>JAHHFK020001560.1:0-245000 GCA_024533555.2 Aedes koreicus
GACCTGAACAAGCACAGGTAGCTAGTATTTAAAGCTGTGCGTTGCCTCGGTTTTGTTTATTCTTCCGAAATCAGGAATTTTTTGCATAGCTTACTACAATGTTTATTCTATTTCACGCTAAAACCATTATACTTATATTGAATAATTCTACCCAAATCTAAGGGTAAGGTAACACTCTAAAATCTTGCAAATCATTTTTTAATTTATTCTACACATACTCTATATACTACACGGACGTCCGCGCTTTGCACGCACGCCGAACGTGATCAAATCGGTCCGTGCAAGAATTGCTCGCAACCCGGTGCATTTCATAAGAAAACTTGCAAAGGAAGTCAATATTTCGGAGAATCATCAAAGATGCATCTTCCAGAGCCAGAGTGAAACGCCACTTGATTACGAATCGGGTCAAGGAACTACGAGTGACTCGTTCCAAGAGATTGCTTTCCTTGTTGAGGAAGGAAAAAATGATAATCCTGTTCTCCGACGAAAAGCTTTTCAGCATCACAGCACCAATAGCCGCACGGACCGGTTCATTTCACCGCAGAAAATGGAGAACGTTCCGGCTGGTGTCATGATGTTTGGCTTGGTGGCGTCCAACGGTTTGAAAATGCCGCCTGTTTTCATTTATGCTGAAGTTAAAATCAATACCGAAGTGTATATCGGTATTTTAAAGGACCAAGTGCTGCCCTGGGTGAAGGCCAACTTCTCCGAGGACCAAAACGTTGTCCTACAGCAGGATGGAGCACCGTGTCACACGTCCAATCGAACCCAACAATGGTTGAACGATAGCATGAAGTTTTAGCCGAAGGATTTGTGCCCCCCTAGCAGTCCAGATCTTAATCCGTTGGATTATTCGATTTGGGTATATGTTGATGCACGAGCCTGCAAAACATTTTTTTTAAATATATATATATATATATATATATATATATATATATATATATATATATATATATATATATATATATATATATATATATATATATATATATATATATATATATATATCTTTATTAGAGTGGCTTTCAGCCTCCTGAGCTGGTTCGCCACTTAGCTTGCCTGCAAAACATCAATCCCTAATGTGAAAACCCTGAAGTCAACCATAACACGCACATGGCAGGCAATGTCGGAGGACTTTGTCCGAAAGGCATGCTTTTGCTTCCGGCGTCGGCTCGAGGATGTTATTAATAAAAATGGAGGACACGTATAAATAAATTTGTTTAAAAGGACTTAATAAAGATAACTGCACTCGAAAATGTTGATATTATTGCTTGACTTAGTTGAAAATGGGATTTGAAAGAAATAGAACAAATTTTCGCATTATTTTCTGCCGCACCCTGTACAGTCGGCAACTATTTGAAGTTATTGTGTTCTTAAATGGAAGTATTGCAAGTTAGGTTCTTGAATTTCCAGATCCGTTCCAAACTCTCTTGGACGGTCATCTCCGACGGTTTGTTCTCCGCTCCGAAATTACTCTGCTAAGAGGTTATGGGCCCAGCGTAAACGGTCATAACCTGCGGAAAATTGCGAAAAGTTTTTCCGGTAGTTCGGATTTGGTCCGATTAGTAAGTTTTTCGGTTTGTTTACGGGAGTCGGTGACGCGTAGTTCGGCGGAAAGTGCAATTAATTTGCCGTTTGCGACGGTCGAAGTGTGTGTCGTTTTGCGAGGTGCAGCAGACACGGAAAAGTTCCGGCACAATGGAAGACCAGGTCCAAAATCGGGATACCGAAAATCGATTTTAAACACCCTATTTAAGCGATTAGACGCTTTTTTAGGGAGATAACCGCATTTAAAGGTTTCCAGAGGCCACCTGATGAAAAATTGGGGTCCTGGCATACTTATTTGGACCAAAATCGGGGTATCGTAAATCGACGATTTTAAACACCCTATTTAAGCAATTAGACGCTTATTTACGGAGATAAACGCATTTAAAGGTTTCCAGAGCCCACCTGATGGAAAATTGGGGTTTTCAGGTACGGATGTAACTGCAGCAGTTGGAAGTCCTGAAATGCATCGAGAAGGAAGCGGAGGAAGAAGATTTCTGGAACATTCTGGTTACGGACACGGAACCAGTGAAAGCTTAGAAGAAGACAAGTCGCGAAACCCGCGTGAAGCAAAACAACAAATGTCGCTCAGTTTTGATTCAGGCGATTGCCGACAGTCATTTGCAGCACGTGAAGGATAAGGATTCACCGAAGAAGATCTGGGATGCGCTACATAACATCTTCGAAAGGAAAAGCATTACGAGTCGATTCCTATTGAAGAAGCGGTTGTTGATGGTGCGCTACAACGAGAACGAATCCTTGCAGGACCATTTCTTAAGATTCGATCGCTTGGTGCGGGAAGTGAAAGGAGCTGGTGCTCGAATGGAAGAGGAGGATGTGATTTGCCACCTGATGATCACCATGCCGTCGTCCTACGATGCGGTTACGACTGCTATGGAGGCGGTGTCCGAACGGTTGACGATGGAACTATCTCGACGTCGAAGCGAAGCGGCGCGGTCAACGAGCTGAAGCAAATTCCGAAGAGGCTGCGTTCTCGGCAAGTCCGGCAAGCAGGGTAAGCTGAAATGTTTTAATTGCGGTGGTGTTGACCACAAAAAGTTTCAGTGCCCGAAGCGCAATGAAAGGGAGGTGCGTAGAGATGCTGCTCCACTGAAGAAAGGTTCGCAGAAGGTAAACGTCAGTTCGAAGGTTGTTTCATTTGTTGCTGCTGACGCGACGGAGCAGGTGGCAGTTGGTTCCAGGGTGGAATCCAACTGGTATTTGCATAGTGGGGTCTCCGAACACATGTCAAATGAAATTTGACATTTGATTTGGTGGTGATTCAGACCGCTAAAAGCGGAAGCAACTTGGTAGCTAGATTCCAGGGTCGAATTGTTGTTCACACGCTAGTCAGCGAGCAGGCGATCCAGATCAACATGGAGGAGGTTTTGTACAAACCAGAGTTGTCGCTGAATCTATTGTCGCTCAGGCGGTTGGAAGCTACAGGGAAGAAGGTTGTGTTCTTCAATGGTAGAAGCTGACGGTGAGATTGTAGCAACTGGTAGGCAATCCGGAAGGCTCTATGCAATGGATTTTCAGTGCAATCGACGAAAATCTGATACGAAGGCGTTAGTGACTGGGAAGGACGACCGTGAGTTGGAATTGTGGCACCACAGATACGGGCATCTGGGGAATGACAATCAGTTGAAGCTTTTGAACAAAAACATGGTTGACGGTTTGGCTGTGAATCATGTGAACGCTGGTGGTTCGGTGTGAAGTTTCTATGTGAGCCGTGCATTCAGGGGAAGCAGACCAGAGAACCGTTCCACCGTCATCAAGAGAAACGTGCAGGAAGACCGTTGAAAATCATTCATAGCGACGTGTGTGGGCCTGTTTCACCCGTAGCGTGGGATGGAAGTTCGTATTTTGTAACTTTTACGGATGATTTTACTCATGTAAGTCTACATGATTAAAACGAAGGATGAGGTACTCCAGCGGTTCAATGACTACGAAGCAATGTCAACAGCCCACCTCGGCGTTCGAATTTCAAGACTTCGATGCGACAACGGAGGCGAGAACACCGGTAAGGCGATGAGGAAGTTCTGCAAGATACGGGACATTCAGCTGGAGATGACCGTTCCTTATACGCCGGAGCAGAACGGCGATAGTGAGCATCTAAATCGAACTGTGGTGGAAAAATCGCGATCGATGCTTGAAGCTAGCGGAGTTTCGAAGAGACTTTGCAACGAGGCAGTGTAAACGAGTGTGTATGTGTTGAATCGTAATCCTAGCGTCGCAGTTGACGGTGATATCACTCCGTATGAGGCCTGGTACGGCAAGAAGCCGAATGTGTCGAACTTGCAAGTATTTGGTAGTGCTTGTTACGTCCATGTTCCGAAACAACTGTGTCAGAAACTGAACTCGAAAACGGAGAAGGCTACGTTCGTCGGTTATGCTCCGAAAGGTTATCGCGTGTGGAATGGCAAAAAGGTGATCGTCGCGCGGGATGTTATCTTTAACAAAAATGAACTTGTGTTTCGGCCGTCCACTGAAGAGGACGAAAAGAACGAAGACGATACAATCGTAGTGAAAGAGCGTGTACGGAAGAAGGAAACAGTTCGCGAAGAAAAGCCGGGTGAAGAAGACGAAGTTGAATCGGAAGAAGAATCCTAAGACGAAGAATTTCAGGAGTTCGAGGAGGAATTACCGGATGAAACTTCAAGGGAATCCGATCTGGAAAGAGTTGTCGAAGCAGGTTTGCGAAGAAGTCGGCGGGTTGTGACTCGTCCAAACTGGCACCAGGATTTTGAAATGGACGAGGAACTGGATGTGTCAGTTTTCGCTCTCAGTGCGGAATACTTCGTCGATGGAATTCCTGCGGACATCAATGAGTTGAAGAAGCGGCGGGACTGGCCAATGTGGCTGTAGGCTATTCAGGATGAACTCGGATCCTTGTAGAGGAACAAAACCTGGAGTTTAGTGAATACACCCAGCGGAAGAAAGATTGTCGACGATATTTTACTGAATGTAACAGGAATGTAAACAAATTGTACCACGAAATAAAATGGAGAGTTTCAGCTGTCATATAAGTTAAATGTTTCAGCTATCCGTGAAATAATTCAAAATCTATACTGAAAGAAATGTGTCCGAAATTTAACGTGGACAGGCTTTAGCTGAAAAGCACTTCACCAACACCGTTGAAAAAAAAATGCAAAGATATGATGCTTAAGGCCCAAACGTAATGTGGACGGAAACGACAATTTTGACAGTTGTCGCAAATGACGTCGATATGTCCAATTGGAATCAACTTGGATTTAATTAGTTTCCTATCCGGCAAGCGGGTATAGTCAGATTGGGCTTTGCCGTTCCTTTTCCGTTATCACTGCGTTCGAGCCTTTACCGGGCACGATAGCTGCCATTTTAGTAGTTTTAGCAAACTTCATCTTAAGAAAATGCCGATGGAAATCTACGATGAAATTCAGCAATGGAAACCGGGAATCAGCAATCGAAATCGGCGATGGAACTCGGCGATGGAATTCGGCGATGGGAATCTGCGATGGAAATCACCTATGGAAATCGCTGATGGTAATCTACGATGAAGTTCAGCAATGGAAACCACCAATAGACATCGCCGATGGAAAGCGCCGGTGGAAATCGCCGATGGAGATCACCGTTGACAATCGCCGATTGAAATCGACGATTGAAATTGGCGATGGCAATTGGCGATGGAAATTGGCGAAGGAAATTGGCGATGGAAATTGGCGATGTAAATTGGCGATGGGAATCACCGATGGAAATCAGCGATGGAAATCGACGATTGAAATCGGCGAAGGAAATTGGCGATGGAAATCGGCTATCGAGATCGGTGATGGAAATCGACGATGCAAATCGACGATGCAAATTGACGATGCAAATCGACGATAGAGCTCGGCGATGGAGCTCGGCGATGGAGCTCGACGATGGAGCTCGACGATGGAGCTCGGCGATAGAAATCATCGATAAAAATCGGCGATAAAAATCGGCGATGTAAATATTGGCGATGGGAATCGGCGATGGAATTTGGCGATGGAAATCGACGATGAAGGTCAGCAATATAAATGAGCCATAGACATTGGCGATGGAAATAAGCAATGGAAATCGCCGATGAAAACCGCCGATGGAAATCACCCGTGGAAATCGCCGATGTAAATCGCCGATGGAAATCGCCGATGAAAATCGCCGATGGAATATTCGCCGATGGGAATCGGCGACAAGAATTGGCGATGGAAATCGGCGACAAGAATTGACGATGCAACTCAACGATGGAAATTGGCGATGGAAATCGGCCATGGAAATCGGCCATGGAAATCGGCGATTGAAATCCGCGATGATAATCGGTGATGGAAATTGGTGAAGTAATTTGACAGTGGAAATCAGACAATAAGGTACACAGAACTAAATAATGCAAACAAACTCGTAAAATTTCCTTTCGTTCAATTGCAAGAAAATATCAACGTAGACAACTAAATTGTTTGCAACCCCTCAGACATCCGACCTGATTTAGGCGAAATCTCTTTGAAATTTAAATGAAATAAAGTTTCGGTAATTTTTTTTACCGGAATACTGTAAAATTTCACCGAAATCCGGTAAATCGGATTACCGAGCGTTCAGCTGTTGAAAGTTCTGTAAAAAATTACCGAATACTGTAAAATTTTCTAAATGTGTAGCGTTACTTCGTATTCGAGAATCATTTTAACTGGGCGGTCACCCGACATTCTTGCAACATACCCAGCCCACCGTAGTCGACCAATTTTAGCGGTGTGAACGATAGGAGGTTCTCCCAACAACCAATGCAATTCGATACTCGGTCTGTTCCAGGAATTTTTCGTTAAGGAAAATTTCTCGACTCCCTGGGATAAGGGATATATAAGGGATGATTGTACTTGCCACACAATCATACTAATGCGAAAATGGTACCTAGCATCGAATGCTCTCAATTAATAACTGTGAAAGTACGTTTAGAATACTAAGTTGAGATCAAGCAATAAGCGAATTGTGAAAGCAATGAGCTTGAAATGCTAAAAGAAGAAGAAGGCGTTCCGTCTTCCGTCTTCCGCACTCCACCGTAGATCGTACTGAACATCTTCCATCCAAAGACACCAAGGACGCGTTGGTCATCCACGAGCAATGTCCATGCTTCGTGGCCGTAGAGGACTGCCGGTCCAATTAATGTCTCGGCGAACTTTGTTCGATCTTAGCGTCCTTCCGAGTCCAAAGTAGGCACGATTGCCAGCCATAATCCGACTTTGTATCTCTCTGCTGGTGTCCTTATAGGCGGTCACCAATGAGCCCAGATACACGACATCCTCTACCGCCTCGTGAGTTTATGCCAAATCTAGCGCTCCAAATATGTTCATTAGATACCGCAGAAAATTACATGATTTCTTACACTGAAAATTAAATTTAGTTTGTGCTACATAATTGTAGTACGGATTCGACGGACACGGATTCAACGATCGATTTTGTGAAAGGAAGGCGTAGTTTGGAGAACTTGAAACTAAGTGAGAAAGCGCTGGCGACTGGATCTTGGAAGCAAAAGTTTACAGAGAAGCAAGTAGCGAGTGTGACACTATTGCAAGAACGAAGGGCACTTCCAGTGTGATTACCGAAAGAAGGCACAGGATCATGCAGAGAAGAAGACTTCCCACCAAATTAAATCGGAGGCCGGAGGAGCATTGTGTCGTGTTGTTGGGGTAGCCAGAGAGGCTGGCGTGTGGTTCCTTGAATCATGATGAGCAGTTCAGGAACTGGATGAATCCAAGGCGACAACAATTTCTCTGGCCGATGGTAAGTCAATCAAGTCGGTTGTTGTTGGTTCTGGGCAGCTCGTTTCTGTAAATGGAAAAGGTGGTCGAATGAATGCGAAGCTGGAGAATGTGTTCTACGTACCATCACCTGTGGCGAACGTGCCGTCGGTGAGTTGGATAACTGATTTAGGGATTTTATAGTTGTTCGAAAAATCTGAGTGCAACGTGCCAAACGGTGAAGAAGCTGTGTTAGTGGGTCAACGGGAAGGTGGTCTATACCATCTGAATAAATTATCAGACCCAGTTCTTGGCTGACCCCAAATAATTGTGCCAGCACTTGTGGCATGACTCGCGGGTTCGGACATAGAAATACACAAGCGGCATTGAAGATAGTGCGAGAGAAACTGGGTCACGGATTGAAGATAGACTATTGTGAAGTGCAATCGATTTGTTTGCTGCTGTGAGGTGAAGATGAACAGAGAATCTACGATGGAGCTTGCAACACCCAGAGGCAATTGTTACTACGTTGCATTGGTGGATGGCTACAGCAAGTACTCCGTCATCTAGCCGCTCCAAAGGAAGGCTGATGCTGAGGAGAAAATCCGTGAGTATTGCGCAGCAATCAGAAATCAATTCGGTAACTAAAGCTATGTCCAATCCGGAATAATAAAATCATCTGTATCTCGGTAACATATTGACGTACAAATAAGTTTAATACATCAAAACAAAGGTAATTTACTGTACTTTAAGGAAAAAATATCAATACAAATCATTTCTCTTCGTTTCCAATTAAAATTTCGCACTTTCGTCTTTATTCCTCCCATCAAACGCTGCACACCTCCGGAGTCATTTTTCTTGGCACATTTGTTCCACATTTTGGTCATCTGAGTCGTGTCCTGAGCCGGTTGTTCACTTTTCTTAAGCTTCCGCTTCATCATTGCCCAAAATCTCTCGATGGGCCGCAACTGCGGGCAGCTGGGTGGATTTATGTTTTTATCGAAGAAATCTACGTTATTATCGCGGTACCACTGGATGACTTCCCGGCTGTAATGGCAACTCGCCAAATCTGGCCAAAACTTCACGGGACCTTTATGGGCTGTAATGAAAGCTAGTACGCGGTTTTTGAGGCATTCTTCCTTGTACAGCTTCGAGTCCATCGTCTTATTCGTCACTAACACTTTGGTCTTTGCTCCGCAGCTGCATATCCCTTGCCAATTCATCAGTATTTTTGGCAAATTTGTCCATAAAAGCAAACTTAAACTTCGCAGGAACATCTCCTCGTGCCGTCGCCATGTAGAATTTTTGGCCAGGAAGCTGTCCGAAATCCATTTTGACGTAGGTTTCATCGTCGATGAGCAGGCATCATTGGTACTTCGTCCAAATCTGCTGGTACAATTTCCGAGCTCGAGTTTTGGTGTCGAAACTTTGCTTCAACATTCTGTTTGGTTGCTTGCTGGTTCTTCGAACGGTACTGCGAGCAGCAGCGTATTTTTGTGCGATTTCATTATCTGAAGTCTAGGGTTTGCTCTGACGGTTCTCAACACCTTCTGGTTCAGCTTGCGGTCATATGTTCAACTACGACGCTTACCTTGAGGCACTCGATCCACGCTCTTTCGCTCCCTGAAACGTTTGAGCACATCATACACGGTTGATTTGGCGATTTTCAACGTTTTTGCGATTTTTAGTGCGGACCACGTTGGATTATCAACATGGGTGTGCAGATTTTTTTCTCTCCTCCATCTGGAATAACTTTTCACTCTCTGCACGAAACACCGTGAAATTCAGACCACAGAAAGTGGGTGCATAGTTAAACAAACCGTGTAAAAGAATTCTTGCAGCGGTCACTTACCGTGCCGCTGCAACAGAATAAGTGATTTCTGATTCTAACTGGACAGAACTTTACCCAAAATGTATCCGTTCTGACGGAGGTAGTGAGATTCCTGGG
Source organism: Aedes koreicus (assembly GCA_024533555.2). Taxonomy (NCBI): domain Eukaryota; kingdom Metazoa; phylum Arthropoda; class Insecta; order Diptera; family Culicidae; genus Aedes; species Aedes koreicus. The sequence goes on from JAHHFK020001560.1 coordinate 9,217, forward strand.
ACTTCGTTGATGAAGTTTCTGTAGGAGAAAGGGACATCAACGATCGATCGAACTCCGTATAAATTGTGGTACGGGAAGAAACCATCATAAGCGGATCTCAGGATCTTTGTTCCGGAGGCGTATGTCCACGTTCTTGCCGTGAAGGCCGAATAATTGATGTTTGTCGAGTAAGAAGAAGGACGGAAGGCGTACCGATTCCTGATTCTCGAGACGGATTGCGTGACAGTCAACAGAGATGCAAAGTTTCTTGAGTTGTGCACCGTGACGAAAACTGTTCGTCGGGAACCTGTGGTGACAGGAGGAGAGGGTGAATTTCCGTTAACGTTGCCCTCGTTGGAGGAAGAGCAACTTGAGTCTGATGCGGAACTTGATAACGCTAATGATTCCCGCTACGATAGTGTTTGTGAAGGTGATCGTTCATTCTACGGTTTTCCATTGGATAAGGTAGCGTGATGTTTGTACGGCAAACTAGATCAGGAGTTGTTTATGAAGCAGCCACCTGGATACGAAGTGATGGGGAAGGATTACATGGAATATCGGTTGAAGAAGAGCATGTATGGTCTGATCAATGGTCGGCTGTGAAGATGAATCCCCAATTTAATTAGTGTATAAAGTACTCAAAAAACAGTTCGAGAACAGCCAAATTGAAGAACATTTGTTACCTTCAGTAATGGTCAGGAAGAACGCTTTGAACCATCACTTCGGAAAATCGTTAAGGGAACGAAAGTTCCATCAATCACCCAAGCCTAGGCGTAATTGTACGTATGTAAGAGAGACAGATCATCGTAAAATAATACAAGAAAACTTTATTTCACGTACAAATAAATCTAACAAACATAACAACACAATGTTTTATTCAGGAAACATTTTCAGACACACACTAAAACAACCCTCAATCGCGCCAAGCTTTCAATCGCAAAGTGCGATAGTCTGCGCAAGGAATTGGCACATTATCCTGGCTGGGCTGCAGGAACGCTTGTGGAGCCTGGTAGAAATCGTATCCGTTATCCACATTCGCGCAAATGATGCTGGCCAGCGAAGATCGACGGATTTCTCGCAACTGCCGCAGCGTGAACGCACCCGGATTTACCTCCGGAGAATTGGTGAAGTAGTACCTATCTCCGAACTTGTATCGCGCATAGCCTTCAGCTAAAAGATGGCTGAAAGTCGCTCCCACTACGGCACCATTTGCCGGCCGTTCCAACAAACCACCAGCCCAAAGATCGATGTCATCAGGAGATTCGTATACCTGCGCTAGCCGTGATCCCGTTTTGCCTAATTGCCGGAAATCGGTTATTCGTGGAAGCCCGGCCCACTCCCGGTAATCGTTGTACGGACGCAATGCATAGTCACGTCCCCGTTGCATGTTTGTCGCGGCCAAATCCGTGCCGAAGGGTTTTCGCTCCTTGAACAGGAATCGGGTCAAGCCAGACGAGATGCCTCTATCCATGGACTCCATTGGTTGTTGGTTGAAAGAGTACATCATATCGTCGAAGCTATTTGATTCCAATGTCTTGGTCGGATCGTTGAAGATGTCCTTGATGAAGACGTCCTCCGGAGGTGCCTTTTTGTGGAGGAGTCTGAAAAAAAGAATTTCGTAAGCATGGGTTTGATTGGCGTAAAAATCGTTCGAGGGGTCGCGTACCGGAAGAATCCTTCGACAGTCGAATGACCGTATCGCTGAGCTGCCCCACCAACCTCAACAAGTGTCATCGGTCGAAGACTTGAGTCGTAGAAGTTGGTATACCCCCGGTAGGGATCAACTAGCCCGTGTTTAAGAACTTTCGGCATCCCCAACAGAATCGGAAGGTACTCATTGAAGACCAGGTTCTGAAGTTCACCAATCACAATTTTTCTCGACTCCTGATAAAGCGTTTCGTCGTCCCAGTGGTGATTGATTCGACTCAGCTCACCTGCAATGCGATTGTGTTCTCTTACAAACAACGTATGGACCATGGTCAGGGGAAGCAGCTGATTGGTTCGAATATCGCCGGCATCGTAGCAAACCCGAGCCCACGGGACGCATGATCGCGAATCTCTGGTGAATGGCAGCAGTTCGATTCCGGTTGGAAACGAGCCTAGCAGTTTCCCCTGCTGGAACAAGCGAAGCTTACGAGCTACGCCATCAGTGGATCCGTACACCGCTGAAGCATCGATGAAATGCGTAACAAAATCGGCCTGTTTTGCGAAGCCCAGCTTGCATTTGGGGCCCTGTGCTAGCTGAGAGCGGACAAAATTCAAACAACGAACGCCAAATTTGGAGTAGAACGGATCATCCGGGCTGACCGGTATGGGGAAACAGGAAAAATGCCGTTTATCTCCGGTCAGTTCCCGGTAGCCATCCGGAGAGCAGCATTCAACCGGTTTGCCATTTTTGAGCGTGATGCCTCGACTGAGGGTAAAGTCGTGGGATATGAATTGGCCAAGCTGCATGAAAAGAATGTTCAGGTGGGGATCCGGTCGGTGAAGGTCCGGGAAGAGCGCTACGGAAATAGTTCGTGTACTCGCTAGCAGCTTACCACTCACCGAGTGGGTTCTGGAAAGAGAAGGATTTGATTGTTTGTTTGAATTGGGAGGGGTTTGGTTAACTGACCTTGGCGCCCATACTCCATCTTCGTAGGCCGGCGGTAGAACCCTGTCGAAGGGATAGCCCGTTTGTCCCCAACTGGTTCGCTTTGGATTGTTGCAAATTCCGCTGATGGTTCGGTAGCGTGCGTTTGGATCGCAGGGTACTGGTGGCAGACAGCGCTTTTGTACCGCCCTGGGAACCCGCGCAAACCGGTTCTCTTGCCGTTCCTGCAAGGTCATATTTGTCAACTCGGCGTATTTTCGACTAGCAAAAACATGCCCGTAGACATCGGCTTGCTCCGGATGAATATTTTCTCCAACAGGAGCAGGTCGTAGCATGCGATGGAACAGCGATTCCGATTGCTCTTTGGCAGTCATTGCGGCTCGGTGTGCCTCCTCCTGCTGAAGTTTGTCGTTGTATTCCTGTTGGACCCTCGTGAAGGGCATTGAAGTACAGGAATTCACCGGGATGTTCCGAAGAATGTTTGTGATGGTGAATTGCAACCGTCTCATTAACCTCTCTTGTTGGACAGCAAACTCCATCCACGTTGGTCGCCGTTGAACACGGCTTCATGTTGGCTTTTGCTTCAAAGCCAAAAGAGCATTCCACGGCGGCCGTACATGCTTCATAGTGCTCACAAACTGATTTACAGGCGGCCGGATTAGATTCAATCATGTGATAAGTTACACTACGATTCACTACTTACCATTTCCATTTGCTGGCTGTGGAACGACCGAGTAGTTTAGATTGGCATCAGTAAATAACAGCTTGGCCTGGATTTGCAACCCCACCGATAAAAGGGTCAGTAGTAAAACTTTTCCTCTCATCCGACACAACATTTTCACAAATTAAAACTTCTCAGATCCAACATGGAACCGACCAACACCAACCACAGAACCGATATCATCGGCAATGAAAGCAAGTGAGATGATGTCAGTGTGTTAAAACAATGGGGAGCTGCGAGAACAATGCCCAATGCCCAATCTGACGTGCCTTTCTAAACCGTTTGTCGCTATCAAGCTGAAAAGCAATGGATCCCTCACGAATTTGATCTAATTAGGCGAGGTTAGATCATATTGGAGCTCAATCTATTGTTCTTCAAATTTGCCACTAGCTAGAGCGGAGCAAACATTTGCAATCATTCTCAAACCGGACCAGATAAAGTCTTCACCATATCGCTCTCCAGTTCCAGTTTTTCCACCCAGGATTCAATGTTTAAAAAGTGAAATAAAACGACGATGGCAAAAGTTTTGCTGGTGAGCCTTTTCTCGGTAATATTCTACCTCTCCGGCGGTGAAGCATCGAGTGCCAATCTAACACATGCGGCCATACCGCAGCGCGCTCTTAGTGGTATGTAGTCACGTCAGTCCGTGGGATGGGAAATTAATTATTCCCAGAAAATGATGTTTGAATAAAAAATGGGGATTCTGATTCTGCAGGATGCCAGCAAAATGAAACCTGTACGGCTGCCGTCGAATGTCCGTCGGATGATAAAGCGAAAGCAAACATGAAACCATGTTCCACTGCAACCGACTTGGATGGAGTTTGCTGTCCCACCAGCACTTCTCGCCTCCGTAAGCGATCCCCGGGGTATGGCGGTGAGTATTTTTTTCTAAAAGCAATCCACGATGGGTGCCGACAGCACGACGAAAACATGCGCCATGTTCACAAACACCGGGCAACGATGACTGCCAGACGGAAACCGGAGTCCATGTTCCATCGTCTTTTGATACCAACGGAATCACTGCACAGGAACTCCAAGGACCTGACGCAACAAGCCGATGTATACAGCCATGTCTATGCCAGCCTGAAATATGCCGATATGACTCGAATGAGCTTAGCCGAACGGCAAAGTAATTTATTTATGAGGGCTCCGAGGACCATGGATTCCGTGGAGCAGTTGTGCGATCCAAATGCTATCTACCGTACCAATGACGGGACATGCAATAACCCACATCCCGATCGAGCAGGTTGGGGTTCAACTGAATATCCGTTCGAGAGGCTTCTTCCACCCGTGTATGAGGATGGAGTATGGGCGCCAAGGTGAGAGGCGTATTGTGTTCAGTGAACAATAGAGCTCTATTCTTAATGGCTTTCTTTTTACACGTATAGACTTCACTCAGTAACCGGAAACCTACTGACCAGCACCAGAACCATCTCCTCCATGATATTCCCGGACGTTGACCGACCGGATCCTCGTCTGAACATCCTGTTCATGCAACTCGGTCAGTTTGTCACCCACGACATAGCTCGCAGCCAAAGTATCACCTTGGACAATGGCGAAAACGTTGAATGTTGTACTCCGGATAACTCCCGGGCACTGTACGGAGAAGAGCTACACTTCGCCTGCATGCCCATCGAAATCAGCCCGCATGATCCGTTCTACTCCCGGTACGGCGTTGGTTGCATGAACTTTGTCCGTATCCAGCTGACTTGTGGATCCGAATGTACGCTGGGCTACGGCACTCAAGGCAACTCGGTGACTCACTTCATAGATGCATCTAACGTTTATGGCTCCACTGCTGAAGTAGCAGCTTATGTCCGTACATTTCAGCAGGGTCAACTACGGGCATCGTCCCCCACCGGAATCGAACTACTTCCCATCGCTATCAATTCACGAGACTGTGTACCATGGGCTCGGGTATGCTTCGAAACCGGTGATATACGCGTGAATCAATTATTTGCCTTGACTCAAGTTCAAACAATGTTTCTCAGAGAACACAATCGCCTCGCAAAGAGCCTAAGCCAACTCAACCCCCACTGGGATGATGAGAAACTGTACCAGGAGGCGAGAAAGATCGTAATTGCCGAATACCAGAACTTGGTATTCAACGAATACCTCCCACTTCTTCTGGGTTGGGGAAAAGTGCAACAGTTAGGACTGGTAGATCCTCCAGGAGGCTACACCTACTTCTACAACCCAAATCTTCCACCCATGGTACTGACGGAGTCCGCGGTGGCAGCCTTCCGCTTCGGTCACTCCACTGTCGACGGATTTTTCCGGTACGAAAATCCCTAACCATACACTGCTCCAATAAAAATCCAATCCTTCCTCCCATTCCAGACTTCTGCACCGTGATGAACCACCGGAGAACGTTCCCATAGCGGACTTCTTCACCGATCCGTCCAAGCTTTTGGAACCGAACAGCTTCGACCGAATGATGTACTCCTTTGGGGAACAACCGCAGCAGCAGGTGGACAACTCCAAAACGTTTGGTATCACACGATTTTTGTTGCCTGATGGAAAACCGTACGGGTCGGATTTGGCCGCGATAAACATGCAACGGGGCCGAGACTTTGCCATGCGGCCGTACAACGATTACCGTGACCTGGTGGGACTTGCTCGGGTGACCGATTTCCGACAAATGGGTGAAATGGCTGATCTGCTGGCACAAGTTTACGAATCTCCCGATGACATCGATCTTTGGCCGGGAGGTCTTCTGGAAACTCCGGCGGATGGTGCCATAGTGGGGCCAACGTTCAGTTATTTGATAGCGGAAATGTTTTCACGGCTGAAGTTCGGAGACCGGTACTACTTCACCAATGGTCCGGAGGTGAATCCGGGTGCTTTTACGTTGCACCAGTTGGGTGAAATTCGGCAAACCACGCTGGCCAGTATTATTTGTGCCAATGTGGACAACAAGTATGACTTCTACCAGACTCCAAGAGCATTCATGCTTTCCAGTGGGGATAACGAACCGGTTCCCTGTGCGAGCTTCTACTCGTTGAACCTGGATGCTTGGCGGGAGTGAGATTTTTTAATGTGTTCGTTGTGTTTTATGTGTGACATTTTTGTATTTATATTTGAAAAATATAACTATTACTGACCAGCGTACCAGCAGTAAATCCATTGTTATTATTTCCAGAATGTAATTGCCATTGAGAACTATCTAGGTCATGGATGATTTTGACGCAAACACCGTCTTACGGCAAGAGTTAAACAGAGTTAGCCGAGTTGGGCAGTTAAACACTTAAAACCAGGCGGAAAAGCAGCCCTCATTGTGTCAGCAAAAAGGACTGGATCCAACTAAACCGGATCATCAGTTGCTCGTGACCTGGGGCGACTGAAACAGCAGCAGAACATCGAGCGGAAGCAGGCCGATATTAAAGCTACAGCTAAAATTTTCGGAACTACAGACAAAGCTGCTTGATGACGCGAAAGCAGCCGAGCAGATCCGAAGTCAGAAGGGCCAGGTCAGTCGTCATAGGCAGGATCGACGGGTGCAGGTATGAGCAGCGAAGTCCCGTGAAGTTTCGGAAGAAGGTGCGTTGGGTGGAGACCCAGCACCGGCAGCCTCGCCATCCCTCTTCGCTACCCTCGCCCAGAAGCAGGCTTCCGTGTATTACAAAGTGGCTGAATTGCGAGCAAAGCTCGATATCTGTATGCAGTGAATGGGAGAGGATTTTTGACAGCGGCCTACGAACACGGTAACGTTTGCATTTAAAAAAAAATGACTTTTTACGGATGGTGATAAAAAAAAGCTAAGATAGATAATTGCTTTTGATAAATTTCCCTTGGAAGGTAATTATTTAAGCTTACTTGCAAAAAAATCAAGGCCCTTGCGAGCGGCCTTCCGGCAGTTAACCGGAACATTCGCCATGGCGGACGAAAACATGCGTGAGTACTTTCTTCGTTTTATTTATCAATTCCTCCTCAGTTTTCGCGACAAAATTGTTGATGTAGATCTTACGCTTCAGGTTGGCCCAGAAATTCTCGATTGGACGCAGCCGGGGGACGTTGGGCGGGTTCACCGACTTGGGTACCACATCGATATTCAGCCACTCCATCTCCTCCAACGATCGCTTCGAGTAGTGGGCCGAAGCCAGATCCAGCCAGAACACCGCGTCTTCGCCCTTATGGTATGTCTTGATGAACTACGCAACTTCCGGCAGGCGTTTCGTACTATAAATGTCCCCGTTCACGGTCAGTCCGGAGCTGAAGAAGAGCGGCTTTGACATCCCCTTCTCGCTGATTGTCAGCCACAGCAGCACCTTCTTGGGGAACTTTGTGTGTAAAATGAACTTCACCTCGGAGCTCACTTCCTTCGTGGGGGAAGTAAAATACGAAGTGCCCTGCCAGTCGTTGCCATCCAATGTGAGATAGGTCTCGTCGTCCATCACCATCGTCACGTCGCGATTCACCTGGAAAATCGAGTTGACCATCTTATTCAGCCGCTGCCGCTGCGTCATTGCCTGCAGCTCCAAAACCAGTGGACGCGACTTCCGCTTCCTGACATGTATGTTCATGTTCGCCAGGTACTTTTTCACTGTTTGGCCGGTTGAAACGACCTCCCGGCCAACCGCACGCAGCGATGTAGCCACTTTCCCCTCGGTCTTCCACTTCAGCATCCTTTGGAGCTTCTTGTCGATCAGGGTCGTTGGCCGTCCGGAACCGGGCTTTCTTTCGATGCTCTGATTGTTGTCTAATAGTGCCAAGATGATGTACATGCCGGATCGGGCGTCCTCAAAGTGCCGCACGATGTCCGTTTTCGACGCGGCGGGGTGCCTTTTTTTGAACGCGCACACTTCTGAACGGGGTTGCTGCACTGTTTTTGCCGTCACGGTTAGAGTTCGACTGATAGAGCTGTCAAATTTTGTCTGCTGACTCGTGGGCTACTATGATTGATACTGCATGGGTAGTTTCGTCAGTGCGGGTGAAGGTAAACCCATGAAAAATCGGCACTTTTTGTCCATTTTTTTTCAATGCAAACGATTGCTGCATTCATTTAGTTTTGTTCGTTTGTTTCTTTTAATTGCATGCTGGAAATTATTTTACTTACTTTTGAAAAACTTTCGAATGTCCATTTATGGGACTACTAGATACCAATAAATGAAAGAACTGATTCAAACTGCTAATAATTTAAAAAAAAAAACCCTTGCGCAGTTCACACTAAAATTCACCAGCAGAGCAACTTTTTCGAAATTAAATTTAGAATGAGAAGTAATGAACATCGACATTGATAGTAGCTTTCTGCTTGGTTCATGCGAGTGTTCTCTACTTGTTGTGGAATGTATTTGAGTGATGAATTTCCTGTCAATGAACCTATTCAACTTTTTTTTGTTTTATGCCATTGTCATGCCAAACAATAACCGAGTGCTCATGTATGTATTCTATCCGATGATCCGTTTTGTCACAAACATTCTTCTATTTATGAACAATCGCACATAAATTCAACGACGGTTTCGGCGCATTATTCTCCGATAGAAACGGTAAAAATCTTTGAAGTGGGACCGATTACCTGTAGATCTGCCAAATTTGGACGTCCAATTTGGAGTTTTCTCAAATAATAATAATCCGTCCAATTTATCACAAAACATAGCGATTGATTGAGCGGACTGGAGATAATGATATCATTGGACGCCCCCCCACGGGTGGTGCTAAACCGATGAGCCTGGTCATCAATAGAAGCATAAAGTTGCCAGAAGGCACGAAATACATCTACGCACTCTTATTTTTACCAAATCCCCCAATCGCAATTTTGAATGGATTCGCATAGATTGTTCTTAAGAAGCTTCTACTTGGTTAATACAGTTGTAAGAATTGAAAGTTTACAAAAAATAGTTTGATTCGAGCATCGGCTGTGAAAGGTTGTGTCAATGCTTTGTTACGCACTATTTTACGCGTTTTGTATTGTTTCGGTTATCTATAATTCGGCGATGCGAGTGATCGAGTGAGCACAAAAAAAACAACAAAAATGCTTCCTGGGGCACCGGTGGTAGGGAACACAATTAATTGTGATCCATAATATTGGTTTGCCATGCTCGCCGTACCACCATATCCTGGAGCAAGTAAACCACTATGCCATTTTGTGAGTGGCTCTAAAAGCATCCTTACTGTTGTTATAAATAAGTTCAAATCAGAAATCGGTACTAATATTAAAATATGTTACTAAAACGCCGCGTGAATTCAGCATCCCAGTGATTTCTCGTGGCAAAGCAGAGGAGGTCTCGGCTTCCATTAAAACGAGTATCACGTCAACACATTCCTAACCTTTCCTTATTTGACCTGCATTCGGGCAAGGCTAGCGCTGATTATTGCCTTAGTATGAGATCACCAGTTTTTACACATTGAGGATGTATGCTAGTCCCAATCATCATCTGTTGGCTCTCTGTGTAATAACAGCTGATCTGGCAGCAACGAAGTAGCAACCTCGGGCAGTCAATCATGTTTATTATCTTGCTCATCCTCATAGCAACGGATACAATCTTTGAATAGGATAAGACAACTGCTATTTATCGCTCTGATTAGCATGCTGTCTTGCTTTCTCACACGCTTATTAAATGACTGATCTGAAAATCGGATACGAGTCGTCTCGTCTCGCCCGGATATTATCGTAGCATGTGCTCCATAAAAATCTCTTGGATACGGAAACAATATTTTAAAATACTGAATCAAACTGTAAGGTATGATTAACATATATTCTCAATAATACGAAACTACTGTACCGTAAAACGGAAAAACATTAATCAGCGGGGTAACATTTCAAGTTCAGTTAAAACAGAGTACGGGAGAAATATTCAGCTAAGCTTCTTTGTTACCGAATGCGAATTGCCGAGTCTTTCGTTTATCACCTGCCATCAGATTTTATACAGTCTCCTTGTCCACTTTATTCGCCACAGAACGCCAGTTTGCCTTGAACTGTTTCTCGCTCACAGCAGCTTTTTGAGTCTTCTTAAGGTTCCGTTTGACGATGGCCCAATATTGTTCGATTGGGCGGAGCTCTGGCGTGTTGGGAGGGTTCTTGTCCTTGGGTACCACTTGAACGTTGTTGGCAACATACCACTCCATGGCCTTTTTTTTCGGTAATGGCATTGGCATCTTCCGGCCAAAATAGAATGGAGCAATTGTGTCGCTTCAGGAAAGACAGTAGACGTTTTTGTAGGCACTCGCTCAGATAAATTTCCTGGTTGACGGTTCCGGTCGCAATGTAAACGTTGCTCTTCAAGCCACAGGTACAGATGGCCTGCCACACCTGATATTTCTTCGTGAACTTTGGCAGTTTAATGTCCTTAAAAATATCTGCCACCTTTCCCCGTCCGGTTGCCGTATAAAATTCCTGTCAAGGAAGATGTTTAAAGTCTGCCTTGACATAAGTTTCCTGTACCACGCAATCAAACTTCGTCAGCATCGTCGTGTACAACTTTTGCGATCGTGCTTTGGTCGACGTGTTTTGTTTATCGTCGTGATTTGGAGTCACCACCTTCTTGTAAGTCGACAGTCCAGCTCGTTTTTTAGCTCTATCCACGGTTGAAGGCGCCACACCCAGCTTCTTTGCGACATCTCGGACGGAGAGGTTGGGGTTCCGCTCGAAACAGCGGGCAACTCTTTTTGTCGTCGCTGTGGCCTCCGGCTTTCGATTTCTCCCCGATCCAGCTTTCCTGGCTGTCGACAAACGTTTACAAAACACTTTTAATAATAATTTTGTTTGTTTGTGTTTGGTGTTTTTTTTTTTTTTTTTTTTTTTTTTTTTTTCTTTTTTTTTTTTTTTTTTTTTTTTTTTTTTTTTTTTCTTTTTTTTTTTTTTTTTTTTTTTTTAATACGTTGGTAACAGTTGATTTAGTCACAGTCAACAATTTGATGCGTTGCTTCTCTTCCTTCGAAGACATTTTGATAACTGAAGTGCTTATTTCAAAATAAAAATAGAGGCGTGATGCTACACGCACAAATCTTCAAAATGTACAACCAAGGGTGAAGAAAATGGAAAATACGGCAGCCTTCAATCCAAGGATCACGAGTTCAAGTCTGGGATCGAGCAAAGTCAAATTTGGGTACTGTATTTCAAAAAGTTCTTTCAAACATACGAAGAAATATAAACACCACAAGTAATAAATCAGCTATTCCATAGACTGCTAAGAATAAATATTAGGTGCGCAACTAAGTTCTCGCTGTTTTTTGGTGAAAAAGGAATTTTATTTTGAAAACAAAGGTTACAAACGAATTATTCAAAGTATTGCCCATCACTAGCTACGACTTTTTCCCATCTTTCAGGTAGAACGTGAATACCATTTCGATAGAACTGTTCGTCTTTTGATGCTATCCAAGAATCAAGCCATTTTGAGATGTCATCATATGAGTGGAATTGCTGACCAGTGAGACCATGTGCCATCGAACGGAACAAGTAATAATCGGATGGTGCAATATCAGGAGAATATGGCGGGTGGGGTAGGACTTCCCATTTGAGCGTTTCCAAGTAGGTTTTCACGGGTTTCGCAACGTGAGGTCGAGCGTTGTCATGCTGAAGAATCACTTTTTCGTGTCTGTGCTCGTATTGTGGCCGTTTTTCGTGCAGTGCTCGGCTCAATCGCATCAATTGAGTTCGATACCGTTCCCCGGTAATGGTTTCGTTTGGTTTCAACAGCTCATAATAAATAACACCAACTTGGTCCCACCAAATACACAGCATAACCTTCGCAGCGTGAATATTCGGCCTAGGCGACGATGTTGAAGCATGCCCGGGCAGTCCCCATGAATGTTTCCGTGTTGGGTTACTGTAAGGAAACCATTTTTCGTCACCCGTCACAATGCGATGTAGAAAACTCTTTCTTTTTTGCCGCTGGAGCAGTTGTTCACAGACGAAAAAACGACGCTCAACATCTCTTGGCTTCAAATCGTAAGGAACCCAAGTTCATTGCTTTTGAATCATTCCCAACGCATGCAATCGCTTAGAAACGGCTTGGCGGGAAACTCCTAATCCTGAACCAAGCTCTTCTTGCGTTTGACACGGATCCTCATCGAGCAATGCCTCCAATTCAGAGTCTTCGAAGTTTTTTGGCCTTCCTTCACGCGGACGATCATCAACACTGAAATCACCGTTTTTGAAGCGACGAAACCAATCACGACACGTTGTTTCACTCAGAGCAGCATCACCGTAAACTTTTTGGAGCTCTCGATGTGCTTCAGCCGCCGTTTTCTTCGAATGAAAGAAGAAAATCAACACTTCCCGCAAATGACGATTATTTGGCACGAAATCAGACATCTTCAAACAACCAAAATATATAACACTAAACCAAAATCACTGATTTGGCAAAGCGGTTTGTTTACCATATGTCTGAGCTTGGTTTATGACGCTTGAGATGTACAACATTCGACCAGCACTTACTACTGGCGCCATCTATTGCTAAACAGCGAGAACTTAGTTGCGCACCTAATATATTCTCCAAATCATCCTGGAGTTCACGTTAAATGATTTATTAGATCAACCATGACTGGGCTATTGTCCTTAGAAACGCAGCATCCCCAAGCAGACTCAAAGAAGCTAAACGAAGGAGTTATAATATATTTCCCTCCATATAAGATGTTCTAGGTCCTCCATATTGTGCTGGAGTGTTGATAGTTCGTTACCATTAGTTCAACCAAGGCTAATGTAATGCCACTAACATTGCTGACATACACAAAATGTGCGAACAAAACACTGCTAGAAGACATTATTTGCAAGAACATTTCTGAGGCATATGAATTGGATATTGGATGAATTATGTCTCATCGAACACACTAAAAGCGATGGAATGATATTCCCTAAAACACAGTGTGCGCCAGCGATGACGGATGTACAAAGAGTTTACGTGAAATTCTAGGCGATAATCGCTAGAGATTTGAACCTTATTAGTATGACTTGTTAGTATGAAGTATTGTTTCAAATGTAGTAAGATAGTTTGATTTGTATTATCTATTTTGGTGTAATGGTTGACAAACTTTGCTCGAGTGTATATTGGTCACACTGTACATAAAGGGCGACCACGAAATTATTGCGACACATTCAACAGGGCATAACTTTTTTACCATTGGGTAAAAATCAACCAAATTTTGCACACTTTCTCATTGATGTGTATTGTTTACATGCTGTCAAACTCGAAGTCGTGTTTTTCGATTCAACGAAAATGGAGGTGAACCAACGCGAGTCGAGAGAACAAATTCTTTCCAAACACCTGGAATTTCCTGACCTGTCGCACCGGCAGTTGGGAAAAATGTTGAACATTCACCATTCAACCGTCTCCAGAGTGTTGACGCGGTTCCAGGAGCGGTTGACGTTGGACCACGGCAAAGGAGCTGGAAGAAAACCGGGACCGGAGAACAAAAAGACGGAGGGAAAGGTGAAGCGGATGATTAAAGCAAATCCCAACGTCTCAAGCCGTGATTTGGCTAAAAAGATCGGCATGTCGCAGAGCTACGTCCAGAATGCAAAGAAGAGAGCTGGACTACATACATACAAGGTACAGAACTTCCCAAATCGCGATGAGCGGCAACAATCGACGGCTAAAACTCGGACACGGAAGCTCTACGAGAAGATGCTGACAAAATATGGCTGCTGTGTGATGGACGACGAAACGTATATAAAAGCCGATTTCAAGCAAATTCCGGGGTTGGAGTTTTTCACCGGCAAGAGCAAGTTCTATGTGGACGACAAATTTAAGAAGAAGAAAATGTCGAAGTTCGCCTCCAAATATCTCATTTGGCTGGCCATCTGCTCTTGCGGACTGAGGAGTGAGCCTTTCGTGACAAAGAGCACAGTAAATGGCGAGATCTACAAATCTGAGTGCCTCGAGAAGCGCCTTTTGCCGTTCTTGCAGCAGCACGACGAAGCTCCGCTATTTTGGCCAGATTTGGCATCATGCCACTATTCTAAAAGTGTCCTGGAGTGGTATGAGGCCAATTCTGTCCATTTTGTTCCAAAGGACATGAATCCGCCAAACTGTCCGGAGCTGCGCCCGGTGGAGCAGTACTGGGCAATGATGAAGCGGGAACTTCGGAAGAGCAAGAAGACAGTCAAAGACGAGAAGGACATGTTAAGAAAATGGAAAAAAAATACTGAGAAACTGGTACCGGATGACACTGTAAAGACTTTGATGGAGGGCATCAAGCGAAAATGCGTTCAATTTTACACTCAAGGCTCCATCGATTAGCTTTTCTTTTGATTTTTGAAGTAAATATATGTATAAAACTACCCTAAAATTTTGGTTTGATTCTAAACATTATAAGAAAATTGGCATGATATTTTCGGTGTCGCAATAATTTCGTGTTCACCCTTTAGTTCTTATGGAGAAACATATCCAAACAGAGAAAGGCTGTATGCATCAATTGAAACTGTATGTTTGCGTGTATGTTTGTTTATTTGATTTGAATTATTACACAAATGAGAAGCATGCCAAAAGGTAACAAGCAACGAACTATTCACATGGTTTTTGAAACAACGTGTTCTATCATCTAGCATCATTAAAGAAACTATAGATATAAACCGACTCAACGATACAGTTCAGAAACATCGCCCGAATACGCAAAATAAAGGTTCATTCTATGCCCAATAGCTTGCAGGATGTCCTCAAAACCAAAATGACTCCTTAGATTGCGAAAAATAATAAGGAGTGGTATGCTCTACCACGAATACCTTTTTTCCAGTCAATTCTATGAATACATTGTTTAATTCTGTTTATTGTTGACACTAATAAATATTATCATGCTTTTTTTTAAAAAGCAAATAATAAGAATAAACTGAGGAATAAAATGATGTGTTTTATTGACAACAAATTGAAATCCCCTATGCTATTTGAATAAATATTTTAACCACGAATATTTGTTTTTTTTTATTATATAAGGGGGGGAAAAAAATTTTTTTTTTTGGGAGTGGGGGGGGTGGGGGGGTGTCCAAAAATGCGGGGGGGGGGGGGGAGAGGAGAGTGAAAAAAAAATTTATTTTTTTTTTTTTTTTGTGTGGTTGTGTTTTGTGGGGGAAAAAAATTTCGTGGGGGATATAGGGTATGTGTCCCTTAACTCAGCCTAGTATGCAACGATCAATTACATGTTTTATCATAACTCATGAAGTATGGTAGCTGTGAGCGATATTGAACTAGATTTACACTTGCTTGGATACGTTTAATAAGACGTTTGGTAGTATGTTTCACAAAAAATTACACAACTCATTTTATTACGTCATAAACTTTCCAGGGATATGGATGTAATGTCGGTCCATAGTCACCAAATTGGGTCTATTCATGGATGCAACTTCGTCCCATTCGAGAGATTTACTATTAAATGCTGTCTTCGTACGGTTTTTTTTTTCTGATTTTCTGATTAAAGGCATTGCCAGCTGTATTCACTCTACCCAACACATAATTTCACAAACAAACTAAACTAAAATTACTTTGAAACATTTCCGCGAATTTCTCATATGATTTATCAGTCATTCGATAATGAAAACATAATAATTTACTCTACACAGATTATGTTCCTTTGGTTGAGCCATTTGAAAAATATACAAACACAAACTCATACATTACCATTGAAATTCTACCAATAACAACATTTTTCCTACGTTATTAATCCAACAGGCCATAGTTGGGTACATAGAAAATAATATGTCCCTAACATTGGGTCTAAGGTTTCCTTATTAAATTATTGTTATTTTATGGATGTGAACATTAGGTTAATAACGTGTGACTATTTTTTGTACATCTAGGCTGCATTACTCAGTTAATCGGTTCAATTTAGCCAAATCTAGATCATTCGAAGATTGTGCAGATTATTTGTTCAGCTTAACCAGCGAAGTCATGGTGTCTAAAAAGGTAATGAAATCGAACATTGCACGGAAGTGAATAATTATAAATTGATTAATAATATCTCAATTGCTTTGGAATTAATCGGTAATCCCGATAGCAACATGATTTTGTTGTTTATGGCTGAATTAATAACATATTTGGTACATAGGCCGAATGAAGGAGCTAGGCTAATATTACATCCCGTTACCCTACAGATTTTACAGGCAGTAATAATTGCATCACAATGAGAATTCACATATTTGTCTGTGTAAGTGTGCGCTTATGAAAGTAGTCAACCAAAGAGAGAACGTAGGCCAAACTTAATCTTAAAGCGCTTAAAGTGTTTTCAGCACAATATAAACGATGCACAAAACGCCCGTAGGTCTCGTTGACGACCCGTTTCCATGGTTTCGTGGAGTGAGGAGGAAAAATTCCCAAACCGCATGAAGGCACGCTTTGTTGCATCCGTCCGATTCCACCGGCGATGTCATTCTGGATCGTCTTCATGCTTCTCAAATATTGAACCATGTCTGGTGGAAACAGGAAAGACCAACAAATAAAAGTCCAATCAACCATCTTTTAGGTAATGGGCGAGAAAAAATCGTTCCCCGAGAGAAGACAAACCATTTCCAGAAATTCGCCATTCCCCAGCGTCAAATATCATGTGGTATGCTGCCACATCCAATGAACGAATGAGTCAATAAAGGTTATAGCATTAAAACACTTCATCGAACTGAAAGGAATTTATTTGCCAATAGCAAAATTACAAACACAACAATAACAAAAAATACTCAGACAATGTTTCTCTCGGAAACATTTACACAAGAACTACACCTAAAACTGCTTCAGTCGCGCCATGCTTCCAGCCCCAACAAGTGATAGTGAGCGCAGGGAACGGGGACGTTATGCTGACTGGGTTGCATGAACGCTTCTGGAGCCTGGTAAAAATCGAACCGGTTATCCACATTTGCACAAATGATACTGGCCAGTGTAGTACGCCGGATTTCGCCTAACTGCTGCAGCGTAAAAGCACCCGGATTCACCTCCGGAGAATTGGTGAAGTAGTACCTGTCTCCGAACTTGTACCGTGCGTACGACACCGCCAGCAGATGATTAAAAGTAGGTCCCACTACGGCACCACCCTCCGGAGCTTCCAACAAACCACCAGGCCAAAAATCGATGTCATCGGGAGATTCGTAGACTTGCGCTAGCCGTGCGCCCAACTCACCCAGTTGCTGGAAATCGGTAATTCGGGGGAGTCCGGCCCATTCCCGGTAATCGTTGTACGGTCGTAGGGCATAATCGCGGCCTCTTTGAATGTTTATCGCGGCCAAATCCGATCCGAAAGGCTTACGCTCCTTGAATAGAAATCGGGTCAAGCCAGAGGTGATGGCATTGTCCATGGACTCCATCGGTTGTTGATTGAAAGAGAACATCATTTCATCGAAACTGTCCGGCTCCAAAGTTTTGCTTGGATCGTTGAAGATGTCCTTGATGAAGACGTCCTCCGGAGGTGAGTGTTTGTGGAGAAGTCTGGAAATAAAGGAACGACATTGATTAAACGATCTTAAGAATGGGTGTGCAAGGTGTATCGTACCGGAAGAATCCTTCAACAGTAGAATGACCGTATCGTTGACCCGCCCCCGCGGTTTCGATGAGTGTCATGGGTCGCTCGTTTGGGTTGTAAAAGTTTGTATACCCCTCAACAGGATCTACCAGACCGAATTGCTGCACCTTCGGGTGGCCCAAGAGAATCGGGAGATACTCGTTGAACACCACGTTCTGCATCTCAGCAATCACAATTCTCCTCGCCTCTTGGTAAAGCGTTTCGTCGTCCCAATGGGGATTCAATCGACTCAACAGCTCTGCAACTCTATTATGTTCCCTCATGAACAGCGTGTGTACCATGGTCAAAGCGAGCAGCTGATTGACTCGAATATCTCCAGCTTCGTAGCAAACCCGAGCCCACGGGACGCATTCTCGTGGATTCCTAGCGAACGGAAGCATTTCTATTCCGTTTGGGAACGAGTCTCGCAGTTTTCCCTGCTGAAACAAACGAAGCGCAAATGCTACATCTTCCGTCGAACCGTACACCACCGAGGCATCGATGAAGTGAGTATTGAGATCGGCTTGTCTTGCGTAGGTTATTCTGGGTTCGGAGCAATGAGCTAGCCGGGCCCGGACAAAATTCAAACAGCGAATGCCAAAGCGGGAGTAGAACGGATCATCCGGCCTGACCGGGATTGGGAAACAGGCAAAGTGTCGTTGTTCTCCGGTCAGTTCCCAAGTACCGTTCCGAGCGCAGCATTCGATCGGTTCGCCGTTGCTGAGTGTGATGCTTCGGCTGAGCGTAAAATCATGAGCTGTGAACTGACCAAGCTGCATGAAAAGAATGTTGAGCCGCGGGTCTGGTCGGTAAAGATCCGGAAACAGTGCTACAGAAATTGTCCGCGCACTTTCCAGCAAATTGCCAGTCACCGAGTGGATTCTGAAATGGGAGACGTGTGAGTTGTTTTTAATATGTTGGTAACAATACATTGGA
This sequence comes from Aedes koreicus, assembly GCA_024533555.2. NCBI lineage: Eukaryota > Metazoa > Arthropoda > Insecta > Diptera > Culicidae > Aedes > Aedes koreicus. The sequence goes on from JAHHFK020001560.1 coordinate 27,858, forward strand.
CCGTGTGACCTGAAGTCACCCCATTGGTGAAAGGCCAACGGTCGAACAAGAACACATTCCGAAGACAATGGACATGCAAGCCTATTGTTTCCTATCACTTACCTTGGTGCCCAGACTCCATCTTCGTACGCCGGCGGTAGAACCCTGTCGAAAGGATAGCCGGCTTTTCCCCAGCTGGTCCGGTCTGGTAGAGGATTGTTGCACGATCCATTGATGGTCCGGTAACGTGCATGCGGATGACATGGTACTGGGGGCAGACAACGCTTTTTCACCGCCCTGGGAACTCTCACAAACCGATCACCTTGGCTCTCAGCCAATGTCATGTTCGTCAACTCGGCGTATTTTTGACTGGCAAAGATGTACGCAAATACATCGGCTTGCTCATCAGGACTCTGGGCATTTTCGTTTTTCCCGACAGGAGCAGGCCGTAACATACGGTGATACAACGATTCCGATTTCTCCGTTGCGGTCATGGTCGCTCGATGTTTCTCCTCTTGCCGAAGCTTGTCATTGTACTCCTGTTGACCCTCGTGGATGGCGTTCAGGTACAAGTATTCACCGGGATGTTCCAGCGAACGTTTGTGAAGGCGGTCACCATTGCTGCTGGTTTCATTTAGTTCGCTTGTAGGACAGCAAACTCCATCCACGTCTGTCGCCGTTGAACATGGCTTTAAGTTGGCTTTTGCTTCAAAGCCAGTAGGGCATTGCGTGGCGTCCATACAAGCTTCATTGTGCTCGCACACTTTTTTGAGGGAAGCTCAATTAAAACACCCATTCGATAAAATTAGTTGCAATTCATTACTTACCGTTTTCATCGAAGGGACGCGGATCGACCGAGGCACTTGTTATGAACAATTTTGCGTGGATTTGCATTGGCATGAGCCAGAGGCACAACCCAACGGACAACAGGGTTACAAACCTCAAACTTTTCAAACCTTTATTCTTCATGTTGAGGCACAAACTCACAGATTAAAAACCAAACAGCCGCAGCATGGGCCTGAACTTCACTGATCGGAGAACCAAAACCATCTGAACTAGTGGCAAACGACGCAAAGGTAATATGACGATTAGAACAATAGATTTCCGAGAGAGCAATAACCAATGAATGTATATAATGCAAAGCTGAACGTTGTGTTTGTTGAAACTGCCTAGAACCGTTTGCGGATACACTTGAACGCTATCGTATCAATTTGATAACCGAAAGAATTGTTTGCGCATTTCTCAACAAACGCTTTAGGCACCAATTGAGCTGATAGGGGAAATGTTGGCTTCGGCAACCGATTTTCAAACCTCAAATTCTATATATTCTTCCATCAAAGCAGTTCACTGTCCACGTTAAAATTCGGACACTTTTCTTTCAGTATAGATTTTGAATTATTTCACGGAACGCTGAAACATTTCACTTATATGACAGCTGAAACGCTCCACTTTATTTCGTGGTACAACATGTTTACATTCTTGTTACATTCAGTAAAATTGCGGCGATTCAGGTGGAAGAGCGCAAACGCCTTTTTTTTTCGAACGACAGCAAAATCCGAACATACCGGTACGCGACCGTGCCAAGCAACTAAAACTACCGAAAAGTACCGTGTTTTGTGTTTGCAAATCATTTGACCAGCGCTTGACTGTGGATCGGAAGGTCGGAAGTGGAACAAATCGAAAAATATACTCCCGACAAATGGACAAGAAGGTGGTAGCCATTATTGAGAAAAATCCCAATCTTTCTGTGCGAAATGTGGCTCGCAAAGTTGGGAAGTAAAAATCACATGTACAAACAGTGACGCAGAGGCAAGTACTGAAGGCGTACAAAGTGAAAAAGATGCCCAACCGTGATGACAAGCAACATTTCACTGCAAAAAAGTTGAGCTAAGGAGCTTTACACCATTTTTTTTTTTTTTTGCAAACATTTTCTTGTATCATAATGGACGACGAAACATACGTACTGGAAGACTTCAAACAGCTTCCGGGTCTGGCTTTTTATTCCACAATGCAAAGGAGTACCGTTGCCGAGCATTTCCGGACAAAGGAGGTGTCAGAATTCCCGAAGAAGTATTTGATTTGGTAGGCCACGTGTAGTTGTGGTCGGAAATCTAAAAGTTTCGTCTCTACCAGCACTATCAATAACGATGTGTACGAAAAAGAATGTCTGCAAAGTTTATCAGAAGCCACGACTCTCCAGCTCTGTTTTGGCCTGATTTGGCCTCTTGTCTCAATGCCAAATCCGTCCTGGAATGGTGTAAGGTACAAGAGGTCAAATACGTGCCATAAACAGCCAATCCACCAAACTGTCCAGAACTTCACCCAATAGAGAAGTACTGGCCTCTGGTTAAGCGGAAACTCTTCGAAACTAAGAAGAAAGCAAATGGTACCGATGATTTCAAGAGAAGATGGAGAATCGTCACGGTGGGTGTATCTGAGGATACTGTACGGAACCTGATGGCGGGTGTACCACAGAAAGTTCGATAATTTTACAGAAAGAAGTATTAACATCTTAATCAACTGATTCTAACTAATGCAGATATAACTCTATTAACGTTTGCATTAAAAAAAAAAACGGACAAAATATGCCCATTTTTCATGGGTTTACCTTCACCCGCACTGATCAAACTACCCATGCAGCATCAATCATAGTAACCCATGAGTCAGCAGACAAAATTTGACAGCTCTATCAGTCGAACTCTAACCGTGATGGCAAAAACAGTGAAGCAACTCCATTCAGAAGTGTGCGCGTTCAAAGAACGGCACCCCGCCGCGTCGAAAACGGACATCGTGCGGCACTTTGTGGACGCCGGATACGCCCGTTCCGGCATCTACAACATCTTGGCACTATTAGACAACAATCAGAGCATCGAAAGATTGCCCGGTTCCGGACGGCCGACGACCTTGGTTTAATGCGTATTCATTGTTTTGGATTGTGGCAAGCAAAAACATACCCTATATGTCCAGGGAATCGAGAAATTTTCCTAAACTAAAAATTTCTAGACCAGACCGGGAATCGAACCCACCCCCCTCCAGCATGGTGTTGCTTTGTAGCCGCGCCTTTACCGACTGAGCTAAGGGAGGACCCTGTATGAATATTAGGAAATTCTATTGTACACTCTTCAGAAAGGTTTACATGATGATACGGCCTCAAATTGAAGGCCCTTTTCCAGCATCTCAACCAGTAGTTGGCAACGTTTTCACGAGTTCACGTTTTCAACGTTTTCACGAGTTCACTAGGCATCGATACATGGTCGGAGGATTTTCCATATGATTGATTTTAACGCGCTTCCGAAATTTGCGCAAACGTTTGGCATCAAAACGATGAGGCATCGTACTTATTCTCACTTTCACAGTTTCTCAAAATTTATTTCTTCCTCGAAGTAAAACTCTATCCAACGCGAATCGTTAAAACAACGGAATAACAATTCATAGCTGTACTTATTGCAGTATGCAGAGATGTTACTTCGAAATTTTCTTTTCGAAAATCAAAGCGAAAATCAAACGTACACAGATAAAAAGAAACATTTAATTTTCTGCGTTATCTAATGCACATAAAGGGAATGCTAGATTTGGCAGAAATTAATGGGATAATTCATGTAAATTTTTGCCAGATAACGCCTGCATCTAGCCTGTTGTATGAAAAATTGGAAACATTGTTGTATGGCGCATGAAAGATTTCATACAATTCCATTGTTTTCACCTCCTTTGACTTGGAATTAAACGAGGGGACATTTTATGCGCTTGTTAAGATTTTTTTTTTCTGTGTAGGAAATTTCTTGATACTTAAAACATTCATTAAAATTTTCCAATACCGATTGATGAATTGTACGCGAAATATATTCATCTTTTGTTTGTAAATTTTTTTATAATTGAGTAAATAAAATGGCAATCATAAAAACCTCAAGTTGATCAGAGTAAAAATGTCAAAAATAAATCAATCAAGAAACGATCGAGTTATTAACGTCCGGTGGTTAAATTTACTCGTGACGGCAGCCATTTGAAAAATCAAACAAACTCTTTCAAAATTGAATCAGTCGTCCTGAAAAGGACGGATTTGAAATGGTCCGCATAATAATTAAAACCTTCTCGGTCATTTGAAAAAGCAGGTTATTTCCACCTTATTTCGCTTCCTCGTGGTTGCGCCGTCCGGCTGGCAACCGGGTGCCCAGTACACCACTGCATAATTAGGGGGCGGCCTAGCAACGGTTGCCACCGTCAGCAGCCAAATCCAACGTTGGCGCCTTGCCTCTCCGCACTGCCGAATGAAGCTAGTGTACCCTCCAGGGTGAATGCCATGCAGCTCCAGTACTGCAACAGGAATGAGAAAATTTGCTTTTATATTGTTCAGTGCTGAATATGAGACCTCTCTTGCTCACATTTCCTTTCATTTTCGTTGCTTTGAATAGTTTCAAATTGTTAACGGATAATTTTTGATAATTGAATTGATATGCGGGAAAATTTCCAGCTGATTGATGTAAATATTTTGAAAATTTATCGACCATTTATGAAGTTATAAACGTTCAATTTGTAACGATATTTCGAGACGGTCTATTATTTTTCGATTTTCAATTGACACCAAACCCTTGCCGTAAGACAATTCATGCAACGGAGAGAAAATTTAAATTGTTTTAGCCAAGCTGTCTGCCATTTGGTAAGTTGTTAGATAAATTGAAATTAAACAAACTCTCTCGGATTTGGATTGGTCGTCCTGAAAAGGACGGATTTGAATTAGTCCTTCCCGGTCTTTTCACGAAGCAGGTTATTTCTGCCGTGCACGTTGCGCTTAAGATAAAGATGGCTACCAGGAATATCACACACTCAAGCACGTTATTTTGCTCCTCGTGATGGCGCCCACCGGCTGGCTACAAATCATCACCGGCTTGGGCAACCGACTGCCTAGCAACACCCTGCAGAGCAATCAGCTAGCTCACCACTGGTTGCTCGCCAGTGCACCTTCTGTGGCATGTTTCGCCACCTGTAACGTTGACGCCTTGCCGCTCCGCACTGCAGGTTTCATGCCATCGGGGCTGCCTCCATTGCCAGCTGCTGATCCTTCATGGCTCTATACACTGCCCAGTTCCATTACTGCGACACTAATGAGTAAAATTGCGAAGGTGTACCCGTTTTATATCGTTCACTGCTGCATATCAGCCCTTCTTCTTCTTCTTTAGCATTTCAAGCTTATTGCTTTCACAATTAGCTTTTTGCTTGCTCTCAACTTAGTGATCTTAGTGTGGCAAGTACAATCCATACGCTATGCCCTGGGAGTCGAGAAATTTTCCTTAACGAAAAATTCCTAGACCAGACCGGGAATCGAACCCAGCCACCTCCAGCATGGTGTTGCTTTGTAGCTGCGCCTTTACCGACTGAGCTAAGGGAGGACCCCTGCATATCAGCCCTCCCTTGCTTAAATTTGAAATCTGTGATAGTAAAGGACAGTGCATTTAGTAAATTTACTCTGAAAAATCGTCATTATAAGACATTACCTTATGTTTTAGTTATTTTCAATAGCTTAAAACTGTTAACGGATAGTGTTTGATTATTGAATTAATACGCGGGAAAATTTCCAACCGATTGATGTTTACATCTTGAAAATCTATTGAGTATTCATAAAGTTATTAGCGTTTAATTTGTAACGATATTTCGTGACAGTCGCTTATTTTTAGATTTTCAATTGACACCCTACCCTTGCCGTAAGACGTAGTCTACGTCAAAAATGAAAGGGCCTAAACCGTATCAATACATGCGGAATATTATACTTAGCTGAATTTTACAAGATCTCATTCTCATTCAAGAAGAGCGGCCATCTCCAAGTCATCTCACGAAGAAACATTGCTGTGCAACAAAATGCAACATCCTCCCTCTTCGTGTTTTGTTCTTTGCATTTTTGTTTTTGTTCATTTTTTCTTCAACCACTTAATCAACGCTAGCACCGCTATATTCGTTTCGATCGGCAAAATTTCAGCCGTAGTCCTCATTAACATACAGCAGTTTTCGAGTCGCGAAAACTGTTGCCTCAACATATTTTTTCACACACTGTTGCCCCAGTACAGAAGACAACCACCCTCTAAATTTACTTTGTTTTCGTACACTAACTTTTCGTGTCGATGCTTTCTCCACATTTGAACGTTTTCAATCACAACACAGATCGCTTAGCATTTAAAGCTGTATTGATTAGGTGGTATAAATAAATGAAAATTGATTTTTAAATTTATTGGACACGAGCAGAAAATATGACAAGAAAAAAAAACGTCCGCTCGAGGTCATGGCACACTATTTGCCAGCATGGTATTGCATTGTCACGTAATCTACAAATAATTGAAATATAATGTGTATGTAGTTAACCACTCCACAATGTATGCTCTACTTTCCCTTTCCTTTGTTGTGCAACATCTTTATACATTTCCGGTCGAAAATAGTAGGAGCATATCCGGAGCTGTCGAATTCCCCCAGCACCTACAAGCATAAACATCTCCAACGGCTGAGGAGACTGGCAGGCAGCATTGCAGTACCACGAAATCGCACATTTACGACCCATATCGAATTATCAACCACAACAAAAGAGCAAAAACACACAACGAACGAAGTCAACCTGAGCACACCAGCGCCACCATCGCTACTTGTGGCGATATTCCGCGTAACTCAAACTCTTTTGAATGAGCAGTTAAATTGGTGCGTGTAAAGAAAACTCGTGGTACGTCTGTTTGTCTGTGCTTTCACTAAGGTCTGTATCCACATTAATCCGGACACCTTCAAATCATTGTAACTTTTGAAATATTGCACGTAGGAATGAAAAATTTCACTGTGGTATAGCTGAGAGTCTATGATGAAAAAGACTATGATTGATGTTTACATTTCATGTTTAGTATTCAAGATGGCGACGAAAGAAAAACAAGTGCGCGAGCGAATTTTGTACGGGCGTACGGCAAATCCTGAATTGTCAATACGGGACCTTGCAAAAACATTGGATTTGCCTAAATCCACTGTTCACGATGTGCTCAAATCATTTTCGGAAAGTTTGACGGCGGAGAGGAAACCGAGAAGTGACAAAAACATTGGACGCGCTGATCCTGTCATGGACCGAATGGTGAAAAGGATATTAACGAAAAACCCAAATCTCCCCATTCGAACGGTGGCTCGTAAAATAGGGATGTCGCCTGGTTTTGTCCAAAAATCAAAACAACGTTTGGGACTTGAGTCGTATAAAGTAAAAACAGTTCCAAATCGCAACGACAAACAGAACTTGGCAGCAAAATCACGGGCTCGAATATTTGACTAAGTTTTCATGCGTTGTTATGGACGATGAAACTTATGTCCTGGAGGATTTCAAGCAGCTTCCAGGGCTGGCTTTTTATTCTGCTATGGCCAGAAATGCGACAGCTGAGCATTTCAGAACGAAGAAGGCATCGAAATTTCCCAAAAAATACCTTGTGTGGCAAGCAATTTGCACGTGTGGCAAAAAGAGTAAATCTTTCGTCACTACAGGCACAATCAACAAGGAAATCTATCAGAAAGAGTGTCTGCAGAAGCGATTGCTACCCTTCATCAAAAGTCACAAAAAAAACCTTTGTTTTGGCCCGATTTGGCATCATGCCACTATGCTAAAGCTGTGATAGAGTGGTACCAAGCAAATCAAGTGAACATTGTACCAAAAACCTCAAACCCGCCAAATTGCCCAGAGCTACGGCCAATCAAGAGATATTGGGCTCTGATGAAGCGGAAGCTTTCTGGAAAGAAGCAAGGAATCAAAGACATCAAACACTTCCTGCAAATTCGGACAAAGATGCCTGCTACGATTTCTGAAGAGTCTATACAAACCCTAATGGACGGAGTTAAGCGCAAAGTTCGAAAATTGTATGCAAATACCGAATAACTATGTTTTGTTTTCACGAATTGTTAAACCACATCCCATGAATCTTCGTCTCACTTGCAGGTCCATAGGATGAGATAACACCCCTCACCATCGGCAAGATGTAAAATTTGACCTACAAAAGGGGACAATTCACATGTTATCATGGATGCCAAAAATAGTAATTCAATAACTACCACAGAAAACTATCATAGGGGAACTGCCCCCATATTAATCTCATTGTTCCTATATTCATCCTACGATGAATCAAACAATTGGGCAGTTGAAGGATTAGTTAGTAATGTTTGTTGTAGTTATTTAACGTAAGCAAACATTATTAGAAAACGAAACCGATCCTTCAACTGCCCAATTGTTTGATTCATCGTAGGATGAATATGGGAACAATGAGATTAATATGGGGGCAGTTTCCCTTCAACTATAGACATCAATGATTGCCAACATAGTTCCATGATAGAACAATAATAAACTCGCTAGACGTTTTGCTTGTTGCTTGTTATGTCATCGAATAGGGTGGAGCACTATTTCTGCAGCGGAGCAAATCTCGTCTTACAACGCTGTGACTGTGACGTATTCAAACTTAATGACTTGAATTTTCATTTATTCATCTACTTGAACATCATTAGTGAACGAGTAGCTCAATACATGTTCAAAAAATCAAGTCAAAATAAAACCGATGGAAGACGGGAATTGATTCGCTGCCAGAGGAGTGCTCCATCCTAGCCAAATCGAAAATCCGTGAATTTCAATGTCAAGCCGTCGACAGCTCACGGTCAACACATTCAATGAATTTTTCATATCCATTCGTTGTCATCGTACCCCTTGAAAGTTTCCCTGCTTCCGTTAACGACGGCCGTATGCGTTTCGCATGAACATCTCAATCATTTACAGATACAATATTCATATCAAAGCCAATATAGCCGTCACTCTATGGGGGAACAATAGCCTCTTCCGATTGGATGCTTCATGATCTTGTTGGTCGTCGTCGTCGCCATCATTCCGGCCCCGATCGGAAAACGTGTGTTCGCCTTTACATTTTAATCATCTATCGCCGCCGTACGAACAAGCTTCTATTTTATTCCTGTTTTGCATTTGCGTAAAATCAGTGTACCCTTCATTGTGTCCTTTCCCGATACTTCTCCCAAAGTGGTGCAACCGTATAGTTACATATGTGACATTTCTCCTTCCTGGAAATGAAATTACATGGCTCGATTGAAGTGTTCCTTGATGTGGCTGCAGCGAACAAAGTGTTACTCTTGGTCCTCATCACCATCGGAACTGTTCCAACGACGGCAGCTCTGATCACCGGTAAATGGCATACGGACAACACGCTGATTGAGGGTATGAAAAACAAATCATTCAAGGGTATCATATCGGGTGAACTTGAAGTGGAAATGCGGTACTTCTAGTCTACTCTCAAAGCGCATTTTTTTTCACTCGCGAAAGGTTACCCACCCAGATTATTGCACTGAGTAAACCAGACCATCGTAAACATTTCCCACAACCATCCTCCTTCTTCAGTACTAATTATTATCATAGTAGAATGAAACCATCCACGGGTAAACAATCTTCGAGTTTTTCACATGTGGGAAGCAATTCAACCAACGCCTGGAGATTTTTCAATGTTTCTTCCTGATTTTATTGCATTCCTCATTCAGAGCGTTGTGAACCGCTGTAATTGGAGATTCCTCATGTTGTCCTCGGAAGTGATCAATAATTGTTCAACATTTGCAATCATCTCACCCCCATCTTCTTCTTCGGTCTCGTAATAATAGGACCCAACACGTGCCCAGGTGAAACCACGTGTGTCCGCCCGTTGAGATGTGCCGCTGCAATGGAACTGTACTGGAGCAATCTGACTCTGGAGATGGAAAGCGGAACCGTTGCCACCGAGCTGAACTCACCGCTAGAGCTCGCCTTCCAGCGTTGCTGGATCGTTACGGATCGAGCGAAGCATGAAGGCATCTGCTGCCAGATGGACCAGCTCCCGGGAGAGGAACGGCGCCTGACCAAGGACAACGGCGAGACGATTGTGGACAATGGTTTTGATGTCTTGACGGGCGAGGAGGAGGAGGAGGAGGAGCTGGAATCGAAAATTAATGACATCAATCACGAAAAAGGCAACAGTCCAAAGAGAACGATTTCGGATTATGGCCAGTTAATCGGGTAATTATAGCTGCGATTTGGCGTGTTTCCATCTTTACTAATATTGTTTGTGTTGTATATCGCTTATTTTGCTAACGGGTGAGGGAGATGTTTGCGTTCAGTATCGTATGGGATTTATTTTACGGTTTTCCTAACGAAAACATCATTCGAGTGTGGTCGATTGATTCAAGTTTTCCCCTTTTCCTCACAGCATCGGAGGAAAGTCGTTAATGCTGAGGAATAAAAACCAAATGTCGGTTTGATTGCAAACCTTGACGAACATTTTAAAGGGTCCTAGCTGCTTTTGATTTTCGCATTCGGCAATAATTCTGCTGCAAATACTTTTCTTGATGTGCCTAACATTTCGAACGACAGAAGAACGATGCTTCAACAAATTGTGTGTGTGTCAAAAATAGAGTAACTTCTGCTTGCTGAGCTTGAATCTTTATCAAAGAGAAACTCGAACAACAGAAGCGATCATAGCAGATAGAACCTTTTGCATTGTTTTTCGGGAAATATCGATGCGATAAAAAATAGGTAACAGCAATTTGTCGATCAAATGACTTTGAATTTGAGCACACATGTAGGGTGATCTAAAATCATACCTTATAATTTGTAATTTGTTATTAGTTTATTTATTAGAGACGATAACTTGTTAGTATGCACTTTTTATCAAGTCAAGGATTTATAGGTAAAACTAAGGAGCTCACCTCGCAATGACTGGCGACAGGAAAGGAGAACGATCCTTGACAACAATAAACAACTATCATCCTTCGATTCTAAAAACATGCTCCTCGAAATGTTGGAACTTGGTTATATTATCTTTTACACTTGGATTTTCGTTGGTTTGCGATCACTAATTACAGAAAATTTATTGTTATGGCAATCTTACTAACGATTTTCGGTTCACTTTATTGAGGTTTTTGAGAGGGCCTTGCTTTGACACCGCCTTCACCCTCACTGAATTTATTTCCCTTGAAGGAGGTGCTAGTAGTTGAAAATACGAAAATACTGATAAGCAGGTACAGACCGCGCTTATGCTATCATGCACTAGTTGGCTGCACAGTCGTTTGTTTTCATCTCCATTATGCGTACCGGTCTTAAATATTTGTTCCAAGCGGTCTGACGGAAAAGTGCACTGAGGCAAAAACCACAAATAATGCCTTATGATTTTTTTGCTAAAGGGACTTGCTGCATCTTTCCTCGTTAAACTTATGATTTATTCGCTGTGTGAACCAGAATGAAGTTCAAGAACCAACCTTATGAAAAACGCAAGTTTTTCCAAAGACCATGGAGAAATTCGTAGGAAAATCATATGAAAATCATTTCTGTTTGCGTAAGAAAATCAAACACATTTAAATGATTCTGCCGATCTCGGCTGAGCAGATCTCAGTTAAGGTTTGTTTGATGATACAACAGTAAAATTCGCATTTGATTTTTCGCCGATGCATCAGTTGAAACCGTGTCTTCGACTGTGCGGATCTCGGCTAAAGATACGAAAAAAAGCTGAGGTCAACTGAGTGTGTATAACGTTCAGTATGATTTTTATGTAGGTTGTGCTCCCTCACTGCTCAGAATTATAATTTTTAGAGCAGTTTTCAAACAGGACATATGGTTTTGATTATAAATGCATTAACAAAAATAAAATTGATCGTCAAAAATCAAACCTATTACAAAAGTACACAAGATTTAAATAGTGAAAATTCCTGGGATACGTTTCTTATCACTTATCACTTAAACTGCTTTAGGGGACCCGCCCCTGGATTTGGGCAAAAATAAAGCAAAGTTGGTATTTTTTTCGTGGGAGAATGAAAAGGCGTACGAACTTCTGGTTTTGACGATTAAATTTGATTATTATTCAAAATTTCAAAGAGATAAAAAAAATGTGAAAATTCAAAATGGCGGCTACAAAATGGCGATTTCTCGAAACCATGTTCTTCAATCTAATTTCAAGCCCCGGGCTTGAACTATTAATCCGATTCCCTCCATCAAATAAATGTTTGAAAGGTTATAATTTTTTGTACGGCTTAAACTAAAAATTGGCATTAATAATTAATTATTTATAATTTTTGTACACGGTTGAAATAAAAAAAAGTAGCGAAAAATTAAACTTTTCAGTTCAAATGATCACTATGCACAACATGTCCACTACAAGAGGCTGCAGGTTTGAAGTTTTCGCCCCATGTTTTGCGCACAGAGGCTTACGGAAATCGCCATTTTGTAGCCGCCATTTTGAATTTTCACAATTTTTTTATCGCTTTGAAGTTTTGAATAATAATCGAAAGTTCGTACGCCTTTTCAATCTCCCACAAAAAAAATAAATACAAACTTTGCCTTATTTTTGCCCAAATCCAGGGGAGGGTCCTTTTAATATTACCACAGAGAACAGACATCCAAGTGTTCTTTGGAGTGCCCTCCGTGTGTAAATTTTTGTAACTGCAATTTTAAAATTACAGCTCGTTTCCGTTAGTTTTGGTGAATCGTATGTTAATTGCGCCACCTGCGCGCCTCAAGATTTGGTAGCCACTCTGAGAAAAATTTCATCGTTGTACCGACAATTAAATCATGGTCAGGATGACTATCGCATATAATGGTTTCAATAACCATGAAAATGGTCGAATTTACCACGTTCATGGCATTTTTGACTATGATCATGGTAACAAGGACTATTCCGACATTATGGAAAATGTTGCATCAACTATTTTTAATGGTAGTTTTGACCATGATAATAGTCGGTTCAAAATCACTATACTGCAATAGTCATCCTAACCCCCAATAATGGTAAAATTGACTATCAAATTCCTCTCTGTGCATAGATCATTGCACAATGACGTCATCAATGCAGTTTTGACAGTTCAGGGAGCTTGTTTACGTAGACTTAGAATATTTTCGGTACGATCGGTTTGAGATCTTGTGTTCAGAATTTATTTCGATTGAAGTAAAATTGCCGGAAAACAGACACCAGTGCTTATTTTTGCATCCTTTCCTGAATCTAATCGTACAGAATCCGGAAAAAGCCAATGGAAAATTTAATTTGAGCGGTTCAAATTCTAACACCTTGTAAACAAGCTCCCTAAACTGTCAAAAAAGTGAGGTTGATACATTCCGTGCAATGATCTATTGGCTGTCTGTCAATTTTAGTTTGATGAAACCACAGAGAACAGACATCCAAGCTGGAGTGACCTCCGTGTGTAAATTTCTGTAACTGCCATTTAAAAATTACAGCTTGTTTACGTTAGTTTTGGTGAAACGTATATTGATGGCGCCTCCTGTGCCCCTTGAGATTTGATAGTCTGTCAATTTTAGTTTGGTGAAACCTAGACTAGGCGTCGCTGATTTTCTAACGGTTTGCTTTTAAAAATTTACACAGTAAATTGCAAAAAATATGTTCGAGCCTGGATGTCTGTTCTCTGTGATGAAACCTAGACAAGGCGGCGCTAATGTTCCTATGGTATGCTTTTGAAAATTCACTCAGTAAATTGGGGAAAAAATCTTCGAGCCCGGATCACAGAGAACAGACGTTCATCTTCGGTCTGCTACTTGTGTAAAACTTTGAACCGACATTTCAAATGTATGTCGTGATGCTCCTGGTAGGCGGCGTCTCAGTTGTGCGATAACTGTCATGTAAATGTTTATCAATAAAAAACCTAGCACATAACCTGAAAAGTTTTGTTTGTTTTTCTCTGCTTTTCACTTGCTTTTTATACCGACTGCCCAAATTAACTTTTACACACGTTTTTCAAGAAAAGGTATATGGACATCAATGTCTGTTCTCTGTGCCCGGATGTCTGTTTTCTGTGACATAACTAATTTTTACTGAAGAATTTCCTGATGGACCAAAACGAAAGTTTCTCGTAACAGTTCGGTTGGTTGGTTGGATGCTTATAGAAAAACTTGTTTTCTTGTCTACGACTTTGACCCTAAATATTGAACCCATAAACACATGGGCCGGGTCCAACGGCTCAGAGGTTCAGATCGTCTCAAAAAAACCCAACGGGCGCCAAATGGAATTTATAGCAGACCAAGTGAGGTAAGAGGCAACCACGCTTTTCACTACATCACCGACGCCGTCACTTATTTGTGATTTTCCATAGAGTTTATTATTCAATGTAAAAGCTAAAAACTGTTTCTCGTGATCAAGCAGCTAGCAGAGCCATAAATAGCCGAGATGAACCAAAGAGAAAGGCAATTAAGAGTATCGATATGCGTTTTTGTTTTTTTTTTTTCAAATGTTATGTGAGAAATATTCCAAAAAGTTTGACTGTAAACATTTTTGGAGTCTTGAAAGGGGAATTGTTTTTTTCAAATTACTTCAAGTTCTTCCAAGGGTTCACAAAACTATCGATAGTGCTTAGCCAGGATTGCGGTCACTCATTTTGATTCATTATGTTCGTTTGCAAATAGCTCATTCCAGAATTTCAAAATATGATGAATAAGTGGAACTTGCTTCTGGGGCCAGAATTGGCTACCAAAGAGCCAATTAAAGCACAGGGAATTTGTCACCGCGTAAAAAACATCGTGAAACATTCCTCGTTTGGTGCGAAAAAATCAAAGTGCTTTTATTACGACGTTATGGGCCAAACACAATGTGGACGGAAACGGAACGGCAACGGCAAGTTTGACAGTTGTTGCAAATGACTTCGATATGTCCAATTAGAGTCGGCTTGAATCAAACCTATTTTCTTTTCCGACAAACAGGCTTACTCAGATATGGCTTTTCCGCTGACGTTTTCCGCTTCCGCTATCATTGTGTTTGGGCTGTTAGAATACAAGAATGATAAATTTCAAAAGTTAGTCAAACTTTTCTTCGCTTCAGCTCAGTGACTCAGCGTCCCAGTGGTAGCTTGACACGTTCAACACTCCTTCTCGCTAAACCACTGACTACGCCAGTTTAACAAATTCTAGATCGGCTGCTAATTGCTACCTCTTCAATGATCCTAACGGATTGGTAAAAATATCAGCAACCATTCTTTCCGTAGGACAGTATCCTAATTTAGGTGGACCCAATTTCAAGTCTTCTGCTCATGGCCACAACAGTGCACCAGACTATGGTCCTGCACATTATCGGCAAGCGGATCAGCCCGAGACGGTTGCCATTTTCCCGATGAATAACATTCATCACTCTCTTTTTGGTCCTTCCTCCCCAGGAACTGGCTGATTTCTCCCAACGAAGACATTTCGAAATATGTTGTTACGAAAAATATGAAAAACTTCCTAATTGTTTTTTTTAAAAAGATCTCCGATGAACTTTCTGAATGTTTGAAGAACAACCTAACGACTTGAAGAACTTCCTGAGGGCTTAAGAACCTAAAGAAGGTTCAAAGAATTTCAAAAAGCTCTAAAAAGTTCCAATTAATTCAAAATACTTCCAAAAAGTTCTAGGATATTCCAAATAGACTAGGAAAGTCAAAACAAATTTAAAGTAGTTCCAAAAAGTTCAAAATACATTCAAATAGCTCGAAAAACCTTTTAAACATCAGAATACTTCCAAAAGTTCTAAGAATCCCCAATAAAATTTGAGGAACATCCAAAAATATCAAAAAATTTACGAGAAGTTAAACGAACTTTCAAAAATAAAAGCTAGGTAACTCCCAATACCTGTTAACACATTCAAAAAAAAGAAGAAAAAATTGAAAGAAATTGAAACGTGTTCAAAATATTGAAGAAAAAGCTGGAAAACTTCAAAAATAAAATGGAAATGCTCAAAAATCTTTGACGAAGATAAAAAAAAATCGAAACGCTTCTTAAAAGTTTGAAACATATAGCACTTTCAAAAAGTTCAAGAAGTTTGAACTTCTTCCAGAAACTATTATTACTTCGAAAAGGTTTAAACTACTTCTAAAAAGAACTTCGAAAAACTTTCGGAACGTTCAAAGAGTGTTTCGATCAAAATTTGGTCGACTTAAACTTGACGCATTTCCTTTCATCGTGCATTAAAATTTTGCACACCCCTCATTTTGAAGATGTTTGCGTGTAGCATCATGGCTCTATTTTGATTTTGAGATTAGCACTTCAGTTATCAAAATGTCATCGAAGGAAGAGAAGCAACGCATCAAAATTTTGCACGTGCATGGCGAAAATCCAAACTACTCTCACGCCAAGTTGGCGAAATTGTTGAATGTGGCTAAATCAACTGTTACCAACGTATTAAAAGTGTTCGGTGAACGTTTGTCGACAGCCAGGAAAGCTGGATCGGGGGAAATCGAAAGCCGGAGGCCACAGCGACGACAAAAAGAGTTGCCCGCTGTTTCGAGCGGAACCCCAACCTCTCCGTCCGAGATGTCGCAAAGAAGCTGGGAGTGGCGCCTTCAACCGTGGATAGAGCTAAAAAACGAGCTGGACTGTCGACTTACAAGAAAGCGGTGACTCCAAATCGCGACGATAAACAAAACACGTCGGCCAAAGCACGATCGCGAAAGTTGTACACGACGATGCTGACGAAGTTTGATTGCGTGGTACAGGACGATGAAACTTACGTCAAGACAGACCTTAAACAGCTTCCGGGACAGGAATTTTATACGGCCACCGGACGGGGAAAGGTGGCAGATATTTTCAAGCACATAAACTGTCAAAGTTCGCGAAGAAATATCTGGTGTGGCAGGCCATCTGTACCTGTGGCTTAAAGAGAAACGTTTACATTGCAACCGGAACCGTCAACCAGGAAATTATCGAGCGAGTGCCTACAAAAACGTCTCCTGCCTTTCCTGAAGCGACACAATTGTTCCGTTCTATTTTGGCCGGATTTGGCATCTTGCCATTACGGAAAAAAGGCCATGGAGTGGTATGCTGCAAACAACGTTCAAGTGGTGCCCAAGGACAAGAACCCTCCCAACACCCAGAGCTCCGCCCAATCGAACAATATTGGGCCATCGTCAAGCGGAGCCTTAAGAAGACTCAAAAAGCTGTTGTAAGCGAGAGACAGTTCAAGGCAAACTGGCGTTCTGCGGCGAATAAAGTGGACAAGGAGACTGTACAAAATCATACGGCAGGTGTTTAACGAAAGACCCGGCAATTCGCATTCGGTAAAAAGGAAGCTTAGCTGAATATTTCTCCTGTATTCTGTATTAACTGAACTTGAAAAAGAAAAAGAATTTGACTTATTAATAAGAACTTTGATCGACTCACACACATTACTGTTTGACCAAATTTTGATCGGAACACCTTTTAGTTCAAGGCGTTTCCAAAAATATAACAACTTACAAAAACATTGAAGCAGTTCCAAGCATGATGGAAAACTTCGAAAATCTTCCAAAAACATTCTTAATTTTTTTTAGTTCGAGGCGCTTGAAAGCTACAGAAAACTTTCGAAAAGTTCGAAGAAACTCTAACTATTGCAAATAGTTCAGGAAAGTTCCAAGAAATTTGAGGAACCTCCTCTCGAATCAAGTTTCAATCATTTCCAAATTGTTACGAAATGTTCAGAATATCTTCAAAAGTTTGAAGAATTTCCAAAAAGTTTGAAAAAACATCATAAAAAGATCAATGAATTTCAAACATCCAAAAAATTTGAGAAACTTTCAAAACAGTCAAAGCATGTAGAACTTCCAAAAATCTTGAAAAACTTCCTAAAAATGAAGTACTTTCAAAATATTCGGAAGGCTTCTAAAAATTTAGAAGAACTTTGAAAATTAAAAATAATAAGAGCTTCCTTAGAGTTTGAACAGTTTCCCAAAAGTTTAATGAACTTCCAAAATAGTTCTAAGAAGTTCATAAAAGTTCGAGAAATGTCGAATAATTTCAATAGCTTTCAAATAAAACTCAAAAATATTCCAAAAAAAAACCGTAAAATTCCTTAGAAGCATTGAAGATCCGAAATCGAAGAACTTTCAAAATCTTTCAAAAAGTTTCCAAAAAGTTCCTCAAAATTCAAGATGCCAGAAATCATCCAAAAAGATCGAAAAACTCCTAAGATATTTGCAGAATATCCAAAAAATTCAATGAGCCAAACAAATTCCAAAGAGTAAAATGATATTGCAAATAGCACTTTTAAATAAAATTCAAAGCACATTGAATAAATTAAGAGAACAAAAAGTTTGAAGATATTGAAAAGAATTTTGCAAAGTATTTAGTTCACGGGACTAAAAGTTCGAAACACTTGTGAAACGAACTTCGAAAAAATGCCAGAATGGTTCAATAACTTCCTAAAAGTTCGAAGGGTTTTCAAAATTTTCAAAAAACATCAAAAAGTTTTTAGATCTAAAAAAATTCAGAAATGTTCAAGGAGGTTGGAGAAAAATTAAAGATTCCAAAATTTATGCAGTTTCGAATCATTTCCAAGCAAAAAACCGGAGGTCTTCCAAAGTATTTCAAAAACCTTCCTAACAGTTTCTTAAAGTTCGAAACGCTTGAAAAGCTACGTAAAATGTCCATAAAGGTCGAAGATAGTTCAAAAAGTTCGAAGATATTCCAATTTATTACAGAGTAGTGAAAATTTTAATCACTTCCAAAGAGTTTAAACAATTTCAAAAAAAGTTTCAGGCACTTCCAAAGAGCACTAAATTATTCAAATACCTTTCAAATCTACCAAAAGTTGTAATGTTCTCATCTATCTCAGGATTTATTTAAAAAATTTAAGAGTTTTCTAAAATTTTGAACAAATTCCTAAAAATTTGAGGTGCTTCCAAACTCGTCGAGGAATTTTACAAAGTTTGAAGAGCATCCAAAAATAATTCAAAGGACTTACGAAAAGTTCTAAGAATTTAAAAAATTCCTTTAATTTTTTGGGAAATTTCAAGAAATTCTTTCAAACAGTTCTAAGCGTGAAGAATTTAAAAAAAAAAACCTTGAGAATCTTTCCCCCCTTTGAACATTTTAAAGTCCTCTTAGAAGAACTTTTAGATAGCTTGAATAGTTTCCTGATGATTTGAAGTACTTCCATTAAGTTCATAGAACTTCAAATAACACTGAAAATTTCTTAAATATTTATTGCATATAGTTCAGGAAAGTTGTATGAAATTTGAACTTCTGAATAGTTCAAATCAATTCCATGAAAATCGTAAAACTTCCAAAAAGTTCAGAGTTTGAGGTTTGAAGAACAACCATAACCATCAATGAACTTCCGAAAAAGCTGGAAAAACTTCTAAAAAGATTGAATAACTCCCAATATCTTTGTAAATCATCTTAAAACTTCGGAAAACTTTCGAAAAGTACGAAGCATACAGAACTTTTAAAAAGCTAGAGGAACTCACTGAAAATTTGGAGAGCCTCCAAAAAGTTTGAAGGACTTCCAAAAAAGTTTGATAAAGTTCCAAAAATTTCGAGAAACATTTGACAATTCCGAAAAATTTAAAAGATTATAGGAAACTTAATGGAACTTCAAAAAACAGTAGGAAAGGATTCATATAACTTCAAAGATGTTGTCAAAACCATCAATATGATTGTGAAACATTCAAGAAATTTTTTTAGCTTCCTTGAACTTCTGTCGAATTCATATAAATAATTTAATTTAATTGATTTACCAGCCAACATGTTTTGCTCTGACCTTCCGTGAGGCCATAAACTGTTCATATTTATGTTAAATTATCTGACTTTCAGGTTGGGTAAGCATTACGAATTTCTTAAAAAACTCCTGAAAAGTTCTAAAAGCTTCCAAAAAGGTGAAATTACTTCCAATTAATTTTCATAACTTGCAAAAATTTGGCACAACGACCGATGAATCTACTGAGGAGTTTGTAGAATGCTCACCCGTTATGATAATTTAACTTCTGGTGTGTTCTTGAAACTCTAGAACAATTCGATGAATTTTCAATAAAAAAAAGCTTTGGTTCTTAAAAGTTTGCAGAAATTCATTAAGAAGATTTCGTTTTAGAGAACTAACGTGAAGTTCATACATCTTGATGGTTATTTCATTCAGTATGATAATAGAACTCCCACGAAGTTCAAATTTCTTCAATGAATGTGACATGGCTCTTGTTAAACTCTTAGAAGTTTTGAAAAATTATAAAGTTACGAGAAATTGGCAGAGTTTCGGAAATTATTGGAGTAGATCTTCAGGGTCATCGTATGAAAAATCGCTAAAATCGCAGAACTGTAAGAAAACCTTGCATTCCTCGGTTGGAAGTACATTTTAGTGAGTATAACCTCACTAACCTTTTCAACAAAGCCACTGGCCTAACCTAACAAAACTGATCGACTTTCCCAAATCCTGAATTCAGAAGTACCATGTTAATTAATGTTTCTATTCCATCGCATCCCTAGATCCGACTTCCCCCGGTCAAACCAATCGCACATCCGCACCAAACGCTGCATCATCGGTCCGGAATGTTTGGTAACGCACCATCGGTATCGGCGATTTGACGGCAAGTGCAACAACATCGACCCCGGCAAGTCTCTCTGGGGCTCGGCCGGTTATCCAATGGAACGGATCCTTCCTCCAGCCTACGGGAATGGAAAATCGTCATCCCGCACCCTGTCTCGTGATGGCCGATTTCTGCCAAGCGCTCGGGTTGTGTCGGAAGCAATGTTCACTGACCTACACGTTCCGCATCCAAAGCATAACGTTCTAATGATGCAGCTGGGACAATTTCTCACCCACGACATCAGCCGGAACAAAGCCGGTGCCATTGATGCCAAGTGTTGCTTGCCGGACAATAGTCTTCGAGACCCGAAGCCCACTCCAGGGTGTTCCCCGATTCGGGTTTCCTCCAAGGACTCGTTCTACTCGCAGTTCAACGTGAAGTGCATGCACTTTGTACGGACGGCTATGGCTCCTCCAAACCGTTGCCAGGCTGGACATGGACGGCAGCTATCCGAGGTTACACATTTCATCGATGGATCTGGAATATACGGTAGTTCCAAAAAGGTCGCCAATGAACTTCGCTCCCATCAAGGAGGGCGGTTGAAGTCAATTGAGCATCGGCATGTGCATAATGAGCTTCTACCACTGGAAGAGATAGCGGGTGCCTGCAGTAAGCATGCCAAAGCATGTTTCAAGGCGGGTGATAATCGGCTCAATCAGGTCATTACGCTAGTTGCGTTCCATACGTTGTTCCTGCGAGAGCATAATCGTATTGCAAAAACATTGCAGAAGATTAATCCTCATTGGAATGACGAAGTTTTGTTTCTGGAAACTCGCCGGATAGTAGGCGCTGAGTGGCAACATATTATCTACAATGAGTACTTGCCCAAAGTCGTTGGACCGGACTACATGGAGATGTACGATTTGCATACATCTCGGGGATACAGCAAGTTCTACAATCCGAAGAAGAACCCAGCCCTGACGAGTGAGTTTTCAGCAGCCGCATTCCGGTTTGGGCACTCCACCGTACCGGGAGAATTCGCGTAAGTTTGACAGGTTAGCTTCCTGTGACCGCTTATGAACGTGATTATTATTTCGCAGGTTTCCAAAAGGACAGGTGAAGACGCATGATACTTATTTCGATCCATCCAGCCTCTCGGAGCCAAAATTTTTCGATGAACTTTTTCACGGAATTATGACACAACCGATGCAGCAGGTCGACGATAAATTCACTCACAGTTTGACGTGGTTCCTCAATCCAGAGGAAGGGCAACCGTACGGGAAGGACCTCGCAGCCACCAACATAAAACGCGGCTTAGATCATGCTATTCGTCCCTACAACTCCTACCAGCATCTGGCAGGGCGAGAAGTCAAGCGAAGCTTCGCTGATTTTGGTCCGTTGCATGAAGGGAAACTGAACAAGCTTTACGCTCATCCCGACGATGTCGACCTGTACGTGGGTGGTTTGCTGGAGCATCCGGTCCGGGGAGGGGTGGTGGGTAAAACATTCGCCGAAATCATCAGCGATCAGTTTACCCGTCTCAAACAGGGCGATCGGTACTTTTACAGCAATGGCCCCGAGACGAATCCGGGACATTTCACGAAAGCGCAGCTGCAGGAAGTGCAGAAAATGACCCTAGCCGGTGTGCTGTGTGCCAATGCTAACGATAGGAAGAGCTTCTCGGTGGCACCGGAGGCGCTCAATTTGCCCCATGCCATGAAGTAAGTAGCGGTTGGGGGCTGTTTTCCTGAGAATGAATTGATTTTTAATTTTGCTTTGTTTCTAGGAATCCACTTATGTCTTGTCTTTCCAAGCAAATCCCTCGGTTGAATCTGAAGTGGTGGAAGGATTAGGGTGGGCTGCCGTACAACGAAAGTTGTATTTAATGTGTTTGTTATATTGTCAAAATATAAGTTTTTTTTTTTTTATGTGAGCATGTTATGCATAAGCAATAAACGTATTGTTTTGATTTTGTTATGTTGTTGTTATGCAATCTGCCCCGTTAGACCTATGCTGTAGAAGAATCCGATAACCTGCAAAACCATTCATGAGAGTATTTTTGTTGAGTTCTGCTGTCTATTGAATTTAATACTATTTTGGGGTTTGGGACAAAGTATTGAGGTCTTGACAAAGTAAAAGGAATTTTGATTTGTATTTAATCGATCACCTTCCCATTCTTGTTGATATCTTGGAACATTTGGTTTGGCATACATTTGACTATATTTCGCAACACTGTTTTCTCAGTACTTCCCCATGCCTCCGAAATAGCTGATTAGAGTTCAGTGATAGTGGCGTACTGCTTCCCCTTAGCATACATTTTACGTACCAGGATTCCCCAGAGGTTTTTCCACTGGATTAAGGTCAGGAGAGCGAGCTGGCTAGTGAAGCAGATCTATTTTGTGATCGTTCAACCACTGCTTTGTTTCCTTGCTCGTGTAAATTGCAGTGTTGTCCTGCTGAAAGGCGAACTTTTTGCTTCGGAAGCTGCGCATGAACGGTAGAAGAAGCATTTTTAGCCCTTCGATTGTAGTACTTCCCAAGCAGGAACGAATAACTTGATAACTGGCCTTGATATTTAAGATTAAGAGGTAAAATACCTGAGGATAATACCATAAAATTGTTCCCGCAATGTTATGCGAATAACGAGTTTTGTTATTCGAGAGATATTTTGCTCGCAATTCTTAGGTATTTTACCTCTTAATCTGAGCATATAATACCAAGGCCAGTTATCAAGATCAAAATGAGGTATTCATATGTTGTGATTTCCTGCTCGGGTTTCTATTCATTTTGGACGACGTGAAAGCAAGGTCTAGCTTTCCAGATGCACACAATCCTGTCCAAACCATGAATCGCCACGAAATTTTGGGTGCTAAAATATTGTTCTTCTTTCGTCAAATCACGCCACTATTAGTTCAATCCGTCGTGGACATCCAAATTGTTTTTTTTTTGCCGTCACTGAATATCATCTAGAAGTAAACAAAAGAACGGTAATGCTTCTTTTTACTAACCTGCAAAAGTCACACTAAAATGGCATAAAATAGTAAGTCCTGCTGATAATGCCCATGTGCCACTGTTGATTTAAGTTGGCTTTGGCGAAATTCAAACGTCTCTCAATGTGAAAAGGAGTAGGGCCTTATTGGTCCGGACTTATGACGAACATTTGATGAATAGTCTCCCGACAAATTTTCACGTTGAGTGCTTTTAAGTGCTTTATCTGCTGCAGCGGTTTCTAAGAATTCGCAGCAGCTCTAACGATTTCACGTTTTTTCCCGTCCGAAGGAAAAGCTTCGATTTGCGAGGTTTCTTTCGATTTTTGCTATATCCTGCAGGACTTTCCAAGTGCGATCCGCCAATCCGACGAACTATTTCTCGAACCCCGACGCTATCTCAATCAAATGCTTCTATTTTGCTCTTCTCTTTATCCGTAAGCAAGGTTACCGATTCCCCCCATTTTAACGTTATCGCCAGTCAAGTGGCTCACCAACGATCGAACGCGGTCGTAGGAGCAACAATCAATAGGAAATAAGCAATTAAACATTGGCTCACTGCTTTAGAACTTGACATTGGTCCCAAGTACACCTTAGAGTACTACATTCTTTCGCTTTTTGGCACTAGAATTTTTGTTTTTGTTTTGATTCGCTGTGTTATTTTGTACCAGCGACCGCGGTAGTACAAATAATGTAGAAATAAAACAAACTTCGATAGAGCGAAAAACACGACCTAACGTGTCACTTCTTCAAACTGGAATGATAACGTACAGTACTAGGGGTTTCGCTTTTATAGGCAGAATTTTGTCATGATGGTGGAAACTAAGGACTCTGGTTATCTGGTTACTATGGTTGCTAGGTACTAACTATTAAAGAATCAACTGACTGCTGTGATTGATTTCCTCAACAGAATCCACATTGAATCTTACAAAAAATTGTATAAATTTTTATCAAAAGAAGTTACAGGCTAAGGAGTATATCGAAAATAAGCTATCCACAAACTTTCTTTCATTCATTCATTCACATCAAAAATTGATCCATTCACATCAAAAATTGATCCTTTATTGTACGAGGTTAAACTTGAACATAATGACGACCGGATGCAATTTAAGGTATTCCTTCACGAATTTTCGAACTTTGGATCGAATGCTCTTCATCAAGTTCCGGACAAGTGTTGCATCGCATTTTTTGGACGCTTGAGCCCAAATTTTTTTGAACTCCTGCATGTTCCCAGCTGCCTTACCAGTCTTCTTGAAGACCCTCTTCACGATTGCCCAGTAACGTTCGATGGGTCGAAGCTGAGGGCAATTTGGTGGATTGATATTTTTCTCAACGAAATCTATTCCCTTTTCCGCAAGCCAATTGAGAGTGGTTTTGGCATAGTGAGCCGACGCTAAATCCAGCCAAAACAGTGGAGGTGTACTATGCTTCTTTATATCAACAATCTCTTCTGGAGACACTCAGATCGATAGATTTCCGCATTTATAGTTCCGGTAGTGTAAAAAATGGTTGACTTCAAACCACAGGAACATATTGCTTGCCATACCAGTACCTTTCGACCGAATTTATCCACTTGAATCGACCTGTCCGCATCGCTCACATCCTCCCCAACGACGCTAGTAAAGTATTGTGGACTTGGAAGGGTTTTTTGAGTCCTCCTTTACATAGATCTCATCGTCCATCAAAACGCATGCATCCGGACGCTGCAAAAGACGCGAATACAATTTCCGGGCCCTTGTTGCTGCTCGCTTCTTCTGTTCTGCACTTTGTTTCGAGATTTTCTGCTTCTTGTAGGTCTTCAGGTGGTTTCGCCTCTTGATACGCTGGATCATTCCGACACTCGTTCCTGCTTTTTTGGCCAAATCGCGTATTGACATTGATTTGTTCTTCATGATTAGAGATACCACTTTCTGCTCCAGTTTCGGGTTGGAAGAACCGGGTTTTCTGCCTCTTCCTGGTAGCTCATCCAAAGAATAGTGTTCCCCAAACTTATTAATGATGGTTTTAACACTCGCATGATGAATTCCAAACCGCTTCG
Source organism: Aedes koreicus (assembly GCA_024533555.2). Lineage (NCBI taxonomy): Eukaryota > Metazoa > Arthropoda > Insecta > Diptera > Culicidae > Aedes > Aedes koreicus. The sequence goes on from JAHHFK020001560.1 coordinate 53,115, forward strand.
CCAATTTTCGCATAGTAATACCCTTCTCACTTAGCCATGTGTCCAGAACCTTAATTTTCACTTCCTTTTCAATACGCGACATTTTGAAAACGCAGAATTTGAACCGCACAAACAAGTAAACAAAAGAAAGCTGACAGTCAAACGCACAGCATGCAGTGTTCAGAGCATAAAAAACCATCACAAATACATGCGTACAACGCAAATGTATCTGGATAGCTTATATTCGATACACTCCTTAAAAAAAACTGCTGACTGAGACTTCCCAAGTAACACCAAAAACATCTTCTTGGTCAATAATCTTGAAATTTTGGTGTAAAAGAGAAAAATGAAATGAAAAACATCTTTTGTCGTATACAAGCTGAGAGGATGTTTTCGCAGAACATTTGCATTTCATACGTCACTCATGTATTTTTCTAGAACGTATGACTTAATTTTCGACTCGAATATTACCAAAACAGCGCAATTAGTCGATATTTTTATAACATCTTTTAGGTCGCATAAGAAGTTCTAAAAATACACTGCATAACATGCTTTTGACATGAAGAAGTCGTATCTAGGCTGTTTATAGCATCACAATAACCAATAGGTTATGATCAAGTTATTAAAAAGTGAAAATAAATGCAGAAATGCATGAGCATCACAATTCAATTGTACAAGTGTCAAACTAGCAGATGTAAACACAGATTGAATTTGACAGTAAGGTTTGTAATGAGTATGATGAATTTGTGTTTGAAATCTCATTATTTTTCATTTATTTTTCATATCGATTAAAAAGCGGACTCAGCTCATTTGCCAGATTTTAGCATCACGGAGAAGCCGTCCAAATGAAGACTGTACATCAGCAACAATTTCCGGTGAGATCTATGTGATTATAACGTTATAACTAAATTTGAACGATACTGCTAAATACGTGCCATCCTCAAAACAATAAGATTTGATGATGGAAGATTATGCACAGTACCTATTCCATTTGATGTTTGTACTGTTTCTATGTGGGGCTTGTTGTAAGTGAAAGTGACCTCGGAATGGACGTGAGTAACCAGGCTTTCTGAAATGGGTCACTGGAACCCAAAAGAGCTGGCACCATCCAACTCCCGGGCTAAACATGTTTGTCGAGTAGACAACAGTTCGTTCAACTGCAAACATTTTTGTTCCATAAAAATACTGCGGTGGGCGTTGGATTGTATATACACACACTCAGCTCATTTGCAAGATACCTTCTTAAGAAACGGTTACAGAATTGGTCTAACTACATGAAAAAAACAAACATATTTTTCGGAATCAAGGTATGCAATAAGAATCGCCATCAGCCGTTGTTTCATTGTGATAGTCCACAAGACACGTATTTTATTGCTAAAATTCTAGAGTCAAATCACATTTCACTAAGAAGATGCTCTAATATGGTTATTATGATGTTATAATAACTAACGCAAATAATTTGCAACGGACCATCATGAGTATGTTATTAGACTGCTCTAAAGATGTATTTTGGACTCAATTTAAACTTAACGCCATAACTGTGAACTAAACTAGAGTGCAGATTGAAACTATGATTATAATTATCATCAAAAATTTAATTTAAGCGTTTAATTTTAAAAATTTAAGCGTTGTGAGCGTTAACCATCTTCAGAATTCTGATATTTATTAAATAATAAATTATTTTTCATTATAAGTTGTGCATATTCTCCTCATAATCAAACATTATTTACAAAGTCAATCTTTGTTAACTTCGGTTCGTTCGACATTTCTCAAATTAGCATGTTATGTTCATGTTTTTCTGCAATTGTTTTTACTTTGGAATTACTTGATTATAACCTATTTGTTATTATGATGCTAGAAACTACCAAGATAAGAAATCATCATGTTGAAAGCATGTTATTCAAAGTATCTTGAAAACGTTTTAATAGTCTTAAATCTGTATCTAAAACCTTCTTGTGTGACCTTAAAGATGTTTCAAATAGATCGATTTATTGCGCTATGTTGGTCATATAACATACCAAAAATAAGTTATGTGTACTAGCAAAATACATAAGACCATGTCTTAATGATGAATTTTTGATCATTACATAATAATTTGTGTTACTTGGGTTTTCACTAAATAGCAAACATCCCCCGTGCTGCTATATTTTAGCATCCGATGCTTCCCAAGAGCTTCGCTGCATGTTTGAAAGTGCTTTTAGCAGCGACCGGTGCGGTGTGAGTTAATCAAGGAGGTAATGGTGTTGTGCTGTTACGATAGGTTCAGTACCGAACCAGTACGGTTGCTTTTAAATAGTAATTTTCACAAAAAAGTTACTTATAGCGTAAAATTGTGGTAAAGATTCAAACCCTGCTTCCAACGTTCGATTTGAGTGTCGACCTTCTCGATGTTTCACCCCTCACGCTCACCCCGTTCGCTGGAATGAAGATCACAGTGACGTTCCAATTTTCAGCTGCGCGCGTCGCCATCTTTGTTTACATCGGCTGCGAGGTGCCTCTGGTGGCAACTAGCCGCACCAACGCAGCAATTTCAAGGTGGTGATCTTGTCAAACTCGGTTGTCCACTCGGTTTCGTTAGTGCCTCAAAATCGCGTATCCTTTGTTTTTCGCAAAATAACCCGTGCAAAGTGTCGAAAACCCGAGAAAATCTACGAGATCCGTGGAACGCACGGTCACTGGTTCGGTTTGTGATAGTTTTTCACCTGGAAATTGCATTGTGGATCGTGAAATTCGTGAAAACATATTCGCCAATCCGGACGACATTGGGATCATAATCGGTTTTTTTTTTTTTTTTGTGTAAAGTGTCTCTTTTCGAGGTTTCTCTTTTGGAGCGCTCTTTCTCTCCTCTCGGTGTATGTGTGCGATGCTCTTTGGTTCGCTCTTCCGCGTGCGTCTTCCTTTTTCTGGTGCTCTGTGTTTATGGCACACACGAGGTGAAAAGAGGTGACACGGGAAAGTGGCAGTCTTTGAAGTGTAGTGAATCGCGTGGAAAACGAATGGAAATGGCAAAGTCGAATGGGCGGATGGGCTAACAAAATACCGTCACACGAAAATAATGAATACCAATACCTAGTGGTTGAAGCCGTGCGTTGCACGAGTTGTGATATATTTTTTGTTATTGGAAACATCAAGAAATAGTGTGTTTGTTTATACGTGTTTATTGGCAGTGGCGAATGAATTGAAAGCCAGAAAAATAAGTTTGTTGAAAAGAGTGTGCTGCGCAAGAAAACAAGCGAAGAAGTTTCCCCTAAAAGAAACACAGCAGCAAAACAAAAGCAAGTCTGGTTTTTCGGTATTGGAATTACGGTGGTAAAATTTTGCCAAGAGGTTCGAGAAAAAAGGTGAAATTGTATTTGTGTGCTATTTGGTGTTGGTGCTGGGCACCAAGTTATGGTTCAGTGATTTGCAAAAGCGGATACATGGTATAGTAAATACGTTGCGACCAACGAGGCAGGGAACCTGATGTGCACACCTGGACTAGCTGCTGCTGAATTCGAGCGGACGAGAAACGGCTGATTAAATCCCCAAAAGGTAATGGCAGCGGATGGAATTTTGTCCCACAAAGAACTAAAAAAGGTTTGCTCAGTAATATTGTATGGTAATTGTCGTTGGCGACGTAGGTCGTCACGAAAGAACGTTTTATTATTGCGAATACCAAGATTTAGGATTATATAGCCGGAACAATTTGCGATTAGGGCGAACATGCAGAATGTTAACAAAAGGGGAATGATGATTGTAATATTGCAAGTAGAATTTTTTTTAAGGTTATCCAGCTGGATCTGCGTGACAGCTTGGTTGTCAAGACTAGACTCTTTCCCAACGTCACCTCTACTACGACCAAATACCTTAGAAGCACTAGCCTATGTTGGCCGCTTGAGCACTAGTATTGGACCGTAGTATTTTTCAAAATTTCAGTTTCAATTTTCCCGCGATGATGTTTTGTTTTGCACTCGTAAAATGGAAGCTCAAATTAATACCCTATCCTCGATGTCACGATCTTTGTTTGATGACTTTGTTCTGGAATAAAGTATTTGACAGTTGGTGCAACTGTGAGTCGACTGTTCATTCGGATGACACCTTGTTGATCTAGGAACGGGGACATCCGATACAATGGTCTGGTCTTCGGAATCGGTACTGTACTGTCCGGCTTTGTGCGGTTTCGTTGCAGAATCGCATACTCATTGGGATAGCTTTCAGCTTACACTTGCCGCCATATTAAGATTTCTGCATCAATCAGCTCTTTTCGCGTCAAGTGATCCGGCTTGGACGGCTTTCTCGGGTCGGCCACAACTCAGGCTTATACAGAAATTCTAGTGCATTATACCACGGATTCCTTGGGTCGAAACTTGGACCAGTCTTCCATTTTGTGGCTGCGTCAGCAATGTTCAGCTTAGACGGAACGTAGTGCCACCCGTCCGCGCTAATTGCGGTGAGAATCTCATCTACACGAAACGATACGAATTGGTGATATCGTCGACTGTCGGATCGTAACCAACATAGAACTGTCGATGAGTCGGACCAGAGATAACGGTTGCTGACTTTAATGTCTAACGACGCTAGTACCGATTCTATCAACCTTGTTCCAATCATTGCTGCTTGTAGTTCTAGCCGAGGAATGGATAGAGGCTTCAGCGGGGCAACCATTGTTTTTGCAGCTACAAGCGCACACCGAGGGTTGTCGTTATCAACATAGCGAAGGTACAGAACTGCTGCGCAAGCCAACTCACTCGCATCTACAAACAAATGCGCTTCCACGTTGTTCATAGCCGATGAGTTCACCCCCTTGAAGAGGCAACGCGGTACTGATACCTCGTGCAAGCGCTGCAGGTACTGACACCAGCCGTTCCACATCTCCCGAAGTTCTTCTGCGATACATTCGTCCCAGTCCGTTCCAGTTCTCCAGATCTGTTGCATAAGGATTTTTCCGTGCACTACAAAATGTGCAATCAGTCCTAGCGGGTCGAACACTGACATGACCGCTCGCAGTACTTGTCGCTTTGTCGGTATCGTGGAACTTTCGATTAACTGTTTGATTTCTACACTGATGCTAGATATGTCGTAGGTAAAGACGTCTTCTCTTGGCTTCCAAACCATGCCCAATACGCGCTCGGACTCTACAGATTTCTCCAAATTCATGGATATCTTCTGTGGAGCGGCGCACTCGCCGATGCTTGTCAGTACTTCGGCTGAGTTAGAGCAGAAGTTACGTATTTTGAATCCTGCTTGTAGGTGGATGTGTCTGACCACATTGATTAGAGCAACGGCTTCCTGTTCGGCTTCAACACTGTCCAGGAAATCGTCAACGTAATGGTTGTCCGTTATTGCTCGAGCTGCCCTGGGAAAGGTTGCTGCGAAATCTTTTGCGTTCTCGTTCTTCACGAACTGCGCCAGACTGGGTGAGCAGGTTGCACCGAAAGTTGCGACATCCATCACGTAGATGTGTGGAGATGATTCTGGACTGTGACGGTAGTGTTGTCCGCATCTCGAATACGGATTTGATTTATATCACCGACGACCGCGATGTTCTGTCTGAAGCGCAACAGCACTGATGTCAGCGCCACCAAAAGATCTGGTCCCTTCAGTAACATATCGTTGAGTGATACAGCTCCAGCTCAAGCCGTGGCATCCCAAATCAACCGTAGCTTGGTTGGTTTCTTTGGATTCTGAACTATTCCCAGAGGCAAATACCAGACCTTACTGGAGTCTGTTGAATGAAGCTCTTCGCTGGAGTAATGCGACGTGCAAATCCCTTCGCCTCGTAGTCCTCAAGCTGCTCTCTCACCCTTGTCTCGAGTTCTGGATTCTTACTCAGCCGCTTCTGTAACGCGTTCATCCGTCTTACTGCCATTGGGTAACTGTCAGAAAAGGAGATGTGATCGTACTTCTATAACACCGTACAGTCGTCTAGTGGTTCCTGGCATATTCTTTCGAGCTCGCTTATCTTTTCCGGCACGGGTTTGACTGTAACGCTGGACTCCTCTACTGTGAAGAATTGTTTCCTCCACTGATGCAGTTGCCGATTTCCCGAATCACCATCTAGATGTAGGTTTAACTGTTCCAATACAGTACTGGGTCCTTCCGAAGATGCACCATCCAAGGCGCGTTTTGGTTCATTGTCATTGTCCTCTCGTACGCGCAACGAAGTCAGAAGTCGGACGTGCTCTATTCCAATGATGATCTCAGGAATTGCATCGGTATATCTGCGGACTGGATGACCCCTCAGGTGTTGATAAACACAGAACGCTAGGCACCCATGGTTTATCCAGATTCTTCGGACAAATTTCCAAATAAAAACGGAACGCAGATTGAAGAGAAGCAGTGAGTTTGACCGGAGTCGTAAAAATATAGACGCCACAGGCATAACAAAACTACAACTACAAGGGCCTATCAACATTTGTATATAACATTTGTAAATACTTCTGAGCCCTTTTCTCGTAAGCCGTAGGCTACACACGCAAACCTACAGAATCGTCGTGTAGGGGAAACTTTCCCCTCCATGCTGATAGTATTGGTTTGCGTGGGTGGCCTACGCTTTGCGAGGAGTGTGTGAGTGTATGTGAGTGTGTGAGAGAGAGATGGGCGTATTTCTGTTTTTTCCCGCATTTCTCTACTTTTCCCAAAAACCAGCTTAACAGCCTCATTTTTCAACCGATTTTCACCATTAAGCCCTTATTTTCTTCGTATTTTCTTTGACTTTAAGCTCCATATGCAATATATTTTTTGTTGAAGTTATTTTGGTATTAATCATATGTTTAGCACAATTTTTTTCACAAATCTCCAAAAAAAAAATTGCAAAAAATTCTATATAATTATTAATAGCGTCGTAACTATTACACTAAGAATATTGCTATGTTCAAAAGATCGGTGATAAATTTAATTTTGTTTCATTTGATGACAAAATATTTGAAATTGGATCACACGCGTTGGAGATATTTTGTTTTAAGTAAATATGTTTTTGTTCATTTATAAAAATAAAATCAACTTTTATCCATATCTCGAAAACTGTTCTAGGTTCTAGTTTGACTTCTTTGGAAGCGCAAGAAACGTTCTTGTGATATCGTTGTATAGCTGAACAATGCGTCTAGTGATGATTGCTTAAACGTTTGTTAATAATTATATCTAGCTGTTTTATAACGATAACGATTTTGGAGTTACATGCTTTTATTCCATCTTTTGTAGAGCTGTTCCCTGATTATTGAATTGAAGAGTATGATTTTAAACCAAATGCAGGTAATCATTTAAAAGCTTTTTGAACTGCTTCAAGAACTTTTATTCATAAGAACAAAGCAACCCAACAAACATCAATGCTGAATAACTGTTTGTTCAAACAAATTTGGAGAAGTTGTTCAGCTATTACTTCTAGAAAGCTGAGTAACTTCTCCAAATTTGTTTGAACAAGCGGTTATTCGACACTGATGTTTGTTGGGAACTACTCTTTTATTCAGCTCTTGAATGCTTTTATTCAGCTAATTGCTTTGAATTGTTTGTTGGGCGGATTTTTATTTTCACCCTACACAGAAAAAAAATGAATTTTATCAAACGTGTAATTTTTCCCCTCGTTCAATTGCAAGCCAAAGCAAGCGTAAACAACGTAATTGTTTGCAATCTCTCACACAGCATATTGTTTGCAATCTTCCCTTCAATCGACCTGATTTCATCGATATCAGGCTTAAGTTCACATGATATATCCCATTAATTAATGCCAAATCTAGCATTCCCTTTATGTGCATTCGGCGTAGCGATCAGGAAATTTGTAAAATTTTGTATATAATCAATTAGATCTAAGAAATTTGAATTTTAGTTCCTTAAGGTAGGCAGTAGGTAAACACAAGCATTCGCATGAAATCTTTCCTAACTTAAATTAAAGTTAAAAAAGGAAAGGGACGGCTGGTCAACTAAACGAGACAAGTTTCATTGTATGTCCAGTTTCACGATAGGACACGAAGGGTCCCGGGAATAGGCAGACTTCCTTTAGAGACTTAGTTTAGAGAGAGTGAGAGAATAATCGCACACAGAAGGAGAGAGGGACGAACAAACAATATAATAGGATGTGAAAATTACATTACATACAACAATAAATGTTTTCTGTTAGCGCTACAAAAGCTATTTAATTAATGAAGATATTTTCCATCACTTCGCGTCCTCGTTTTAGTTTGGTGATTCCGTTCTCTCGTGTTTGAATTTGTATGTTGGGGAGAGAAAGTCCGCTTGAAGATCGGTGCGACGTCTAGTGGCGGGTGTCGAGACTACCTGTGATGAAAAGGAATCTCTGGTAAATGGAGGTTGGAGTATGAGCGGCTCTCTCCGCGGTCTCTGAGTGACTGTAGTGGCGTACGACAAGCCAGCTGGTCTGATCCAAAGATTTTATTTAAATGGACTCGCCCTTAGGAGAGTCTCAACCGGGCAAACTTACATTGGGCGTGTGGTCTCCCTTCTGGAGTGGCGCTTAAGCCTCACGCCTTAAGAGTAGGACCGTTCGGGCAGGCTACATAGGTAACGCAGAAAATTAAATGTTTCTTTCAAACTATGTATAAGTTAAAGGCTGCTTTCCAACTTTAACACCGAACATAGGGCTACGGTTGGACGCTATCCAACAAAGGCAACAAGAAGTAGCGGATACATTAAATGCGATCACCCGATCCAATGACTAGTACCAAAGGGCGACGTTGGCAACACCAACATCAACAACAGCAGCAACAGCATGCTACAGTTAATCGCTGGTACGCGATTTACCATGTCAGCATAAACTCGCAATAGAAGACGACAACCCACCGACGACAACGACGGACAGCGATAACAACCCGACACTACTTGGTAGCAGCAGTAATCAGATCGTTAGTAGCTACCCAACAAACATCGGTGTTGAATTAGAGCTTGTTCAAGCAAATTTGGAGAAGCTATTCAGCTGTTTCTTCTAGAATAGCTGAACAGGTTCTCCAAATTTGTTTGAACAAGCTCTAATTCGACACCGATGTTTGTTGGGTAGCACATAGGTATTTTATAGAATTTAGCATAAGCACTTTTCGTACATAATGCTCCTTTACATTTTGTTCAACAGAATTTAAATCGAGGCAATAAAACGATCATTCTAATTTAGACTTTCAACAGGTGTAGTTCGTAGTTAGTTTTTTTTTAAAAACTCTTCGAAAGTCCTTGCGGACTAAACTTATATACGACTTTCCTTATCGATAAATATCCATATTGCAAGGTATTTGGCAGTATTTCTCTCTCTTATAAAACAAAATTCACTATCTTGTATTCCAAAATGGCATCATAAATCGATTTTCAGTCTTTATACGCCGTTGCCGATCCAAAAGTATTCATATTACAGGCTTTTGACAGTATTTCAAACTCTTTACGGACACAGATAAAAAGAAACATTGAATTTTCTGCGTTATCTAATGCACATAAAGGGAATGCTAGATTTCCCCAGAAAATAATGGGATATTTCATGTAAATTTAAGCCAGATAACGCCTGAATCTAGCCTGTTGTTTGAAAGATTGCAAACAATGTTGTATGGCGCATGAAAGATTGCCAACAATTTCGTTGTTTACGCCTCCTTTGGCGTGGAATTAAACGAGGGGAAATTTTACACGCTTGTTAAAATTATTTATTTTCTGTGAAGCTGAAGCCGCAATTTTGAATTCCTAAATGAAGTCAGGCATCGTATTTCCGACATCAACACGCCGTCTGCGTTCCAAAAATTGCAGGGTATAAGTATTTCCTCTTTTTTTCGATATCAGAAGCCACCATCTTGCATTCCAAACTGGCGTCAGACATTGATTTCTAGCCATTCTTCCACGTTTTCCATCGAAATATATCGATATTGCAGGGTATTCGACAGTTGTTCGAGCACGAACTTTTGCCGGTCACCGAAGGGCTTTCTTCACTGCTGTTAGGGAGACACCAAAAAGTGCACTTGGAACGATGCAGTGAATTGACCGATGCACTGGGACACCTGTCGTCCTACTCTTCAACGCTCCGCCGCTGGCAAACACTAAGTCCCGTCGTAAAAGGGCACTAGATCAAAATTAAACGCACTGGTCTGAACTAGCGAAAACTGACGAAAACTTGTGATATTTTCACCGCAAATATCTCACTACCGAAGCTAAATTTGACCACGAGACCGTGATTATTCGACCGAGAAGAAATTGCGCGTACGTCCGTTCTGTTTGGTTTGTTATATTGAACTGACTCTTGTTCAGCGATGCCAGATATTTTTTTTTCATATGTCTGCGATAAAAATTTGAAATGTCTAGGAATGTCTAAAAAAGTCTGAAAAAATTTTTTTCTGCAAAATTAGATCTCTTTTGACGAAAATACGTAAAAAAAGAGCGAGTTATTTCATATTCGCTATATGTGTGATTATGTAAACATTTTTGCATCTATTTCTTGGATTGTATGCAATCTTACACTATCGTTTCGTATTTGATTGAGTATTAAGCTTGAAAATTCGCAACAATGACACAATTTACGAAAAAAAAAAATTTTTTCTATAACTTTCTTTCCAGTTTTGTATTTTAAAATCAAAATTTAGTTTTTATTTGATAAATTCAACAGACTTTTTTTCTTTGTCCAAAAATAACCACTGAATTACAATGATTTACGGAGTAAATTTTCCATTACCTAAATTAAAAAGTTTAACTGCAAATTTTTACTTTAATTTCATCAATTAAAAAAAAATACTGTAATAAAACTTATTGTTATGAAATAAAATGATTGGGTCCACGTGCGGAAATCTTGCAAAGACCATAGCAAAATTCCTTAGATAGCCTGTCTATCTGGGCCAGAAATTTGGGGATCGAGTTTTGACCGCAAAAAAACCGAATTGGTAGTGTTTACTAGGAAGCGGTTCTCAGCCCAACTGTGTGTTAAGCTGTTGGGAAGAGACATTACTCAATCTTTGACCTTTAAATACCTTGGAGTCATGTTTGATTCAAAATGCACTTGGAGTACTCACATTGCGCATTTGAAACAGAAATGTCAACAAAGGATATTTTTTTCCCATTAGTACGTCAGAGTTCTCTCAAAGTTGACATAACGATTGGACAAGTAATTCTCTTTGGGCGGTCGTTACATTGCATTATTCAAAATGTTTCGACGATATCGTGGTTCAAAGGTCTGAATGTCAGTATACCCTAGTGGCCCGAGGTAGACAACCCTTCCCCGAGGTAAGAGATATTTTGGGAATGCCCTACATGCAATCGATCTACGAATTCCTTTGTTTGTCCACGCTAGTAAATTCCTCGCCATTTTTCCTCAGGTATACTTTCCTCTTGTTTCCGTGCTACTTGTACCTGCCCAGCAAGCTATTGATCAACATCTGCGCCTAGCTCCTGAAAGGGGCTATAGGAACCGAGGACTTGATGGCAGACGCAGCCATGAGCAGCATTTATAAACTTAAATAAGTTAGCTGCCTAGCCCTTTCCAAATGCTGATGTTACCCACTAACCTCGAGCCAGCCACGAGTATTTGGCACCCCACTTACTTACACCAAAAAGCTATGCATTGTAAATAACAATATTAATTATCGGCTCCGCGAACTGTAACACACATCTGAGCCTTACAAATAAACGAACTAATTTAAAAAAAAAATATATTTGAGTAAAAAGTTTTTTTTTTGTAGTTACAGTCGAGGGGCTGTCAACTTGCGTATCTCCGAATCATCGGTCGGTTTCAAAAAGGGGCCTTTTATATTTTTGTTTAAATATTTTTTTTTATTTCGTTTGATTGAGTGTCATTTTGCGTAATAAACCCATCCCATTTGAACTTATTTAACTTTACCTTATTAGTAAGTTTATTCGTATTTTGATACGGAGGTATACATTTTTCAAAGCTTGTATTTATGGTTTAGTTGATAGATAGAGTTGATGATTCTTGGTTAAAAACTCAGCAACTCCGTTTTTACGGTAAATTGCTCAAATATGGTTTGTATTGTTGTGCAACTTGACTTTCGTTGTAATTTAATGGCAATGGACCGATATTTGGCTTTGACAGTAATTTTCATGGTGACAATAGCAGTGAAGATTATTGTTTTTTTTTCTGTGGTAGATATGGGGTTTATAAATACAATTTTCTTATCCATCCAATAAGAAAATTGTATTTATAAACCCCAAATCTTACGTATGGGATCGAACACTCTCATAAGTAGGGACTCCATTTTATCCTCGGAAAAGGCCTATGCGCTGCTTATCTCAGGGCATATTGTGTCTCTAAATGGCCCACCGCTTTTGTTTTTCTTTAAGGATTACTACTTTAAAAATAAATAATACCTACCCTTTTTTTAAATATTTCAACAAAGTTTCAATTTAAGTCGTCAAGCTCCTATTCGGTGGCGTCGTTTGAACTCAAACTGAGATCTCTGACTTCGTTCAACAAAATGAAAATTTACTTGTCAAGGATCAACCTATAGCTGTCATTTGAAAACAGTTTCAGTGCACCCAAATACCTTTATTTGAAATTTAAAAAATATTTCGAATGTCTGTAAAAGTCTGCAACATAAATATAATGTCTGCTAAATGTCTGCATCGTTAAAAAAAGTCTGCATATTTACAGACATGTCTGTAAGTATGGCATCCTTGCTCTTGTTTCTAATAGGGCTATGTACATTGAAATATAATGTGGGGTATACAAACGATGGTGTGATCGTTGCACGATCGATGATCTCGATCGGTGTGTATCGATTCGGTGATGCTGGTGTTGTGTGGCGGCTACAGTAGTTGTTCACGTTGTATCTCCTACAACAGTATATCTCCGCCATTTTGGATTCCAAAACGACGTCGGACATCGATTTTCAGCCTTCCAGCCGATCCTGATCCAAAAATATCCATATTGAAGGGTATTTGAAAGTATTTCTCACTTTTTAAACAACAGAAGCCACCATCATGAATTTCAAAATGGCGTCAGACATCGACATACGACATGTACAACTTTGTCGGAGACAACATCTTCCTAGATGGCCAGGATCTCGAGATACAGCTTGTACAAGATATTCATATGTACAATAACGCCGCGTTCTGAGCCAATGCTAGACTACTACTAGACTACTAACCAAAAGGACTTGACCTACTGAACAGTTGTCTGTCACCCCAGTCGGTTTGGTATAAATTCCAGTCGCCCCATTGGGATTTTCTGAGATTTAAAATCTCTTATCACGTCTTCCTGTGGAAGGGCAGTAAAGCCATCGGTCCCGGCTGTGTTGATGGGTTCGATATGTAGGGTCGTTCATCAGGCTGCCTCAGCCTCAGGCTGAAAGTCACGTAAATACAAAACAAACAAAAAATGGAAAAAATGGGGACACGCATACACAGTTGTAATCTTCCAACCACTGAAGCAAATTATCTGAAATGTTCAGTGAAGACCGCCGCGTTCTATAGTACACGTTGGACAAGAAAATAGGATAGGTCCTTTATCTCGTGTAACGGTAAAGACGCTTATTACATGCCTTCAAAAAATAAACTGGGCGCAGTTTTTTTTTCCAAACCTGTGGTATAGTAGTGGAATTTACGTGAATAATTTTTTGTACTATATTTTAATATATTCAAATATTGTTCAGTTGATTCAAAAGTTCAACTCATTTTGGCTTAACAGAAATCAAAACCTTCGAAACCTTTATGAAACGAAGAAGCTATGACTTTCGTCCCATTAGGCCCACTGTGCACTGCAAAGGGCATGCTCAATTTCACAAAACTTTTAGATTTCTTTTCATATACAGGAAGCCCTTCCATTTTTGGGTTCATTTGTGCTATATTTAAGTAAAACTTCGCTCATTAAAAAAACCTTTTTCTTTCTCTTCTTCTTATAAGCGTCATCGTGATTGAATACATTTTGCATATGACAACCGAATTAATTTAATTCATTCAATATCACGTACTTCTTCCCACAATTCTGTTCTTGGAATAAGGTTTTACAATCGTTATAAATTGTGATAAAAAAAAGTCCTGTAGGATTCAAAAGCATCCAAAGGATATTTATACCTTGACGAATTTTATCAACAAGGGGAAATCCGTTCCGGTGGTCGGGGATATCTTTAGGTCGGAACGATCTCTGTTTGTTATTTCAATGCCTACTCTGTGCTGGATGAAATCCACCCTCAATACTTACAATGTCTTCAGTTTGGTGGAAATGCCCTCGAAAACGCTCGACTCCAGGAACTGCAGCTTGGGGGCATGTGCAATGTACAGGGTTCGGAGATTCTTCAACCTGGAGAACGCTCGTCCTTCGATGTGATGAAATTCCTTAAGGTAAATGAAAAACCTACAATGCATGAAGAGAAAAACATCTTAACAATAAATCTGACAGTTTATTTTATTTTCACTGGCCGCTGATGTGGAAAATGGCTCTCAAGAAAGGGACATCATTCTCTCTCATTCTAGGAACTTGTTCGTTCAGGCAGCATCCTTTCATTTTTGCCTAATTTGATCGGTTGGAAAATTTGTCACGTATTCAAAAGGTCACGTTACGGAAATGGCGTCGTGACAAGCAAATCAAAAAATATCCCTCGGCTGATTGGACATTACAAACATCGAATCACCGTCGCTTTGGGTCATTTATGAAGGGATGCGATTTGAACCCGTCACATTGGTGAGAGAGAAATGAACGTTAACCACTGCATCGGGGCCACCCCGCTTGAATCAACGCATTGCAATGGGTTTCAATAATTGAATAATACATATAAGTATTTGACCCATCGCAACGGGAAGCGACCAAATGCAAACCAGAAACTCAAACATTGAGCTGAATATGGGTTCTTGGGCTGTATGAAGGAAGGTTTTTTTTTTTTTAAACCAAATAAGAAGCAAAAGGCCGCTCACTCGTGCTCAACACACATTTCCTGGAATCCATTTTCCTGCACCAACCGAGCGAAAACTGATCCACTGAGGGGCACTCGTGTTCGATTCTCCCCCGTTATTTGTTTGCTCTGAGAAGTGGTAAATTTGTGCCAATCAGGACATGCAAATACACTCATACGATGGATGTTACGGAGCAAGGCAAACCAAAAAAATAAACTTCCTTCTACACAGAAGAAAAAAAGTACCATTTTTGCAGTTGCCAATTTTGGGTAGAGGTATGTTAACCGACCCGTTGGGTATAAATAACTTACTTTTGGGTAGAATTTCATCCAAAAGTAAGTTATTTATACAAAACGGGTACGTTAACACAACTATACCCAAAATTGGCTTCCCACAAGCAACTGCTCAAATGGGTATTTTTTTTTCTTCCGTGTACCATGGAAATTCACACGCTAAGAAAAAAGTACCCAAAATTATGTATGTTTTACCCATCTCGCAAGTTTTGTGCATTGAGTTAAAATTAGGTAAATAATGAAAACTTAATTTTGGGTAATAGCATTTCAAATTTACCTAACGTTGGGAAATAACATCTCAAGTACCAATGAGTAAAATTTACTTAATACAATATTGAATAAATTGGGTGAAATTTACGTAACCACACGGATAGACAAATGTCAATATGAATACCGAATGATCATTTTTTTCGTACAGAAGATTAAAACACTCGAACAAATAGTTAAATCGATCATTTATTTGCAAATCTCAGTACCATAAAACAATTAAACAATAAAACAGCTCATCATTCCTTCAGAAATACGTTGGCAATTCGAGGGTGACAGCGTTGCACACGATGCTGCCATTTCGTCGATTTTATCCGGCATCTTCGAGATTTTTATTATTTTCCGTAGGAACATCTCTGGTCTTGCCTTAATATTTACCTCTAGGGATGCCTACCTTTAGATAACCGCGACGCGCAAATCATGTGTTCACAATCGACCAGGCGAACAAAAATATGACAATCGCCAACAGCGCCAACGGGTGCTATCATTTTCATCCAAAATTTAGTTGAATGTATTCAACTTCTCATTGCGCGAAGAGAACGGGATGGTTGAGTAGCTGCAACTTAAAATTGAGTTGATTTGGACTCAAATTAATATATAAATGATATAGGTTTAGAAATAACAGTTTGGAATAATAAATGCTCAACATTATTTTTTGCAAACATTGTTGTAGGTTTGACATATTACACAAAAAAAGCAAACAAAATAATTGGAATAAGTTGAAAAAATTACGATATTGTAGTTCGGGACGAAAGAAATCCAGCCAATTAAAATATTTAAAAGTTGTTTTAAAAAAAACATAAATTTGCATCTGTCATCTACATCTGCCATTACTGACTAGATGGGTGAATTCAACCTACATCATTTTTTTTTAATTCACCCAACTGGTAACTTCACGTAACAGAACTCAACGTTGAGTTATTTTTAACTTAATTTTGGGTACTTTTTACTTAGCGTGCATACTATGAATGACGTTGCAGCATCCACATCCATAGTTGAGTGTGTAATGTTCCACAAGTTGACCCCCTAACGAATACGTGTCATGGAATGGGAGTGAGTTGATTTGCAATTTCACGTCTGAGGGATATCGATAACTCAATCGAAACCATTTAAATACGTTCAACAATACATGCACCCACAATATTGTTTCTTCGATTCCATAACAAAAGCGGTTCTTCTTTCAACTGGCTTTGCCGCTCTTGCTTATGTTGTACACCCAGAGAAATAAACTTTCGATATTCAAAAGATTGCACTATGATCATTTGCCAAAAGAAATCATTATGAATTTCATTAATTTACCTTATGAAATAAAATGATGTTGAAAGAATAAAAATATGGAGCAACCTGGATTCGAACCTTAAACGTTGAGGTTATGGGTCGAGTGACTTGACCACTATAGTATATAGTATATATCAACTCTTGTAAATAGTGAAGCTTAAAAGCGAACAAAAACAACGTGTAAAATTCCAAGCATCGTTCATAAGTTGAACCTAATGAAATTCTTAAGCTTATTTGGCTGAGAGTAGATTGAAAATTCCTGGTCAGGTTTGATTTGACTTTCAAGGTAGTCTTCTAATTTGTCGAGTAAATCATGATTACTGCCTAAAAGCCATTTGTAAACAATGACTTTAATGACTATCTCTCACGAATCACGAGAATCTCACTTTATCCAGCCACTCCATATGGCAGAACTTACATGTTTCTACCAGATGCTGCTTTCATTTCACGAGAGTGATTTAAGATTAAAAGAGAAATTATCTATGTATATTTTTTTTTCCTTTAAAGCAGTGGACACCAATGTGCGGCCCTGTTCCTGAAACAATGTGGCCCGCACACAATGTGGTCAAAAAAAAGAGCAAGAAAAAAAATTATTTTTTCTTCCGTTTACATCTTCTCTCAATTGAGAATGAGAGCCCTAGATTTAAAGTGAGAAAATATTTCTGCACTTCTATGCACGCATATATGTATGCATATCTGATATAGTATTGATGAATTATTGAATGCGATTCTAAATGTGACTATCGATCATACACTCAAAAAAATCAACACATTATTTCCACATGAAACGCACGTAATTTTCGTCCACTACCAAAACCAGTAATAAGCACGTGGAATTCACGTAAGAGCTACGTGATTTCTACGTAAATCAACATTCTACGTGAAAATCACATAAATATTGCGTGATTTTTTACGTACAATTCACTGGCACGTAACGTTCACCAGATTTTACTGAAGAAGATTTGGTTAAGTGTTCAGGTGAAAGTTACGTGAAATTTCACGTGGAAACAACGTGTAGATTTTTTTGAGTGTACCATCTAGCTACAATGACGTTTATACCATCTCCGGCTCTAGGAGCTTGCATGTATAAGTGAAATGATGAATTGTATATCCCATAGAAAATCATCGAATGTCATCGATGTGGTGACGTCCATCTCCTTGTAACGTTTGCATTAAAAAAATTGACTTTTTTGGGATGGTGATAAAAAAAAGCTAGGACAGATAATTGCTTTTGATAAATTTCCCATGGAAGGTAATTATTTAAGCTTACTTGCAAAGCAATTCTACGCCCTTGTGAGCGGCCTTCCGGCAGTTAGCGGGAACATTCGCCATGGCAGACGGAAACATGCGTGTAGGCATGTATTTGAGTTCTTTCTTCGTTTTATTTATCAATTCCTCCTCAGTTTTCGCGACAAAATTGTTGGAGAAGATTTTACGCTTCAAGTTGGCACAGAAATTCTCGATGGGACGCAGCTGGGGGACGCTGGACGGGTTCGCCGACTTGGGTACCACATCGATATTTAGCCGCTCCATCTCCTTCAACGATCGCTTCGAGTAGTGGGCCGACGCCAGATCCGGCCAGAACACTGCGTCTTCGCCCTTATGGTATTTCTTGATGAACGACGCATCTTTCGGCAGGCATTTCGTACTATAAATTTCCTCGTTCACGGAGCGAAAGAAGAGCGGCTTTGGCATCCCCTTCTCGCTGATTGTCAGCCACAGCAGCACCTTCTTGGGGAACTTGGTGTGTGAAATGAACTTCACCTCGGAGTTAACTTTCTTCGTGGGGGAAGTAAAATACGAAGCCAATCGTTGCCATCCAGGGTGAGATAGGTCCCCAAGTAACAATTTTAGTTTTATTCCAGCCCTATAGCACTCCTCCGGCTTTGTTGATAAAACTACATTCAAAACTGTTTGGTCTACCAACACTTCCTCTATGCTTCTTTAAAGCCGAAATTTGTACAAAATGGCCCACTCTATAGACGGTTGTGAAAACAAGTTTATAAAACCTCTATAGGGAACGTCCATTAATTATGTCACGCAAAAAGTGACTTTTTATAACCCCCGTCACGTTTTTTGTATGGACCTTCAATTTTTTTTGTATGGATTGTCACGTTTTCCCAAAACCCCCCCTCCCCTCGCCCGGTACTGCGTGACATAATAAATGGACCTACCATACAGATTTTGATAATATTCTAGTGAAAGATGTAATGACCCCTTGAGAACCTTCATAAAACCTATTGGCTGCCATGAAAACCTGCCTACGGCCAAATGGCCACAGCTGTCAAACTTCACTGTGATATCGTGGTTGGTTTTTGTTGTTCTGTTTTGTTCGATTCTCTGCTCATCTGATTCGTTCAGCAGTAAATTATATTTCAGAAAAAAGCTCTAGTGTTGTGGTAAATTTTGTTTGAAACATCAAAAACAAATTTATTTATTTTTCTTTACAGCGTATCATGCTCCAAATCATATGCGCATTGAATCTTATGGTGTAAATTGGCACGATAAGAGCCGCCAATTAATGCACCTCGGTATTTATGTGAGTTTACAACAATAAAAATAAAATTAAAACAAACATATTCGATAAATTGATCATGAATTTCCTAAAAATTTATCAAATTCAATAAGATTATCTAAAAGAATGCTGAAATTGGCCTCCGATCTACAGTTCATTTGAAATTTGTTGCATTTAGTTTTCCACATTTCAATTATTTCTTATATTTCAATATGGCGTTTGTAAAAAACGCCACAGTTTTATCTTATTTATCTTCGCTTTATTTAGTTAAGCGCAAATTTCGAAAATTTTATGCAAATACCGAATAACTATGTTTTGTCTTCACGAATTGTTAAAACAAATCCCATGAATCTGAAATAAACAACTACGACGGAAATATTATGTGAAATTTATGTTTTATTCATGTTTGGAGGTGTCCGGATTATTACGGTTACAGACCTTATATTAAACGGGTCTCTCTAGTGGCTTTAATAAACCTGTAATAAAACTTTACAGAGCTGGATGATTTTGGCAATGTTCCTTGGGAGGACATAAAAAACGAGTCTGTGAATTTAAAAACTGCAATTTCATAACCAAACCGGCTCAGAAGTGGCATTACCATCGTGCAAACCCCATCAGAAACTCCCAAGGCGAAATTTGCTCACAACTTTTTCCCACTAATCAAACCCGTCGAAACCCCACACGAGGGAAAGGTGGTCGAGAAAACCCGACCCTGTCCGTACTGCCCGAAAATGTTCAGCAGTAACCAGAAGCTACAAGATCACGTGAATATACACGAGAACAACCGCCGCCACAAGTTTCGATTTTGCGATAAAAACTTTTGTTTTTTTTTTTCTCTTGCATTTCAAGCTTATTGCCTTCACAATTCGTTTATTGCTTGCTCCCAACTAAGTGTTCTAAATGCGCTTCCACAGTTATTTATTGAGAGCTTTCGATGCCAGATACCACTTTTGCATTATTATGAATGTGTGGCAAGTACAATCATACCCAATGCCCAGAGAGTCGAGAAATTTTCCTCGACGAAAAATTCCTAGACCAGACCGGGAATCGAACCCAGCCACCTCCAGCATGGTGTTGCTTAGTAGATGCGCCTTCACCCACTGAGCTAAAGGAGGACCCTTTTGTACAGATGTCAAATATCGCTCACGATCGAATACACACCGGTGAACGACCATACCTTTGCCGCGCCTTTTTTTAGGTCTTTTCTTACCCGGAGGATACGTTCCACTTTTACTATGAAACCGCGTAAAAAAAGACTAAATAGAGTTGATCAATTCACATGCATAAACTTTTAAACTGCTTCAATTTTGTTTGCACGTGTTACCTTTTCAAGCAATGATCAAAATACAGTTTTTTAAAAATTTTAGTACTTACACACTAAGCAAATTTTACAGTATTCGGTAACTTTTTACCGAACTTTCAACAGCTGAACGTTCGGTAATCCGATTTACCGGATTTCAGTGAAGTTTTACAGTATTCCGGTAAAACAATTACCGGAACTTGTCAAATTTTACCGAAATCCGTTAAATCGGGTTACCGAACGTTCAGCTGTTGAAAGTAAATTTCGTTAACATTGAATAGCGGAACGAACGTATTTCACCCAGTTTCAGCAAAGTAAACAACACCAAGATCTTCCTGGGCAGAATGCAAATCCATCCTAGTCAACTCCACACCGTGTAACTCCTGTGCATCCGGTGAAAGCCCATAAAGTAAGTCAGGAACTCATGGAACAACTTCATTCGCAAAAACTTTGCCAACATTCCTTTGTAGCTTTTCCGACGGTGGCATGCAACGTCTCACTCTCCGTCAGCGGAGTTTTCTTACTGGTCTGTCCTGCAGCTGACAACGTTATCCTCACCTTGGCCACTGCAATTTTCCCCTGCAGACCGGGTTCAGACGTGTCTTTTTTACACGCTCAAAATAGCCTCTCCTTCATTTGTATTAAGGAACGAAAGTAAGCTATCCACGTACATTTGGGTTGTACGCGTGAATTTGTGATGGTTTAAATGTGTTCATCATAGCATGCTGTACGTTTGACTGTCATCTTTCGTTTGTTTACTTTTAGGGTTTAAATTCTTCGTATTCAAAATGTCGCGCATTGAAATTAAGGTTTTGGACACATGGCTACGTGAAAAGGGTGTAACTATGCGGCAATTGAAGAAACGCTTTGGAATTCATCACGCGAGTGTAAAATCCATCATAACCAAGTTTGGGGAGCCCGGATCTTCTAACTCTAAACTGGATCAGAAAGTGGTAGCTCTAATTCGGAAGAACAAATCAATGTCGATACGTGATTTGGATAATAAAGAAAATCGCCAAACAAAGTGCAGAACAGAAGCAACAGAGGCAGGCCCGGAAATTGTGTTCGCGACGACCGGATGCTTGTATTTTGATGGACGACGAGACCTATGTCAAAGAGAGTAGAGAAGTTTGGTCGAAAAGTGCTGGTATGACAGGCAATGTGATCCTACCGTATGAAATCTAACAATTTTTTACACTACCGGAACAATCAAAGCGGAAATCTACCGATCTGAGTGTCTCAAGAAGAGGTTGCATAGTTCCCCTTCACTGTTTTGGCCGGATTTATCGTCGGTGAATTACGCCAAAACAACTCTCAATTCTCCAAATTGCCCTTAGCTTCGGCCCATCGAACGCTTTTGGGCGATCGTGAAGAGGGTCTTCAAAAAGACTGGTAAAGCAGCTGGGAATATGCAGGAGTTCCAACAAATAACAAGGTACAGCCTCATTGGGTTGTACGAAACTACAATGCAATATTCTTTGAACTAACCCTTTCAGGCCTGATTTATACATTATACAAGCAATTTGATGCATTCTGATGAATTTGGTTCTCAATCTATATATATAAAAATGAATTTCTGTCTGTCTTTCTGTCTGAACCTTATAGACTCGGAGACTACTGAACCGATCAGCGTGAAATTTTCTATAGAGGAGTTTTTGAGACTGGGAAAGGTTCTTAAGCTAGTTAGAGACTCCTCCCTTCTGTGAAAAGGGGGGCTCCCATACAAATGAAATACATATTTCTGCATAACTCGAGAACTAATCAAGCAAAGGAAACCAAATTTAGAGCATGTGAGAGTTTTTAAAAGCAAGCAAAGTTTCTATGGTGGTTTGAGACCCCTCCCGTTTCTGGAAGGGGAGGCTCCCATACAAATAAAACAGAAGTTTCAGCTTAACTCAAGAACTAATCAATCAAATGGAACCAATTTTAAAAGGGGAGTTTTCTGGAAACAGTAAATCTTTCTATGGTGGTTCGAGAACCCTCCTCTCTTTGGAAGGGGGGGGGGCTCTCATACAAATGAAACTGAAATTTCTGCATAACTCGATAGCTAATAAAGCAAATGGAACCAAATTTGGCATGTAGGGATTTTGGAGGCAATAAATGTTTATAGGGTAGGAGACCCCTCCTCTCTCTGGAAGAGGGGGGGGGGGGCTCCCATACAAATCAAATACAAGTTTCTGCATAACTCGAGAACTAATCAAGTAAATGGAATCCAATTTGGCATGTGGAGGTTTTTGGAGGAGAGAAATGTGTTTATGGTAGTTCGAGACTCCTCCGTCCTCTGGAAGAAGGGGGGGGGGGGTTCAATTCAAATGAAACACAAATTTCGCTTAACTCGAGAACTACTCAAGTAAATGGAAACAAATAAAGCATGAAGAGGTTTTTGAAGGCAAGAAATGTTTCTAAGGGGACTCGAGAACCCTCCCCTTTCTGAAAAGAGGCCTGATATAGAAATGAAAAACAAGTTTCTGAATAACTCGAGAACTTATCAAGTTACTCGAACCTAATTTGACATGTGCAGGTTTTTGAAGGTAAGACATGTTTCTATTGTGGTTTGAGACCCTTCCGCCCTCTGATAGAGGGTTTTTTTTTATATCTTTATTAGAGTGACTTTCAGCCTCCTGGGCTGGTTCGCCACTTTGATAGAGGGGTCTCCCATACAAATGAAACACATATTTTTGCATAACTCGAGAACTAATCAAGCATATGAAACCAAGTTTGGCAGGTGGAGGTTTTTGAAGGAGAGAAATATGTCTATGGTGGTTTGAGACCCCTTCGCCTTTTGGAAGGGGAGCCTCCCATACAAATGAAACACTATTTTTAGCATTACTCGAGAGCCAATGAAGCAAATGAAACCAAATTTGGCATGTTGAGTTTTTTTAGGCAAGAAATAATTCTATGGCCGTTCAAGACCCCTCCCTCTGTTGAAGGGACCTCTTCTCACTCAAGAAGGGGGGTTCTCATAAAAAAGAGATACAAATTTCTGCATAACTCGAGAACTAATCAAGCAAATCGTACAAAATTTGGCATATAGGAGTTTTTTGAAGGCAAGAATGTTTCTATGGTGGTTCTAGACCCCTCCTCTTTCTGAAAGGGGCTTTCATACAAATGTTTGCATAACTCGAGAACTAATCAAGCAAATGGAACCAAATTTGGCATGTGGGGCGTTTTGAAAGCAATGATTGAACAAATGAAACACATGAGAATACAAATGAAACATAAATTTCTACCAAACATGAGAACTATCCAGGTAACTAAAACACAAAGTGTGTATTCCTCGGGTAAGAAGCATGTTCTGATAGAAGTTTGAACCACTGCTTAATCAAGAAAAAAAAAACTCATTTCTTAGTTGCAGGCGTAGCAGCGCTCGCACCGGGTTCAGCTAATAACATATAAATGATTGAAAGAAGTAGGATATATTTTTTCGAGAAGTGATAGGTCGTCCAAACTGTCCCGAAGTTCAGAACATAAGATCTACAAGTGGAACAGTAGCTTTATCCGCTATACAATGTTATGATATGTAGTCAAACATATACAAGGAATGTCCTGGAAGACTAACCGACATTATAAGATAATCTTGGGATATTCTACACCAACCCAACTACCGTAACTTTGTATAGCTTATAAAGCTACTGTTACAACTGTAGACCTTAAGTTTTGAATGACCTGAAACAAACAAGGCTATGATGTCTGTGGACGTTTCAGAATATACATTGAATATATTTGAATACTTATCGCAGCTTTGTATAGCCTAAACGGCAACGGTTACTCCTGTGTATCTTAAATTCTGAACTCAAGGTCAACTTCTATGAACTTAAACATCCCAAGATAGTCTGTATTTGAAGGCATATCGTCACCTTTCATAGGTTATAAAGCTAATGTTAGAAGCTAATAAAGACGACTGTAGATCCTAACTTCTGAACTCAAGGACAGTTTTGGTGACCAAGAACATCCCAAGTTATCTCATTATATATGTTTACGTTCTAGAAAACTCACTCAATTTGGTCAAATACATATTGTTACTTTGTTTGGTCCAGAAAACTGCAGTTACAGCTGTAGATTTTATGTTTTGAATTCCAGGATAGTTTGGATAACTAAGAACATCCGAAGATTATCTTATAATGTCGGTTGTTCTTCCAAGATATTCAATGAATATGTTCAAATACACAGCGTAGCTTTGCATAGCCCAGAAAGCATTTGTTACAACTGTAGGTCCTATGTTCTGATTTCAAGGATAGTTTGAATGACCTAGAACATGTCATATTGGTTTCTAATGTCTGTTGAACTTAAAGAATATTAATTGAATATGTTTGAATATTTATTATAACTTTGTATTGCCTCAAAATTTATGTTACAGCTGTTAACCTTAAGTTCTGAACGCCAGGACAGTTTGGATGACCCAGACCACCCCAAGATTATCTTCTTGTATATTTCTGTGTTCGAAAATATTCATTTAACATGCTTAAATTCGTGACGTAACCTCATTTAGTTCAAAAGACTACTGTTACTTCCGTGGTTTTCAAGTTCGAAACTACAGGACAGTTTGGATTACCTAGAGGATCACAAGTTTATAAAATAATGACTGTTGACTTTCCAAATGATTCATTGAAAACCTTATGTAGCCCAAAAAACAACTGTTACAACTGTAGATCTTATGTTTTGCAGTAAAGAACAGTTTGGATGATCTTGAATATTCCTCAATTGTCGCATTATGTATGTTACCCTTGCACACTATTCAATAAAGATTCTTAAATAATTATTGTCCTTTTGTATTCTCCAAAAACCTACTGTTGCAACTGTCTACAGTTTGAGTTGCAAAATATAAGTTCAGAACTTAAGATCTACAGTAGTAACTATAGCTTTTTGTGCTATACAAAGTTGCACCACGTATTCAACCATATTTAGTGTATATTTTCGAACGTGAAAAAAAACTAAACTGTCCTCGAGTTCAGAACATAAGATCTATCTTATGTTCTGAACTCAAGGGCACTTGATGTTTTTTTCACGTTCAAAAATATACACTGAATATGGTTGAATGCGTAGCGTAGCTTTGTATAGCACAAAAAGCTATAGTTTCCACTGTAGATCTTAAGTTCTGAACTCAAGGACAGTTTAGATGACCTAGAACATCACAAAATTATCAAATAATGACTGTTAACCTTCCAAAAGGTTTATTCAATATGTTTGAATACATATCGTCACCTTTCATAGGATATAAAGCTACAGATACAACTGCAGATCTGAAGTTCTGAACTCAAGCACATTTTGGATAACCTTGAACAACACAGAAAGAAATAAAAATATAAAACGTTTATAAACAAGAATTAAATTAATACGTATGCATATGTACCATATTCTAAAGCAACGCTTTACATTATTAATAAGTCATTTATTTTTTCTTCCTGAACATCTTCATATTCAGGATGTTCTAGGTCGTCAATGAGGCGTTAAACTCAAATGTTTTTCATATTTTTCAGATAGAAAAATTTATGTAGAACAAATTTGCCGCAGACAGTGTACACTTTTATTCATTTTATTCATATTGACCCCTTTGGCCTGAAGGGGTAAACATACTTTGTAAGACAAGGCTTAACATTTATGAATTTTCGAATAGTATGTGGCCTAAAATCAACAATGTTCTCTTTTAAAATTGATGCGTAGAAAAAATTCCGATCCATTGGTGCAAACATTTTGAACATCTTTTAAGAAATGACTGAGATATTAACGCTCAAAACCTGACCACTTTTCGTGACGGTCGGCGGTGCGATTTTTTTTAAATTGTACCCCAGTATAGAAAACAAAGACGTAGTCCAACGTCAAAATGTGGGCTAAGGCGTCCAAAAAATATGATGAAACACTTGTCCGGAGTTAGATGAAAAGTGTTCGATTAAACATTCGCAAATTCGTGAAAGGATAATATAGGATAATATTATTTCTATCCGGTCTTCATAATGTTCAAGTTCAATCCCGTACAGTAAAGAATAATCCATTTGTTTGAATAAAACATCATTTTTTATATGATTTGAAAGAAAAATATGTGGATAACTTATTTTCGATGCAGTCCTTATGAAATCGATTTACGTGTTTCTCCAAATATGTAGTATAAGAGTTTAATCTGTTTGAGTTTGGTTTATTAGTTTATGTTTATTTTATTCCACCATCTTGAGGAGAGACTCCTCGTCGCCCAATGGTCACCACAACCAGCTGAAAACAAAAAGGTGGCCCTGACCATATCGTACAATGTTTTAGTGCTGGTGACAACTATTTGATGAGATTACACAACGCCATTTCCATGTTACTTCATCCAACCCATCCCCAAAAAATGTCACCTACTTTAACCTTGGGTAAATCGAGAGTCCATCTCCTAGTAAACGTAGCATAAAGTTACCAAAATCAACAAAAATAAACATGAAATATCGGCCCCGTAAAGCTAACGATATTGAGCATACCAAAAAAAACGAACTAGCTAAAAATAAAACCTGCTCTCTACACCGATTTAAGGCGAGTTCTAGTAAGTCTGCCTAAGCCCCTGAAGCGTTCACCACACCCAATAAAAGCAATGGCTAGCATAGAACCTCCAACCCACTTGAGTCCTCTTCCGGCCTCTTCCAATAAGTGCTGAAAAACTTTGCAATCATCGTTGCTTTGGCTTTTATTTCCAGTATGCCAACAATAAACAATAGCAAAATATCAGCTGATAGCTCTGAAGAAACTAACTTTGACTGAGAAACAACAAACCCCAAAGAATGCACATTTTCCACATCATCGTTATCGTGCAGGTGCACTCACCCGCCCACACTCGTACTTACAAGTCCTGCAAATCAGCTGCGTACACCGACAGGGCGTTTTCCCGTAATCGTTTGATGCCCACCTTCTCCAGCGTAAGTTTGTGCATGATGGTTAGCTTCTGAGGAATCTTCACTATCTGACTGCCCTCGCAGCGACAGTGCAGTTCCTCGAGAAACTCATCGGTCGAGTTCCAGCATTTGCACATCGCTCGTTTCGACTGCGCCATGATTGGTTCATGAATGTGCTGAAAGGTGTTGTTCACTTCCAGCAGATGGGTTTGATTGCCGTCCGATTCCACTGCCGGCGAAACCATATCCATCTCGGTCACTATGTGTACGGAGTCATTCCCGATCAACGGTGTGGCTCGTACCAATCCCACCCACACTGCGCCCAGAGCCAATGCTCCCCAAATCACCGCCACCCCCTGCTTTTGCCTAGTGCTGCTACATGCGCTCATTATATTCAACGTTTTTCCAAGGAAATCGTTATCCGCCGAGCGCTGAGATCGGAAAACTTCCCTTCTTAATACACTAATCTTCACCTTTGAGTTTTGATTTCAGGGCCTTAGAATCGATCGGTCCCAAGGGAGACTCATTTACGTTATTTCAAACTCAAACTCTTCGTACCGACGGAACAGAGCTTCAATTTCACACTTCATTATCTCATCTTCGTGCGGGGCTTGAAGGTTAACTTGTTGCGAAGGGTGCGCCGCCGACCAGAATATGTCTGCCGAATTCCGAATAGCAGCTAATTGAATGTCCTTGCGTTGTTGGTGCGGAATCTGAAACGGGACGGGAGAAATGCGAAATTGGAGATTATTTAATGCTTTCTGTGACTGAAGTGGATGAACACTAGGACGAAGACGTATTGCAAGCAGGGGTGCTAATTACTCATTTCGATGAGCGACTTATTTGCGACGCGATATTGAAATATCCATCAATAATGTCACATTGACAATCGATAAATATGGCACATGGCTAGAGGGAGGTACATCCGGCGCTGTGGCCGATATGAGTTATAACACTCAATGTGGATGTAGTGTTTATGCTTTATTATGGTCATTAGGATCGTCTGTGCCTACTTAAGTATACAGTAGGGCAAATATTAGGAAAATATGTACATGCATAGAGTACGTAATATTTTAGCTTAGGGCCGAACAATAGCTCATCGCTAGGTTGATAATACCTAAATGCAATTTGTGCCAATTCAATTACCATGGAAATGCCATTGTCTGCTACCATTAGAATGGACACGAATAGGATAGTCAAAATGACATTTAACTAGATTACTGAATGAATGAACCAAAGCATCCCGGTAGCCCTGGTTATTTTTCTTACATCGCTCGTAGTGGGCGGTTCTCGGATGACAGCGTATTGTTTGGGAAGCTTTCGTCTTCGAGTGGTGAAAGGCTCCTTGTTGCGATTAATTAAAATTTAAAAAAAAAAGTTGTAACAGATTCCGAAAGAAGTAAATTAATTTTGAACACCCACGTTGAAAATCCAACGTGGTCAGGTTAAAAAAAACTGTAAGGGACAGCCAAATGGGATTGCACGTGAACTTGACGTAGGACTACGTAGCAATGTGTAATGAATTTTATTATTATTATTATTTTTAATTGCCTGCATTAAAATAGAGGCTTCCTGGATCGATTGGATCAAGAAGCCTTGCCGAAAACCAGTGAGGTTGTGTATAACATGAGACCGGTTGATGTAGACTAACATAAACCGTTTGATGCATTGCGCTGTGGGCAAAAACGAGCCAAAAAAACGGATCTTTTATGGCCGCTAGTTTCAGTCACTTAGGATGAGCATTTCTAGTGTGAAAAATTACGAGAAATCGATCCCCATGATTATTGAGGTATCAATATGTCATTTAGTTTTATACATTGATGTCACCAATATAATTTTTATTTGCACTGTACTTATGTAAAGTTATCCGGAGAATCGAATAAAGATGATACTGCTTTGGTTTGAGCTTCGGAAGTGGTCCATTTTATCCGAATTTCCCTCATACTTGAGAAAAACTTATATAACATACGGTTTTGAGTATTGGACCCATCACTATAAGCCTCATTTGCACTATACTTATGTAAAACTGACCACAGAATCAAATGAAGATTATACTGCTTTGGTTAGATCTTCGGAAGTGGTCCGCTTAACCCGAATTCCTCTCGTACTCTCATACTCTCATACTAACCCAACTTAAAAAAAAAAAACAAAAACTGAGTAGTAGTTCCCACGCTAGTTACTCACGACCAGAGATTTAAATTATCGCTCATGGCTCGTATAAGCCACGTATCGCTTAAACAGCTTTTCGCTGAGCAGACCATCGACAATATAATCGGCTCTCATTGATCGCTGATAATTTATTATCCTCTCCCATCCAAGCAGGAAAATATCGCTCCTTCAAGATCGGTGAGAACACTTTATCATCTCCCAACATTTAGAAGGTCCCACAGCTTGTAACACCTGTTCGTGTAACTCATAGCAGCAATTCAAACGGCAACGGCTGTTTTGGTGTTCGTAAAAGGCGCAAAATTGGGTTCTCGAGAAAAGTGAAAATTCATTATCGCCTGAAAAGTAACGCCGAAAACGAACGAAATTATCGGCTCTCTTCATAGAGTGAAAAGATATTATCATCGTTGCTTTTCTCACGAGAATTACTTTGCTTGATCCAATATCTCTCGCTCTTTGTGCCGATCTGGTCTTTCTCAGCAAGGACGAAAAGGAACATTTTTCTTCTCAGATCGGCGAAAATTTCAATCCATGCTCACGACTGAGTAAAAGCAACTCTCGTTCTGAGTTAGAGCTCACGGCCGTGTGTTTTCTTAATTGTCAAATTCCTGGAGTGAAAAAATCAGTCACCATTTTCTTGCTTTCGAAAATTCAGAAAGCAAAATGCTGACGAATACAAATCTTTCAGAAGCGTATCTGAACCAGGGTTCAACATTATCGACGCATAAAAAGGAAAATGAACTTCCTACGCAATCGTTTCGATTCGAGCAAGATCATTTTCATGTATTTCATTTTGGTTCCTTCCATCGAGTCACGATGAATATTTTTTCTGTCAAACATGACTTGTCTGTCGGTCATTTTCTTCTTTATGTTCATCAGTTCATTTGATTTTAAGCACATACTTGCGTCATTTGACGTAATGAACTACTCGAAACATGCGTCCTTTGATTATTGGTTTGGTTTCACTTCATTTCGGTACTGAATCGACTCAATCGATTACACTGAAGTTTTTTTTTTACGCGGTTTTTTTTTGCGCGGTTTTTTTTACGCAATTTTTAAAAAAAAAACCGCGTTATTTCAAAAAACGACGTAAAAAAAGTCAAGGAAATAAAAATTCTATTTCATATTCATATTGAAAGTATATGGTCATAAAAATGTATTGGTGGTGGAAAAACATGGTTCCAGTTACATTGGCCACCGGGAATCTGCTACAAATGGATAGAGGTTGTTAATTCAATGTGTGAGAAAAACAGTCCAGAGTAGTTATAGAGAGTTTTCGTCTTCGGCAAATTTTCTCAGGATGTCATTCGTCGTCTTTTGACATTATCATATTAGTTCCACATCATGCCGCAGAGATGTCGCTGCAGTCTATCTTTTCTAAATTAAGCGCTAGAGATTTGCCGTCTTTGGCAAAGTTTCTCAGTACGTCATTCGTCGTCTTTTTACATTATCATATTAGTTCCACATCATGCCGCATAGATGGCACTGCAGTCTATGTTTTCTAAATTAAACGCTAGAGAGTTGCTGTCTTCGGCAACGTTTCTCAGTATGTTATTTGCAGTATTTTAACATTATCATATTGGTTCCAAATTACGCTGCATAAAACACACAAAAATCTGCTGTAGAAACTACCATTTCGAGGGTTAAATTGAGTTCCAGCACAAACAATTTTCAGCAGACTATAAATGCGTTTAATTTTACCATGACTGCGATGAAGTCATTCATGGTGGGGTTGATATCAATATGAGGTAAGTCAAATGTACCACAAATGTTGAAGGCTTTACCATAAACGTAGTAAAGCCACTTAAAAACCATGTTAAAAAAAGAAGTATAGTTTGATATGTTTCCGGTGGAAAAAAACCACGTCAAAAAAAATCAGTGTATTTAGGTCACTCCGAGGCCTACTTGTCTGATGAACTCAGGATTACAAGGAACAAACGCTTCAAGCAGTTCGATACACATATTGTTATGGTTCCATTGAAAAATGCCTATGACCAGCCACGGACCCTTGGGGAACCTACTCCGGACTGGCCACTTTCATACATCCGATGGACCCAAAACAAGAAAAGTCAATCTGCTGAATAAATTTTAAGAAGTTTGATACCCATATTGCTGGATTTCTACCAAAATCCACTATCAGTATCATTACATCAGGACATGCCCGTGAAAATCCGGATTTTCTAGAATTCAGAGTGTTCGAAATGGTCCATCGTGATAATAACTTGATAGAAAAGGAAATTCTCAATCCAAGGAGTCCAAATCTGTTGAAATCGGTTGAAAATTGCCGGAGATGTAGGCATTTTAGTTTTGTAGGTACCCGGGTAACCTGTTGGCCTTTTAAGGGGTAAAAAAAGTTGGAGACCCTCCCCCCTTCCTTCTTGCCCGAAAATTCTGTTTACCACTGCAATCAATTTTGACCGTCATTCTCTTGGATCTGGCAGAGTTTCAACTTCCTACGATTAAAAATCATTGAAATATCGCGAATCGAAATCCCAAAAGGTACCCGGGTACCCTGTCGGACACACAACGGTTAAACAAAATTTCAACCTCATGTGCATGAAATTAACCTGATAAGAAAAAAAATAGGCAATACAAGAAAATTAATTTGAAAACAATGATCTTTTGATAAAGAAAATGACCAACGTGAACAATGTTACTGATACAAACTACTTGGGAAAGTCTATTCTATTTCTCAAAATGGTGTTTCCTAAGCGGGCCCTCCGCGTAAAAAAATATCTTTTCCAAATGATGCTTTAGAGAGTTACCGTTCTCAGTAAAGTTGGTTGAGAATGTAAAATATAGTCAGTTGACATTATCAGATTAGCTCCAAATTACGCCGCAAATATGGCGCCGCAATCTAAATTGCCAAATCGTGCTATAGGAAGGTGCTGTCTTTAGAAAAGATGTTAATTGTATATAATAAAGGCATTCAAAATAATCACGTTGGATCCAGATCGTACTTCAGACATGGCGCTGCCATATTTACGGCATAATTTAGAACTAATATGACAATGTCAAAAGACGAAGAATGACATACTGAGAAATTTTGCCACGGACGGTAACTCTCTAGCAATGCAATTGGAAAAGATAATCTGCATCGCCATCTCTACAGTATACATAATGTGGAACTAATATAACAATGTCAAACGACGACAAACAACATACTGAGAAACTTTGCCGAGGACGGCATTTCTCAAGCGCCTCATTTAGAAAAGATAGACAGCAGAGCCATCTCTGCGGCATGATGTGGAACTAATATGATAATTTCAAAAGACGACGAATGACGTACTGAGAAACTTTGCCCAAGACGGCAAATCTCTAGCGCTTAATTTAGAAAAGATAGACTGCAGCGACATCTCTGCGGCATGATGTGGAACTAATATGATAATGTCAAAAGACGACGAATGACATCCTGAGAAAATTTGCCGAAGACGAAAACTCTCTATAACTACTCTGGACTGTTTTGCTCACACATTGAATTAACAACCCCTATCCATTTGTAGCAGATTCCCGGTGGCTAATGTAACTGGAACCATGTTTTTCCACCACCAATACATTTTTATGACCATATACATTCAATATGAATATGATATATAATTTTCATTTCCTTAACTTTTTTTACGTCGTTTTTTGAAATAACGCGGTTTTTTTTTACGTCGTTTTTTGAAATAACGCGGTTTTTTTTTACGTCGTTTTTTGAAATAACGCGGTTTTTTTTTACGCGGTTTTTTTTTACGCGGTACCATTACCGTCGTAAAAAAAAACTTCAGTGTATAGTCATGCGTCACGTCGTTACGTATTTTCTAGTTCCTTCTATAAGTTTGTATCGAAAAATCGGTAAAATGGACTCTCCAGGACCATCCAAATTTCACGATCTTTTTCCTTTAAACTTGGTCAGTTTTTCAGAGTGGTATTGTGTTTTCCTACGAAAGAACTGCTAATGTTAACCTTCCTCGGGTATTGAAAAAAAGTGACACATTAGACATCAGGGTTAATATTGACCCGGATTTCAACCCTTTCTAGAATTATGAAATTTCAATTTAGACAGAATGCTGCACCCCATTTGAAAGGTTATGGTCTCAAATATGCATTGGTGGTAAACAAAAATCTGGTTCCAGTTACATTGGCCACCGGGAATCTGCTACAAAGGGAAGGATGTTTTGATTTCTATGTGTCAAAAGAATTACATACAAAACATTCCAGACTTTTTGTAGAGAGTGCCCGTATTGGGCAAAGTTTTTCAGTATGTCATTTTTCGTCTTGTGAGATCATCATATTAGTTCCAGATCCTGCCACAGAGATGGCGCTGCAGTCTATGTTTGTCAAATGAAGCTCTTAAGTTGCCATCATAGGCGAAGCTTCTCATTGTGACATGTGTCGTCTTTCGACGTAATTATATTAGTTCCAGGTATTTCAGCACAGAGGGCGCTGCAGTCTATCTTTGACAAATGAAACTGTAGAGAGTTGCCATCTTCGTAAAAGTTTCTCATTGTGACATTTGTCGTTATCATATCCGTTACAGATATTTCAACAGAGATGGAGCTGTAGTCTATGATTGTCAATTGAAGCTTGTGAGAGTTGCCGTCTTAGTTTTTCGGTATGTAATATGTCGCCTTTTGTCATTATCATGTTCTCAGATTTCGCTGCAGAGATGGTGTTTCAGTTTATCGATGCCAAATGAAGCTCTAGAGGGTAGCCGTCTTCGCCAAAGATGTTCAGAATACAAAATGCAGTCATTTGGAGGCGTTAGAGTTTTTTCAACGAGGTTATAACGTATTTTGATTTGAATTCCTACACATTTTTTTTGAAGACTTTTTTTTTGTAACTTCGATGTGTGTCCTCTGTACTGGAACTAATTTGATGAAGTCAAACGACGAAAATTTAGCAAAGATAGACTGCAGCGCCATCGCTGCGGTACGATCTGGAACTAATGTGGTTATTTTAAATGTATTTATTTTACATTCTCAACAATTTCGCTGAAAACGGCAACACTCTAGAGCCTCATTTTGCATCAAGGAAAATCGACTCCCTGGGCATAGCGTATGATTAAACTTGCCACACAAACATGCAAAAATGGTAGTTGGCATCGAAAGCTCTCAATTAATAACTGTGGAAGTGCACTCGTGCGATTTTGAACAGCTGAAAATGGTGTTGGAATCTATCGACTGGGACGGTTTATTAACTGGGCCACTGAATGAAACAATATCAATGTTCTACGAAAAGGTTTACGCAGCGCTTAACAACTGCGTAACTAGGATAAGACGAACGTTACAGTCACATTCCAATAAACCTTGGTGGACCTCTGAATTACGACATCTTCGGAACGTCCTCAGAAAAGCACGTCACCGTTTTTCCTTTCGAAGTCTGAGAATGACTATGATTATCTTCGGAAAGTTGAGCTGCAGTACAAAACAGTTCTATTTTCCACCTACTTATCGAGAATCCAGGTGAACGTAAAACAAAACCCGTCAAGTTTTTGGAATTTCGTGAAAAAACGGCAAGCTTCTTCTCGCATCCCACGCAACGTTAATTTCAAGGATGTCCAAGCTCAAACTAACTTGGATGCCGCGAATCTATTTGCTTCGTTCTTCGAGAGCGTGTTTAGCAAAGTTGCACCTATACCAAGACGTGACTGTTTTGCTCACATTCCTTCCAACAAAATCAACCTACCTGTTATCCAGTTTTCCCCAAACGAAGTTGAAGAAGCTATTGACAACCTTGACATCAATAAAGGATGTGGAACTGATGGCATTTCACCCCTATTGCTGAAAAAGTGTTCCAGAGAACTAGCGAGTCCAATTGCCAGTTTGTTCAACCGATCGCTGTACGAAAGGACGTTTCCGGCAGCTTGGAAAACAGCTTTCATCGTGCCTATTCACAAGTCTGGCAGCAGTAATCAAGTATCAAACTATCGTGGCGTATCTATACTGTGCTGCCTCAGCAAAGTGTTTGAAAGACTAGTGCACAACGTTTTATACAACATGGCATCTCCAATCATCTTTGATGGCCAGCATGGTTTTATGAAACGTCGTTCTACAACAACGAATCTTATGTGTTACGTCACCTCACTGTCACGCGAAATCGAAGCGAGACGACAAGTTGACGCGGTTTACGTTGATTTCGCGAAAGCCTTCGACGCTGTTCCTCATATTCTAGTCGTCGAAAAACTGAGGCACATGGGCTTTCCAGATTCGATTACGGAGTGGATTTTTTCGTATTTAAGTGATCGTACTGCATACGTCGTGGTCAACTCGGCCAGATCTCACACCTTCAGCATCACTTCTGGTGTACCCCAAGGAAGCGTTCTGGGGCCACTATTATTCAACATTTTCATCAATGACCTGTGTTCCCTGCTTTGTTCGTTCAAGCTGTCGTTCGCTGACGACCTGAAATTTTTTCGAGTCATAGCTTCTCTTGCCGATTGCGCAGCCCTACAAGAAGATATTGATGTAATGTTGACATGGTGTGGCAACAACGGAATGCGAGTTAACAACAACAAATGTAAAATCATTTCCTTCGGGCGGTGCCATAACCTGATTATTCATGATTACAAAATGGAAACGACAACACTGGAACGTGTGTCATCCATTCGCGACCTTGGAGTTACCATCGATTCGAAGCTCAGATTCAACGAGCACATCAGCACTATGACTGCCAAGGCTTTTTCTGTATTGGGATTCATTCGTCGTCATGCGTGTGAATTCACCGATATCTACGCTTTGAAAACAATCTATTGCGCGTTGGTTCGTAGCATCCTTGAGTACGCAGCCCCGGTTTGGTCTCCATACCACGTAGTACATGTTCTGACGATCGAACGAGTGCAGAAAAAATTTATACGTTTTGCGCTGAGACAACTGCCATGGAACGACCCCGTCAATCTTCCTCCCTATTCAGACCGATGCAGGCTCATAGGATTGGAGCCACTATCAGATAGACGAGTTACGATGCAGCGGATATTCGTCTTCGATGTAATTGCGGGATTTATAGACTGCTCTGAACTTCTCGCACAGATTCCGTTCAACATTCCTGCACGAAGGTTCCGGAATTCTCCGTTACTTGCAGTTCCATATCACAGAACAAACTACGGCTACAATAACCCGCTGGATTCATGTTTTCGCTCATTCAATGTTGTCTGTGATGAATTTGATTTTAATTTGTCAAAAAGCGTTTTCAAAAATAGGATTAGTAGTAATACATAGTTTGTAAGTTATATAATTCAGTCTGTGCGTCAATTCGAAGACGGTGATAAAATAAATAAATAAATAAATAGAACACTAAGTTGAGAGCAAGCAATAAGCTAATTGTGAAATAATAAGCCTGAAATGCTAAAGAAGAAGAAGAAGTGTGTGTACTGTACATATCGTAAGCTATGTTTTTAAAAAAGAAAAAGGGGGAATTGGGGAAGGGGGGGAAAAGGGGGGGGGAAGGAGGAAGGGTGGGGGGGGGGAAACAAGGGAGGGGGGATAAAAGAAGGAGGGAGGGGGGGGGGAGAAAAAAAGGCGCGGGGGAAGGTTGTGGGGGGGGGTAAACGGAAGTACCAGGCCGTAGAAAAATGCTCCAAGAAGGTTCTTGGAATTAAAATGTCCAAGCCGTGGGAAGATGTAATGCAACTTCGCAATGAAACAATCCCTGAAATTTCAGCTCCGAACTGCGATAAGGGTTATCTATCCATTCATGTGAAGTTGAAGGATATGATTACCAACGATGTCGCAAGAATGATCCAAATTGAGGAAGTTGGATTAAAGATGAGTGCATCCCTAATATAACCTACGTCTATTTTTTTATTTCTTTGACTTTTTTTACGTCGTTTTTTGGAATAGCGCGGTTTTTTTACCGCGTAAAAAAAACTTCAGTGTACTTAGAAAGAACATTCGTACATCGCACATAAGCAATGCAAAGAACTACGAAAATTTTGTTGAAAGCAAAAAAACCCTAACCGCCCGATAGCGGCGTGTCCATGAATTTTAGAAAAATGAAAGAAAAAAAAACAAACCATATCGGTCGGTGATCGGAAAATCGGAAAAGTGACCTTCACCAAAACTTTTTTTCAATTTTTTTATCAAAAGTAAACATATAAATAAAGAAAACTTCAAAGTTTCAAGCTTCTAGCACTTTTCATTCCTGAGATATTAGATGTCAAAGTAGTAAGTTAGCGAAAAATCGTACTTTTTGCCGAAAAAATACGCTTTATCTCAAGTTAAATGTTGACCTGTTTTTATGAGATAACCCCTAGCTCACTATACATGATTGAAAAGGTAACAAAACTAGCTTTAAAAAATAATAATACGATAGGTTGTCATTCAGAAATAAAATCAAAAAAATCTTTAATAGGAGAAAAAACATTAAAAAATTAGAAATTTCAACTTTGTTGATCAGCAACTTTTTTTCCCCGCATATCCCCGCATAACCCAGCAGCTCTGAATCAAGTGTGGGATGTATAATAACAAATTACGAAGGAAAACTCTGCGCAAACTTGCGCCATTTTGAAATCAGGCGGTTTAAAAATATGACCACTTTGGTGCAATTCCATTATTTTAGGTTGATGAAAACGTATTTACTTTTTGGGGCGATTTTGGTAATTTCTGGCGATGGTTTAACCAAAATAAGTTATAAATTAACACTTTACAGAAAATTTCGACCATTTTTTGAAAAGGGCTGAACCTTTTTTAAATTTAAAATTATTAAAAATATGTTTAAAACAGTTTCTGCTATAATTGGTTATAAATAATAAAATCGGTATTATTATCATCGCATACAAGGGCTTCTTCATGTTAACATGTTTTCCAATATAAGTTTAAAGTTTACGTTCTTTTTGTTATTTTGTCTTGTTTTTGAATAATGTGTTTCCTGAATTTTTGCTGGTGTTGCTTTATTAATTTTCGTAAATTCGTTAATTCGCACCTACGTGTATGTGGACCTTGCTGCCATCGACTCGCTTAGGTACTCAATGTTTGAGGCTCATGGTAAGTACCTAGAGTACGATTTATTACCAGGAGTGGTATTTATACTGACAGTGTATTATTTGAAATCCCATAAACTGCGGTTGAGTGCAAGTGTAAAAATGGATAATAGAGTTATAATTTCGTTGTTTGATTCTACATTAACGCATAATGCGAATGTTGAAAGAGCTTTTAAATTTATTTGTGAAAACTATCCTATATCGGAGGAAAAACGTGAACGTCTCCAGGATAAACTCTATAGGACCGCTTGTAAATACAAGCTAAAGTGGAATGAAGCTCAACGAAAACAGGAAAGATTCGAGGCATATTCTCGGGATTGGATAAATGGAGACTTCGGCATTGCGGAGTTCATCGAACAAAAACAAGATGCTCCTTCAACCTCGGCGTCATCTGCAAAGCGTGGGAGACCCTCAAAACCTTTTGCTGATCTGAGCGAAAGAGGAAAACGACGTGTCATTGACAACGAAAGCTTGGATCCCAAAGTAGACAGCATCGAAAAGGCTCTAGTAATGGCGAGAAGGACAGCTTACAATAGGAAAGAGATAAATTTAGTTAAAGTCATCGGCCTTATTCTAAGAAATCGAGGAGATTCTAGAAAAATGTTGTCGCAATTAACTGATCAACGTGGAATGATGTCACCCGAGGAAGCTTTTAGTTTTTTCATCGAAGCTGGATTTAGTCGATTCCAATACGAACTAATACACAGAGAATCACCGTCACGATTTCCACCTTACGGCGTCATCGGGGAAGTAAAAAAGAAATGCGCACCTCCCAACGAGTTCATCGAAGCAACCGCTTCAAAAATTAGAGTAAAACTGCAGGCGCTTCTGGACAATACAGTGCATCGAATCGTGAAAATAATCGACGCAGAGCTGAACGAGTACATGGATTCTAATGAGCTGGATAGTGCTGAACTAATTCTATTATGTAGTTGGGGTATGGATGGCTCAACCGGGTATTCTCAGTACCACCAGAAGCTGCCAGAAGGATGTCAGAATGATTCTGATGTATTTTCATCAACACTTACTCCAATTCAGTTATTCATGCATAACGATCGAAAAATGATTATGTGGTTCAATGCTATGCCTCAAAGTATTCGATTTTGTAGGCCCATCATCCTTGAATTTATCAAAGAGAGTAAGGAGGTAATTCTTCAAAAAATGACATTGAAAAAGAAATGAATGAATTGACGCCAGTGAAGGTCGAGCTTTTAAATGACAAAATAATTCTTGTTGATTTTGATTTTGTACTTAGCATGATAGATGGAAAAGTCCTCACGTATATTACAGGAAGTTCACCAATGCAAAATTGCCCAATCTGTGGAGCAAAGCCCAATGTAATGAACAGTAAAGAAAAGTTTGAAGAAGGATTTTTAACAAACGAAGATGCTCTACATTACGGTATATCTCCGCTTCATGCTTGAATTCGATTTTTCGAATGCCTTTTGCGTATTGCATATAGAATGGATTTTAAAAAATGGCAGGTTTCACAGCCATTTAAAGAATTATACGAACAAAGAAAAAAACTGATAACGAAACAGCTTCATGAGCATTTTGGAGTCAGAGTAGATCAACAAAGATCTGGTGGTGCAGGTCCAAGCACTACAGGTAACGTTTGTCGACGAACATTCGCAAATCCTCAGCTTTTAAGCAGAATTCTGAACATCGACGAAGAATTGATTGTGAGGTTTAGAAATATTTTAATTGCTATCAACTGTCAAGACCCAATAAACCCCGAAAAAATAGATTCGTATTGCAATGATACCTACCGACTTTATCTGGAATTGTACGATTGGTATAAAATTCCTGCAACTGTGCATAAAGTACTCGCTCATGCCGGAGAAATTATTATGCATTCTCCAGCGCCGCTTGGTATATTAGCAGAAGAGGCAGCAGAAAGCCAGCACAAACAGTTAAAGAAATACCGAACCCATCATGCTAGAAAGCGCTCAAGGCTGGACAACTTACATGATGTCTTCATTCGTGCCATGAATGAATCAGACCCATTCATCAGCTCACTTTGGATGGAGAAAAGACGACAGAAAAAAAAATGTTCTAGATTATCCAGATATCGTGAAAAGTTTTATGATTTTTGAAGATTCTGAAACACGTTCAACATCCGACACCGATAACTGCGATGCGTTGGAGGAACTTATGAAAGCTGTCGATGAAGTTGATGAGGATTTTGTTTGTGATGAAACAGAAACGTAGTAAGATTAATGCAAATCGACAAAAAAAATATTGGAGTTGTTATTGTATATTCGCTTTGTAAAAATATATATGTATTTCTACCGTTATGTAAATAAATAAACTGAAGCAGATTATGAATTTTTTGTTGTTGCGTGTTCTATACAAAGAAGTCATCTATTAATTTTGCTGGGGCAGACGGGTAAAGGGATCTTGTGTTTTCTTACGCGTCATGAAACGTTTATCAGGTTTATTCGTAAAAATCATATAAGGGGAAGGCAGTATGGAACAATTTCGAAAAATAAATTACGTTATTGATGGTTGGACCGAAAATCAATTCTTATTATTGCCGTTTCAGAGAAAAAATTGCATCAGGCGTCAGATTCAAATACCCGAAACTGACAATCGTCACTGACAACCATAGCTATTTTGTTCAGCGATTACCTTGTACCAATGCATCGAGTTTGCTTGGTAATATTCAAATCATTGAAGGAAGCAACAGCTGCGGATGCTGCTTCTTCTTCTTTCTGAATATTCTATGCATGCTAAGTTTTCTGTGAATAGGCAATATCTCTGTTTGGGACCATCCACAAATGACGTAGCATAATATTGATCATTTCCAGACCTACCTCGTAGCATATTATGTCATACCTAATACATGGTACGTTTCTATTTCTGAGCCCCCCTCCCATAATATATCACGTAATTTGTGGATGTTCCCTTAGAAAGATTGAAATATTATTATCATGATTTATCCTTTGAAATTAGAGTTTTAGTCACATCCGTTTTCAAGATATTATAGTTTTTTTTTAAAATCAATGGAAAGTTAAGCCCTTTTGAAAAGTTAATCCCGAAATGTTAAAAAAAAGTATATTAACAACATATTTTGATAACATCAACCAAAGAAAACTCTACAAAACAAGAAAAAATGATCAAAATATTTTCGTCCGCCTGCTTGTATGGAAATCGCCCATAGTGGGATGGTGTGTACCCAAGTAACATTGCCAAAACCATCCAGCTTTATTAAGTTTTATTAAAGTTTTATGAAAGCCACTAATAATCAATTTGGCTTTGTTATGGCAGCAAGATATGCCAATAGGTTTCAAATTTTAGTCAGGTTTATAAGAACCTACACAGCTTCTTTACAACGATCTTAAAACCTTGACTTCTAAAATTCCTTTTACTCCTATCAAAGGTTTTATTTTGACTTTATTAACTCATAAAATGCTGTTTTGAAATGCCGTTTTAGGACTCATTCATATTATCTTATTATGGTCAGTTGAAAAAGCATTTTAAAACCATTTTGCCTCCAGTAAATGCATTAAACGGCTAACTGGCATTGAGGAAAGCTACCAAGCGACCAGATAGTTTTATAGTAGCCATTGCTAAGATAAGTTGGCTTTTTGGCAAAACTGTGATCTCTTGCAATCGCCATGTTGAAATATATGAAATAATTGAAATGTGAAAAAATAAAAACACCAAATTATAAATGTAATACAATTGAACTGTAGATCTGAGACAAACTTCGGTATTCATTTAGATAACCTTATTGAATTCCATCAATTTTCAGGAGTTACATGATTTATTTACGGAATATAATTCTTTCAATTTTGTTTTTGTTGTTGTAAACTCGCATAATTTCCAAGGCGCATTAATTTTCAGCTCTTATCGTGCCAATATTCACCATAAAATTAAATGCGCATATGATTTGGAGCATGATACGCTCGATGATACGCTATAAAAAAAACTCAATTTGTTTTATATATTTTGTTATCAATCATAATTTCCCGCAACAGAAGAACTTTTTTCTGAGCCATTATTTGCTGTTGAATGAATCAGAAGAGCAACAAAGCAAAACAACAAAAACCAACCACGATATCGCCGTGAAGTTTGACAGCTGTGGCCATTCAGCTCTATGCTGGTTTTGATGGCGGCCAATAGGTTTTATGATGGTTCTCAAGTGGTCATAACATCTTTCACTAGAACATTTTCAAAATCTTTATGGTCTTAGAAAGGTTTTATTAGTTTGTTTTCACAACCGTCTATAGAGTGGGCCACTTTGTACACATTTCGGCTTTAAAGATGCATAGAGGAGGTGTTGGTGGACAAAACAGTTTTGAATGTAGTGTCATCAACAAAGCCGGGAGGAGTGCTATACGGCTGGAATAGAACTGAAATTGTTACTTGGGTACGGAGACTCTTCTCCTCTGATGGCGACTGTCAAAAATTTGTTTAACGAGTTTCAACGTGGTCGCATGTCTGTTTTTGATGAAAGAGTCCTACTGATTTCATGGCTGATTTCACAAGGCCATGGTGACTCTTGAAAATTTGCGTTATTGATGAAGATGAAGTCATAATTTTCGACTCGAAGCGTGAGACGCCTTGTCTTTTATTCCAAGGTGAACGAATGATTTTAGCCTTCCTCAACCGCAACACCAACATGTGTGGATACGATATGATCGGAGCAGCGATTGGCTGGTCCGCACGAAATGCAAGTCGTACATTTAGTGTTGGCATGGCATTTTGCGAAAAGACAAGCTATACGTTTCTTTCAATGTATGTAGGGGAAGGTGCTCTCATGTGGGTCTATTGATCTAGGATTCGGCCTATGCTTGAAATTTAAAGTAAATATTAATTCACTATTTTTACCCTGAAAATCAAAGGTTTACAGTAGTATTGTCTCACTGACATATCAATATGAAAAAAAATCAAAGACAGGCAATTTTCAACGATAGGCCGAATTCTAGATCCATAGACCCACATTAGAGCACTTTCCCCTACTAGGTTTCTTATGTAAAAAAAACTATTTTTACGAAAAAAAATCATTGTTCCGTGTACTCGAAGTCCGCCAAGGGATGTCAAAGTTTTTTTTTTCGTTCCTTGATTATCGAGATTTGCAGGGCTGGTTCATCTCCCGTCGTAGTCACTCCAATACCTTTTACTTATCCGGGGGTGAGATTCGAACTTGTGACTTTGTCGTGAGGGGATGTTAACCACTACACCGACGTCGCCCCGCTTGGGATGTCAAAGTTCACCTCAGTAAAACACCGATCGATTTTTACGGGGAAGTAGTCTACCATGGTCTCACCCTAGATAGCAAGTTATTGTTCCAATCACATGTTCACAAAACTTCAACGAAATGTAGTACTTTGTTAAGATCTCTGTATCCACTGATCAGCAGAAAGTCCACTTAATAGACCAAGAACTAACTTGCAGTTCATAAGCAAATCATTCATCTCGTGGAGTACGACGGTTTGCCAATCTGAAAGAGTTGCGCCAATTGCCACCATCGG
This sequence comes from Aedes koreicus, assembly GCA_024533555.2. Taxonomy (NCBI): domain Eukaryota; kingdom Metazoa; phylum Arthropoda; class Insecta; order Diptera; family Culicidae; genus Aedes; species Aedes koreicus. The sequence continues at coordinate 97,002 of JAHHFK020001560.1, forward strand.
AAACTTGAGGTAGTTCAGAACCACGTCTTCGGTTGATTCTGAACAGTCCTCCAAGAACTTGAAATTCTGAGATCCATCACCTGGCGAGAGAAAAGTTATAATCCTGGAAATGTTCAGATAATCTTGCCAAGAACTTGGGAACGTCGCCCCATCCGATTATCAGCCAGCTTAAAAAATAGGATTAAGTTATTGTAGTTGGGTAAGTTATGCAATTTTTCAGATTCAATATACTCCCAAGAGGGAAAACCATATCGTTTGTTATCAACACTTATTAACCTGAACTTTAACATAATTGTAGAGATGTAGAGCCCCTCTGGCTAATCAATTAAAATGCCAAACCAAGTCTTCTTCGTCTTTAGCATTTCAAGCTTATTGCTTTCACAATTAGCTTACTGCTTGCTCTCAACTTAGTGTTCTAAATGCACTTTCACAGTTATTAATTTAGAGCTTTCGATGCCAGGTACAATTTTTGCATTAGTATGATTGTGTGGCAAGTACCATCATACCCTATGCCCAGGGAGTCGAGAAATTTTCCTCGACGAAAAATTCCTAGACCAGACCGGGAATCGAACCCAGCCACCTCCAGCATGGTGTTGCTTTGTAGCTGCGCCTTTACCGACTGAGCTAAGGGAGGACCCGTCAAACCAAATGGAAATCAAAACAACGAAATAAAGATAGATTTTGGTAGAAGCCAACGTTCTTGTGACGAACGTTAGAAATAACGGATCCAAAGCAGCAGCAGAACCGCCGAAGAGACAACGGAACGTACAACCATGGCCAAGGCTGGCAACCTCGGTCTGGTACGATGATTTCAAGAAGGCAGCTCCGTCTGTTCGTGTAAGCGTCCTGAGAGACATCTCAGTCCGGTCACGACACTTACTTACATAGCTCTTGAAGCAGAAGGTGTATATGACTGTTCCTATAATTGGATAAGACAACCGATGCTAGTAGCTATGCGAAGCATATCATTGTGACTGCCTTCATCTACACACACACAAATTGTTCGTTTAGTCAACAAACAGGGAATCAACAAACTCTCAGGGGGTCGAAAGTCTTACAAACAACAGTACCTATATTGTGGGTTACGCTTCGCCTGAGAACATTTATTTTTATTACAGAAAAAACAGAAATCATCTACACTTTGCCAAGAGTACCGGAATAAAACGGACAGTTCAGCAATGATGCGATCGGTTTCACACGTTCAGAAATATCCGCCATGACATATCCATCATTATCATGTTGTTTGCAATTAGCGCACTAATTATCACCAACCTACCGATCCCGTACCGGCACACAGACACAGAGCGCAGCGACAAGTTTGAAGATGTCCATCGAAAGACGGAACGCTTTGTGGCCTGAACGAAAGATGACATGTGTTATTTGATACATTCTGTTATTTTGGGGCTTCCAATAGCCTACTTAGTGAGCTCAGGTTTATGTTTATTTGAATGGGCTGACATGGCAATTCACTACCAAAAAAATAAGGAAAGACATGTAGGACCCAAAGTTGAGAGCTCGTTGCAGATTATAATCTGTGAATTATAATTATTGCTTCACAAAGTAGGCGTAATAAAGATCCACTTTGATTTTTGGGAGCCTATTGGGTTCTATAACAACTGCGAAAAAAGTTAGCTCGATCGGTGACTATAATTTAGCGCCCGTGGTTTTAATGTAACATAAAGGGCGAACACGAAATTATTGCGACACCGAAAATGTCATGCCAATTTTCTTATAATGTTTAGAATCAAACCAAAATTTTAGGGTAGTTTTACACATATATTTACTTCAAAAATCAAAAGAAAAGTTAATCGACGAGCCTTGAGTGTAAAATTGAACGCATTTTCGCTTGATGCCCTCCATCAAAGTCTTTACAGTGTCATCCGGTACCAGTTTCTCAGTTTTTTTTTCCATTTTCTTAACATGTCCTTCTCGTCTTTGACTGTCTTCTTGCTCTTCCGAAGTTCCCGCTTCATCATTGCCCAGTACTGCTCCACCGGGTGCTGCTCCGGACAGTTTGGCGGATTCATGTCCTTTGGAACAAAATGGACAGAATTGGCCTCATACCACTCCAGGACACTTTTAGAATAGTGGCATGATGCCAAATCTGGCCAAAATAGCGGAGCTTCGTCGTGCTGCTGCAAGAACGGCAAAAGGCGCTTCTCGAGGCACTCATATTTGTAGATCTCGCCATTTACTGTGCCTTTTGTCACGAAAGGCTCACTCCTCAGTCCGCAAGAGCAGATGGCCTGCCAAATGAGATATTTGGAGGCGAACTTCGACATTTTCTTCTTCTTAAATTTGTCGTCCTCATAGAACTTGCTCTTGCCGGTGAAAAACTCCAACCCCGGAATTTGCTTAAAATCGGCTTTTATATACGTTTCGTCGTCCATCACACAGCAGCCATATTTTGTCAGCATCTTCTCGTAGAGCTTCCGTGCCCGAGTTTTAGCCGTCGATTGAGCCGGTTCATAAACCACGTAGACTTATTTTTGAAAATCTCAGACCCCCCCCCCCCCCCCCCTCGTAGACTTTTCTACATACATTTTTTTGAAATTGTGTATGGAGCGTAGACTTTGGTCAACGCCCCCCCCCCCCCCAAAAAAATCTCCGGGGGTTTTGAAAAGCCCCTAAATCATAGAGCGGTACGTTTTTGCATTGAACCCAATTTGTTTTGACATTTCTGAAGGGCTGTTAAAAAAAAGTTACGAATAAGGTGTTTCGGGTCATATTGACCCGGATTTCAAACGCACATTGAAGAAACTATATATGAGCATATTTTAAAGTCTTTGCAGTCAAGATGCTCATTAGAGTCCCAATTTTCAGTTTCTGGTGAGTACTGCCCATTTTGACCAGATTGGCCACAGGGAATCTGTGCCGGAAGAGGGCATGTTTGTCACGATCCGTGAGGCGGCGACAGATACAAATTTTCAACGGCTCAAACCTCCTAATTTTTCATCAATAGTCTACTTCTAGCCTTGAAATAGACCAATGACTATGTTGGCCATTCCGGGACAATCCGAATGCACCGGGGGAACCGTTTGAGAGGGGACAAATACAGATTTTCACCGAATCATGTCTTTCGACGGCTCAAACTTCATGATTTTTGTTAAGTAGTCTATTTCTAGCCTTGAAATGGATCAATGACCATATTGGCCATTCTGAAACAACTCGGATGCCCCGGAAGAACCCTTTAGGCGGGAATGCCTTTCGACGGCTCAAACTTCATGATTTTTTATAAGTAGTCTACTTCTAGCCTAGAAATGGCTCGATGACAATATTGGCCATTCTGGAACAACCCAGATGCTCGGAAGAACCCTTTAAGAGGGGACAAAAATGAATTTTCGCCGGAAAATGCCTTTCAGCGGCTCAAACTTCATGATTTTTCATGTGTAGTCTACTTTTAGCCTTGAAATGGACCAATTCACCATTTTGAGACATATTCGCCATTTCAGGACAATCCGGATACTACGGGGGAACCCTTCAGGAGGAGACAACTGCGGATTTCCACCGAAACATGACTTTCAACGATTCAAACTTCGTTATATTTGTTGAGTAGTCTACTTCTAGCCTTGAAATGGATCAATGACCATATAGGCCATTCTGAGACAACCCGGATGCCCTAGAAGAACTATTTAGAAGTGGAAAAATACTGATTTTTGCCGAAACATGCCTTTCGACAGCTCAAACTTCATGATTTTTCATGAGTAGTATACGTTCAGCCTTGAAATGGATCAATGATCATATTCGCCATTCTGGGACAATCCAGATGGCCCGGGGGATCATTTTATTCCTTTCGACGGCTCAAACCTCGTGACTTTTTGCATACAATCTACTTCTAGTCATTAAATGGACGAATGCCTATATTGACCATTCCGGGACAACCCGGATACTCCGAGGGAATCCTTCAGGAGGAGACAAATACAGTTTTTCACCCAAAACATGTCGATGTTTCTAAATTTCGACCGCGCATGAAGATATTGACAGAGCAGCTATGGTCACTCATTCAATCCAATAGTCATTGACAAAGGAAACCATGTCAATTTCACATTTACTATCTTGTTAATGTCCAACATGTGCTGTTTTTATTATTCGCCCAATTGATTACGAAATTAAACAAATTCAGTTATGTATATCTATGGAGCAGGCAAAGTGAATAAGCTAAACCCAACTTATAAAAGTGAATAAGCATTCACTTCCTTAACTGTCTGGATAACAACCGGGGTGAACTGCTCCCTCGCCCGACCACGCTACGCCACTGCTCCTAAATGAGTAAAAATGATAAACTAAGAAAGCTATGTCAATTGGTTCATTTTTTCTTTGAATTTGAAAACTCACGAATTCTATTACCGTGCTGTTTACCGAGTTTGCCAGATTTCGGTAATTTCGGTAACCAGTTCGCTAATCAAGTTTCGTGAGCTTCCAGAATCAGCAAAACGGATCACATTGCTCTGACATAGTTTTCTTTGTGTACTATTTTTACTTATTTATAAGCACGTTGGGACGTTTTAGAATATGTCTATGTGATTTGAGAACAACAATAGAAAAGCAATCAAATTTACCAGTAATCAGCCCTAGATGTCACAAGGTTCTCATCTTGGCCCATTACTATTTATTATACTGCTGATTTTTAATCATCTGAATGAACCCATATGAGGTGCGGGATCAATTCTCATCACCAATCGCTATTACTCAGCCGTAAAAGAACCAAATGACTTCAAATTCTGTTCATTAATAGTTTCATATAGACATTAGTCATGTAAAAAACAAATCAAATCATTCGGTTTCAATGCGGCTGAGCAATAGCGATTGGCGTCAGGAATTTCCTCATTGCCGAGTTGGGCTGACGACATGAAACATGAAGTTGTCGCCAAGGCTTCATGTTTTCACAGTATATTTACATTTTCGCGTTCACTCCACAAATATAGCCACTACAACGGTTCAAAGAAAAGTTGGTACCTTCAGCCTCACCTCCCAAGTAACAATTTTAGTTTTATTCCAGCCGTATAACACTCCTCCCGGCTTTGTTGATAAAACTACATTCAAAACTGTTTTGTCCACCAACACCTCCTCTATGCTTCTTTAAAGCCGAAATTTGTACAAAATGGCCCACTCTTTAGACGGTTGTGGAAACAAGTTAATAAAACCTTTATAAGAACACAGAGATTTTGAAAATGTTCTAGTGAAAGATGTTATGACCACTTGAGAACCTTCATAAAACCTATTGGCTGCCATGAAAACCAGAATGTGGCCAAATGGCCACAGCTGTCAAACTTCACTGTAAAATCGAGGTTGGTTTTTGTTGTTCTGCTTTGCTCGATTCTCTGCTCTTCTGATTCATCTAGCAGTAAAAAAAGGTCTAGTGTTGCGGGATATTTTGTTTGATAGCAAAATAACCAAAACTAATTGTGTTTTCTACAGCGTATTATGCTCCAAATTATATGCGCATTTATTTTCATGGTGAATATTGGCACGATAAGAACCGAAAATTAATGCGTCTCGGAAATTATGCGAATTTACAACAACATAAATCAAATTAAAACAAATATATTCGATATATTTATAATGAATTTCCTGAAAAGTGCTTGGAATTGGATGAGATTATCTAAAAAAAATGCCGAAATTAGTCTCCGATCTGCATTTTATTGGCATACCATTGAAAAATTGATGAATTTATTTTTCCACATATCAATTATTTCTTATATTCCAATATGGCGATTGGAAAAAAAATCACAATTTTGCCATAAAACCATTTTTTCTTCGCAATGACTATTATAAAACATTTATTGGAGGCAAAATGGTTTTAAAATGCTTTTTCAACTGACCATAATAAGATAATATCAATGAGTCCTAAATCGAAATGATCAAAACAAAAGAAGATCTTTCTGATGTGTCTGAGGGTCGCAAGATCAATTTGAAAAATCGAAAATCGACATCAAAAGAATCGCTCTTGTAAAGATCAATCCAAGATCACCCAATCCTAGTTCGTATGTAAATAAAGGCAACTGTCATTGGTCTCCTCCCCTGGGGCATAGAGATAGTCCCGGAATGGCCAAAATGGTGATTGGTCCATTTCAAGCCTAGAAGTAGACTATTAATGAAAAATCATGAAGTTTGAATCGTCGAAAGGCATGTTTCGGCGAAAATCCGTTGTTGTCCCCTCCTAAGGGTTCTTCCGGGGTATCAAGGTTGTCTCAGAGTTTCCAATATGGTTATTGCTCCATTTCAAAGCTAGAAGTAGACTACTCAACAAAAATTATGAAGATTGAGCCGTCGAAAGGCATATTTGAAAATCTGTATTTATTCTCTCCTTAACGGTTCCCCCGGGGCATCTTGATTGTCCCGGAATGGTCAATATATTCATTGGGCCAATTCTAGGCTAAAAGTAAACTAGTTATAAAAAAATCATGAAGTTCGAACCGTCGAAAGGCATAGTTCGGTGAAAATCCGTACTTGTCCCCTCCTAAAGGGTTCCCCTGGGGAATCCGGATTGTCCCGCAATGGCTAATATTGTCATTGATTCATTTCAAGGCTAGAAATAGACTAAATTGTAGATAGAATGGAAAAAAAATGTATTTAGATTTATATGAATAGATTTTTAATTAAAAAAAAAAAGGAAGGAATTCTCGAATTTTTCCTGTAACACGGCTCATTAGGCGGCGCACACCTTCTTCGTCCATCGTTTTAGCTATCTTATTCCACCAGGTCTTCATCTGATTGATGTCTTTGACAACCTTTCCCTTTGCCTTGAGTCTCTCCTTCATGATTGCCCAGTATTTCTCAATAGGGCGGAACTGGGGGCAGTTGGGTGGGTTAAGGTTTTTCGGAACCACCTGGACCTCTTTCTCTGCATACCATTCTTGAACGACTTTGCTGTAATGACAGCTTGCCAAATCTGGCCAAAACATTACGGGATGGTCGTTGTATCGAATGAACGGCAAAATTCGTTTTTGGAGACACTCCTTTTGGTATAGTTCCGACGTCATTGTCTTATTTGTAACGAAAACTTTCGTTTTTTTGCCACAGCTGCAAATGCCCTGCCAAATCATGAATTTTCGTGCAAATTTGTCGGCAAAAACAAATTTAAATTTGGCTGGAACATCCCCCCGAGCCGTTGCCAAGTAAAATTTTTGACCTGGGATTTGCCCGAAGTCAGCCTTGACATAGGTTTCATCGTCCATCAGAAGACACCCGTCGAACTTGGTCAGCACCTGGTCGTATAGCTTCCGAGCACGGATTTTGGCCACACTATTCTGTTTTATGGTCCGATTTGGCTGTTTGCTAGCTCGATACGACTTGATTCCTTCCCGGAGTCGAGTTCTCCTCACGGTACTATGGGCAGCACCGAATTTTCTGGCCAAATCACGGTCCGACAGATTGGGATTCCTCTTAATCGTCTTTAAAATCTTACCACGCAGTTTCCGGTCGACAGTTCCACTCCGACGATTGGCTTGAGGCTTCCGAATCGTCGTCAATGTTTCCTTATACCGTTTGATAACACGCCATACGGTATTTCTGGGCAATTTCAGCTGTTTAGGTAGCCTATATGCAGACCACAATGGATTTTCCAAATAACTGAGCACAATTTTTTCCCTTCTTTCGGCTTCCATGTTGATTGTTTACAAAGTACAGTCGATTTGCGGAATGTCAAAAATACATACGTGAAGCTGACAAAATTCCCGCCCGGGGGGGGCCAAAAACTTCCAAACCCGTCCACCAGGAGGGGAACAATATAAAAAAAAATTTGTTTCATTTTAAAAAAAAAAAACTTACTTAACTAAAATCATGAAGTTTGAGCTGTCGAAAGGCATGATTCGGTGAAAATCTGTATTTGTCCCCTCTCAAACGGTTCCCCCGGTGCATTCGGATTGTCCCGGAATGGCCAACATAGTCATTGGTCTATTTCAAGGCTAGAAGTAGACTATTGATGAAAGATTATGAGGTTTGAGCTGTCGAAAAGCATGTTCCGATGAAAATTTCTATCTGTCGCCACCTCACGGATCGTGGCAAAACATATCCTCTTCCGGCACCGATTCCCTGTGGACAATCGGGTCAAAAAGAGCAGTACTCACCAGAAATGAAAATTGGAACCTTGATAAGCATTTTGACTATAAAGACTTTGAATTTGGTTCAATAAATTTTCCACAATGTGAATTTGAAATCCGGGTCAATATGACCCGAAACACCTTATTCGTCACAAAATGTTAACACCCAAGGAAGGTTAACTGGACGAAATTGTAGGGTGAAAAAGGAATGAAAAATGTAACATCCCCTCAAAACAAGTTTTTTTTACAATAACTTGTTTATTTGAATTTTTCCGAGAGATCGCAGCATGCGCTGCTCGCGGACGGTTGTGTTTTGCGTGAGCTGTCACGTTTTTTTTTCTGTTTGTTAAAAATCGGTATTTGTGAATATGTGGAATTGTGAATTTGGTTTCGAAAATTTCAGCAATGAGAGTGTTGGCAGTGCTACGATTGCTGTTCGAGTAGTCTAGCTCATCTAGCATCAGAATGTCGCGGTGTAATAAATTTATAAAATCTACGTTTCGCGTTGTGTTCGAGTTGCCGTGGGGCATATTTCTCTAGTGCAGTTTGTTTTTCAAAAACGAAGAATTGTGCTACTGTTTCCGCATGTAGTGCCTGTAACACATTTTCAGCAGTACTAGAGATGTATCTTTTTTGGCATGGGAGTCAAAATCATGATGCTGGTAGACTTTGTACGGTCGGATTTCCATACAATTCCCAAACAGGATGACGACCAACGAAACGTCATCAAGATAAGTAAACGTTCATTAAGTGTTTAAAACCCCGTTCACACTACAACTTATATTACGTGATATAGACTATCTTGATATCAGCATCTATACATCTAGTTTTCATTGGAAATAATTTGCCTGGCATTTGATATCAAGATACTCTATATCACGTAATATAGGTTGTAATGTGAACGGGGTTTAACATTATATTAAATATTCCAGCCCATTACTTCATTATTTTTCCATCGTTGCCATGAATACGCATTGCGTTTTTTCCTCGCTTCGCGGGATATTTACTAAAATCTCGAGTAATTGTTGGGCCCGACGTGTCTGCTTTTGTGGACGAGGAGGGGACGTGGGATTCAATCGTTGGATTCTTGAAACCCTTAGCACTTTCATGTAAACTAGGGCCACCTACACAAGGAATAACATTTCCCTAACATGATGGTGATGCTATTTTCCGTGAGGGTGCGGAGGATCTTGAGAGATTTGCGTTCGAATCTTACTACCCCTCTTTGTTTGCAGGATCAGGTGCGTCTGTTTGGAGAAGTTCTCGAGATATATTCATTTTTGCAATAAGCTTTGATGAGCCAGTAGTATAGCTTTACGCTCAATCCTTGCTTAGTTCAAAAAATTGGGAGAACATTTTTTGTTTTTCTTTTCTCAAAAATTTGTCTCCTTTTCGGTTAAGCTGCTTGGTGACATTGGTGATGACGGGTGTTTCTTAGCCGGGAGACTCTTCACGCCAGCCAAATATGTGAAAGAAACCTAGCAGAAATCTCATGTTTCCAGCTGGCTTTATAAGCATGAAGAAGTGTTCTCTTTGCACCGTGATGTGTCCGGTATGGGCCTATTTTTGGGTTGAAACAAAATAGTCAGTTATAAGTACAAGCAAAGGTTCCCGCACCGTTGATTCATGCGCTGCCGGACAAGTGCGGTGCAGGTGTGTTGACGTCGCTGAAGATCGGTTTCCTCCCAATGATCGGATCATGGGAGGAAAGTGCATCGTTCATGGCGGATTGCATCGTTTTCGAGCCCATGCCGGATCGGATTAATGTGGCAACAAATCAAGCTGAACAACGCATTGGGTCCTGAGTGGCATTGGGAGGCTCTCTTCATCGACTTTCTCTTTGTGTTCCTACGGCTGTGTAAAAACATGTTCAAGTATTTTCAACGCACAGAACAATAATATAAGGTGTATTTAAGGATCCAATATGTCAAAAACATAAGCAAATCGTTTGATAGACAAGCTGTTGATGAAAGAGACGGTCGACGGGGAGAGTCTCTCAGTGTTGGTCGGGACCTGATGCATAGTTCAGCTTGAAATGGTTTGTTTCTACCAAGTTTTGAGGACGGTGTCTGGTATTTCTCTATTTCTCAAAACGGACACATCCGGAGTTGGGTACAGGCGATTCGTGATGTGGTAAGTGCTCTCAAGGACGTGGAGCAAGACAGGTAATTGTTATCCATTGTATCTATATTAATAAAAATAATTTTTAATAGGTTTGCGTCGACCATCGGTTGAATCGGTTGAATCGGTTGTGTCGATACTTTGTTCCGCAATATTTTGCTATCGAGCGTAGCGTTTTGTCTATTGTTTCGGTTGTCTATTGTTCGTTGCGCGAGTGATCAGTTGATCATCAGAAGTCGTGGTTCGCCGGGTAAGATCGGTCGGTGGTGAGGTACATAATTAATTGAGATCCAAATTATTCGTTCGCCATGCTCGTTGTGCCTATCCTGGCACAAATAAACCACTGTCCCATTTTGTAAGAGACTCAGGCGGCATCCGTACTGTTGGTGTAGATCGGACCAAGTTGGCTCTCAAGCGTTGAGATGAATTACCTTGTTTTCCTAATGGAATACCACTATCACACTCTGTGAGTGGCCCCAATAGCATCCTTACTGTTGGTTTAAACCGGACAATATCGGCTTTTCAGCATTATTAAAAACCACTTTGTTTTCTCAATGAAAAACCACAATCACACTTTGTGAGTGGCCCCAATAGCATCCTTACTGTTGGTTTAAACCGGTTAAAATCGGCTTTTCAGCATTATTTAAAATCATCTTGTTTTCCCAAATGAAAAAAACCACAATCACACTTTGTGAGTGGCCCCAATAGCATCCTTACTGTTGGTTTAAATCGGTTCAAATCGGAAATCGGTACTAATTACACTTGACAGCTTATCGTTAACCAAAACGAACCCTGCTGCCACCCAATCCTGTTATCCAAAATCCCAGTGATTTTTCGTGGAAGTGCAGTGGATTCCGCGGCTTCCAATAAAGCGAGTATCACGCCAACATTTTCCTACCCATTCCCTACTTGGCCGGCGCCGGTATTGCCTTAGTTTGGGATCACCAGTTTTTACACATTGAAGATGTATGTTAGTCCCAAGCATCATCTGTTGGTTCTCTGTGTAATAACAGCTGATCTGGCAACAACGGAGTAGCAACCTCGGGTGGTCAATCATGCTCATGCTCATGCTCATGCAATAACTTTTTTATTTGAATTTTTTTTTTTTTTTGGTGTTCAAAAAATTTTTGGTTACAAAAAATTTTTTTTTTTGGAAGAAAAAATAATATTGTTGGTGGTTTTTTTTTTTTTTTTTTTTAATATATTGGTGGTTTTTAAAAAAAAAAAAAAAAGGATATAATAAAATAATGTAGAATATAATAAAAAAAAAAAAAAAATAAAAAAAAAAAAAAAAAAAAATAAAAAAATAATAGTGTTTAGTTGGGGGAGAGGGGAAAAAAAAAAAAAAAAAAAAAAGAAGGGCCATACAATAGATTTCATCCGTTTATTGATCCTTATATCATCACAACACCATCGAGGAGAACAGAACACTACTTAGCGGAACCCTCATCACTAATGACAGGTCTAAAAACAGCCCCAATCGCTATGTTTCCCACTCACCTTTAGACTATTTATCAAATTCAAGCTGTAGATCGAAAGCCCAAAGTGAGAATCTCTGGGGCCAATCCAACACACACGTTGATTAACTTCACTCAATTAATGGAACCAGCAGTTTCTTAAACATGAAACAATGTAACAGTGTAGCTCCCTATACAGTCATTGATATCGGTGCGGCTCTGGTCAATAGAGATTGATGACAGCCCAAACTGTGGATAGTGCATGCTTACGTCAATCGAAGATAATTGAATTCACTAGGGGGCAGCTGCATTCAAATCAACAAAATAGGGCAGAAGCAGTTTGCCGATGCGAAGATTGATAGCATTTGGTAGTATTTTCAATTCCTACAATTTTCTACGATTGCAATCTGACCGACAATATCCTGAGAAAATACCGTTTATACACAAATGGAGTACGGCCCGGCTGGTTCCAGATTTTTCTGAAGGCCGTCCATTCGATTGATCTATTTTAAGCTTTGAACACAGATGGGAGTCAGCATTTCCTAGTGTTTGGATTTTAGCTATAATCCGTGAAGTTCTTACACAGCAGTTGGAGGAAGGGGCATCGTATTTATCCTCCATAAAATTCGTGTCTATAAATAAACTCATTCCCGGTGATTTGCTGATCAGTTTGTTTACGCGGGGTGTTGCTCCAGCAATCACCACCGCAAACTTGGAGTTGAATTCTTTATCTACTGCTGAAATTGCCTGGCAATTGAATAATAAATACTGTCTCAAACCAATCAACCAACAGCAGAGTAATCTATTTTGAACGAACTTTTTCCATCATCGGAAAGTTTTAATCTCTTCCGAAATTGAGCGATTTGTTACCAATGTCTTCGACGGAAAAACAGCACACACACAGCAGATTGTGATTCCACTGATTTTGTCAACCGAATAAATGGTGTCGAACTGACGTGCAGCTCAGCGGGTGCCAATCATAATCGAACAGAATCACTCAGAGATAACTAATTTTTCCGAAGCTCTGTAGGCTTAGCGATAAGACGTGGTTGCATGTCAACAACCCGTTGATTATTGTACGCCGGCCCACTGCTGGAGATGTCGAAAAACAAAGGCCAAGTACGGACGATGCTATTACCCGACGACAACGATGAGTGGCGGCGGTTGACGATTGATCTGCCCACGGGCTGGTGAACTGTTAATTTAGGTTTTATACCGGAAATACTACCCATAGATGGGTGAGGCGCGGTGAAAAGTTGAGACTAAATAATTTGAGATTATCTTCTTTGTGAGGTGTCTGAAGATTTAACTTTGATAGCAAAGAAATAAGTGGAACGGAATTCGTGGAAAGTTGTAAAACCGCTCTGATATCTCTGGTGAAAAATTAACCCGAAATCCTTTTTAATCAGACGGCTAAGGCAGCGAATAGTGAGTGTATTTTGAAACCAAATTAAAATTTCCTTCAATCATTCACGATGATTATAGCTAATGCAAAATTGAATCCGCTAGCCAGGAAGTCTACGGGTTCGTCTTGAAATGTTTAATTCGAAAACGATCTGTTTACTTCCCTTCCCCGAAACGATTCCTCACCCGGTTGCCAAATATGTAGACGCATGATGAAGTTGAATGGAAACTAAAAGGGTGTCCGAATTGTTTATCTCACCTACGGTTCCGTTCCGTTCCATGAAACGAATGGATCGAACGGTGGATTGTATCACCTTGGAGAATATTTAAAAAAAAAACACTGATGGTACGAAACCTCACGCACGAGCTTTGTTGTTGCGTGTTAATTAATCTCCACGACATTTAAATTTAAACAAAACGGTTCACATCTCCTAATATGAACGGGATCCGATTCCGAAACGATGTGAAACAATTCCGAGAACTTGTGAAAACGAATCTATTTTTAAGCATATGTTATACGTGAAAAAAAAAACGTCAATATGAACATTCCCTTATGGGGAGTCTTGTTACTTCATCAGAAAAAAATGGCATGTAACGAAAATGAGGAAGTGTGTGAAAATGAATTTCACATGCTTTTTCATTGAAAGAATAAATGAAAAATATGTCTAGCCATTACTTTTGTTACGTTTGTACCTCGAGGCAGGGTTGCCAAGATTTTTAACACTTTGATTGTTGTTTTGTTTTATTCTCGCAATGCGCGGAGTAACGATATCTAATGATGAAATTTGTCAGAAGCAGATAATTTCCCATCAAAATGAGAGGCTCTAGGAGTGGACAGTAATTTATTGCTAGAACTAAGAGAATTGAAGCATTTATAGTTCTGTTTAGAGTAACGGCAGGCTATGAAAATTGAAAGATACAAGTTGAAAACGAGCGGAGGGCATATGAAGGTAGTATACAATCGGGCGCATAATATTTTACCAAGCTACCCCAGATGCGCGGTAGGAAGGGAAGGGGAGGGGGAGTTTTTTTGGTTTTTGGGAATTGCTTCCACCAAAAACACCTAATATAGGAAAGGGGGAAGGTTGGGCCAAAATTTTTACAAATTTTTTTTGGGGGGGGGTTTGCAATCAATGAAGGACAGAAGGGTTTGAAAGTGGGAATGTGGAAGCCTGGGAGAAATGGGGGCCATGTCTCGTGCGTATTCTGGGGCTTTTGGGTTTGGGTGAAGTTTTTTTTTGTTTTGTTGTGTTGTTTTTTTTTGATAGATTTTTAGGGGTGGGGGGGGGTTCGGGGGGGGGGGAGAGGGTGGTGAGGGGGGGCGGGGGGCGCGAGAAAAAATATTATTGTGTTGCCCCCGGGGGGTAGGGAAAAAAAAGAGGGAAAAGAGAGAGGAAGATAGAGGAGGTGAGGGGGTGCTGAGAATTGCTTAGATATTTGGATAGAGTTGAGTAGAGTATATAATGAAGTATATATATATATATATATATATATATATATATACAGCAATTCCATGAAAAAAAGTTATACGATCTCTCAGAATTTTATAATATTCGGTAGGATTGTTCAACATCGAAAAATATTAGACCCGTATTTTTTTATTTCGTTATTAGACTGGACCTTTCTGCGTTAGACTGGTCCAAAAAATCGTGATTTTTCAAAATCTTCAATTTTCAAAAATTTATAACTCCTAAACCGTTTAACCGATTTTAGTCATTTTTGGCCATTGTATTGGTATTTTTTTGAATTTCCAAGCAAAAATACGAAACCTTTGAATATATCAATTTTTGTATGAAAAAAATACAAAACAAATAGTTTTTCTTGAATTTGACTGCGAGGGGCCTCAACGACTCCTTGTTTTAGTATTTTTAAATGAAAGAGCATTCAATTTTACATAACATATCAAAAAATTGGAGATGTTCTGCGTGTCGTTTTGGAGATACAATTTTTTAAATAATAAATCATTACTCTTCATTTTATACATCACCCGCCTGTAGAAACGATGAAGATGCATGGTAGATTACCATGCGTCTCCATCCAATCAAACCTATGACTAATGAAATCTATGAGTAGGTCACAGAATGTCAAGTAAATATTATATAATAAATAATATTTACTTGACATAATTATATAATATTATAGCAACTAAGACTAATGAGACTTTAGGTAGATATTGACAATTTGATTACCTAACATTCTTTTCGTTACACAGAGGGGCATTGGTATTATTATTTAAAAGAAGAACCGTTGATACGTATTGACTACCTACTGTAGATGTAGAATGTTTATCGACCTGTGAGATTGAATTGAATTGTTTCTCGGCTGTAGCGATCAGGTCTACTCGCTGACGGGAGGGAGTAGAGTGGAATTTCTAAAGCGGAGAAGCAGCAGAGTGAACAACATCTCTTTCATTTCATACTAACGAAGCTCTACTAATCCTCTTTTTAGGCACTGACATTATTCCCTCCTGTTGTTGTAATACTTTCACTTGGTTGGCCATATATTGGGAAACATCAAACTCTTGCATAATCCTATATGTAGACCAACTTTTGGGCAGTGTGGTTAAAATCCTATACCGCTCATTGCTATCTTTTGTTTCCTTAAATTTATCCTTAAGCTGTGTTAGCATTTCATTATCGTCAGACAAAAACGTGTTATTGGTGGTACCGATCGATTCATAGCTGGTTGTTTCCAATGAGCCTGTAAATAAATATAACAAATTATTGATTAAAAATTGATTGATTGGAAATCATGCAAATAATTTCTATTTTATTATTTACTTTGGTAGGGAAAAGGAACAATGCCGGACGGTCCTGCAAGGGCAATTGTTTCGTGACTGGTTGCTTCGCACGATTCTAAAAGAATGTAAAAATAAAAATGTTCCAGTAACAATTGCAAGAGAAGAATTCAAATTAAAACAGAATTATATGAACTTTTATATAACATACCTGTAGTGCCTATACTGGATGGTCCTGTAATGGGTTTTTCGGTCATGGTATCAATGTGCTTATACAATTTCTTGTAGCAACTTTGACAAATGAAAGAGCTACTCTCATCAATTTTAACCTTTTTTTCCACAGCATGGTCGTACAATTTTGCGTTGATTTTTCTGGACCACGAACTCAACACCCAAACACTACAAATTGAACACTTACGTTTCATTTTACGATATTCTTTGATATAACTGTTCTGATATGATACTTTGTTTTCAACTGGTAACTTCTTACATAAATTTCCGTGTTTTATATGATGTTTATATTGTACCTACGATCAAGTGAAGTGAACTGCAGCCTAGACTACAATAGGTATTGAATTGTTTCTCGGCTATAGCGATCAGGTCTATTTGCAGACGGGAGCGAGTAGAGCGGAATTTCTAAAGCGAGAAAGCAACAGAATAACAGATAACGCAAGCGAGCGACGAGTATGAAATGAAAGAGATGTTGTTCACTCTGCTGCTTCTCCGCTTTAGAAATTCCACTCTACTCCCTCCCGTCAGCGAGTAGACCTGATCGCTACAGCCGAGAAACAATTCAATTCAATCTCACAGGTCGATAAACATTCTACATCTACAGTAGGTAGTCAATACGTATCAACGGTTCTTCTTTTAAATAATAATACCAATGCCCCTCTGTGTAACGAAAAGAATGTTAGGTAATCAAATTGTCAATATCTACCTAAAGTCTCATTAGTCTTAGTTGCTATAATATTATATAATTATGTCAAGTAAATATTATTTATTATATAATATTTACTTGACATTCTGTGACCTACTCATAGATTTCATTAGTCATAGGTTTGATTGGATGGAGACGCATGGTAATCTACCATGCATCTTCATCGTTTCTACAGGCGGGTGATGTATAAAATGAAGAGTAATGATTTATTATTTAAAAAATTGTATCTCCAAAACGACACGCAGAACATCTCCAATTTTTTGATATGTTATGTAAAATTGAATGCTCTTTCATTTAAAAATACTAAAACAAGGAGTCGTTGAGGCCCCTCGCAGTCAAATTCAAGAAAAACTATTTGTTTTGTATTTTTTTCATACAAAAATTGATATATTCAAAGGTTTCGTATTTTTGCTTGGAAATTCAAAAAAATACCAATACAATGGCCAAAAATGACTAAAATCGGTTAAACGGTTTAGGAGTTATAAATTTTTGAAAATTGAAGATTTTGAAAAATCACGATTTTTTGGACCAGTCTAACGCAGAAAGATCCAGTCTAATAACGAAATAAAAAAATACGGGTCTAATATTTTTCGATGTTGAACAATCCTACCGAATATTATAAAATTCTGAGAGATCGTATAACTTTTTTTCATGGAATTGCTGTATATATATATATATATATATATATATATATATATATATATATATATATATATATATATATATATATATATATATATATATATATATATATATATATATATATATATATATATATATATATATATATATATATATATATATATATATATATATATATATATATATATATATATATATATATATATATATATATATATATATATATATATGTATATATGTCTGTCTGTCTGTCTGTCTGTCTGTCTGTCTGTCTGTCTGTCTGTCTGTCTGTCTGTCTGTCTGTCTGTCTGTCTGCCTGTCTGCTGTCTGTCTGTTGTTGTCTGTCTGTCTGTCTGTCTGTCTGTCTATCTGTCTGTCTGTCTGTCTGTCTGTCTGTCTGTCTGTCTGTCTGTCTGTCTGTCTGTCTGTCTGTCTGTCTGTCTGTCTGTCTGTCTGTCTGTCTGTCTGTCTGTCTGTCTGTCTGTCTGTCTGTCTGTCTGTCTGTCTGTCTGTCTGTCTGTCTGTCTGTCTGTCTGTCTGTCTGTCTGTCTGTCTGTCTGTCTGTCTGTCTGTCTGTCTGTCTGTCTGTCTGTCTGTCTGTCTGTCTGTCTGTCTGTCTGTCTGTCTGTCTGTCTGTCTGTCTGTCTGTCTGTCTGTCTGTCTGTCTGTCTGTCTGTCTGTCTGTCTGTCTGTCTGTCTGTCTGTCTGTCTGTCTGTCTGTCTGTCTGTCTGTCTGTCTGTCTGTCTGTCTGTCTGTCTGTCTGTCTGTCTGTCTGTCTGTCTGTCTGTCTGTCTGTCTGTCTGTCTGTCTGTCTGTCTGTCTGTCTGTCTGTCTGTCTGTCTGTCTGTCTGTCTGTCTGTCTGTCTGTCTGTCTGTCTGTCTGTCTGTCTGTCTGTCTGTCTGTTTCGCATGCAAATTTCGCATGCGGAATGTTTCTATTGTAGTTTGAGACCCCTCCCATCTCTAGAAAGGGAGGTTCCCATACAAATGAAACAGAAGTTTCTGCATATCTCAAGAACTAATCAAATGGAACCAAATTTGGCTTGCGGGGATTTTAAAGGCAATAAATGTTTCTACAGTAAGAGAAGAATAAAACCGAAGCGGGGTCTGACATTTTCAAAAATGAGTCTACGTGGTTTATGAACACGCCCAAAGCTGAAGAAAAGCGCATGAGCACAGTCGACAGAAGACCCAAGAACCAAGACAGAAGAAGAATGATTCTGCCACTTCGTCATGGCACAACTGTCAAACTAAGGAAACCGGCTTCTTTTACTCGCAGTCTACTATTATATGAATTATAGTTTACGTGCGTGCCAAGATAACGAAGGCATTATATGCGCAGGTGAAACAGTAACCTTATTTGTACGATGGTGCAAACATTATCACACTTACGGTACAGGCTCTGATGAAGGGCATCAATCGCAAATGTCGAGCATTTTACTGAATCCTTAAATTTAACCGACATATGTAAGCTGGAATAAATGCATAAACTGAACTACTGTAAAAATTTGGTTTCATTTCGGTAACTATAGCCGTTTTACCAATCAACCTAAAAAGTCGCAATAATTATTGACTCACCCTTTAAAAATAATTAGCAAACAGATTTCTAGTAGTTCCCCGTCAACACTTCGTACTACCCTATCGGGCTCTCCCGTGTAGTTTTTTTTGTAACCAAACTCCCTCAGCTCAGTCGGAAACCGGGCAGCTACAAAGCAACATCGTGATGTAGGTGGCGGGGTTCGATTCCCGGTCTGGTCTAAGATTTTTTCGCAGAGGAAAATTTCTTGAATACCAGGGCAAAGAGTCACACAATCATACTAATCCAAAAATGGTAGCAGCCATCGAAAGCTCCCAATTATTAACTGTGGAAATGCATTTAGAACATCTAAGTTGAGCGGCAGTAAAAAGATAAATGTGAAAAACCAAGAAAGAAGAAAGAATCTAAAACTCTGTCTACAAGTTGGAATTTTTGCCAAATCGTTACGTTTTAATTGAAGCGGTTGCTAATTAATTGTATTTAAAAAATACTGGTTTAACTCAAAGAGTTTGTACTGAAAAGGTCTGGGAACAAAACTGGATTTCTAAATACATAAGAAACAATGGTGCTAAGTCTGAAATCAAATTGAAGTCGGAAATTAAATTGAAAACTAATTATGATGTTGTGATGTTGCTCATAATGATTACTCAGGTTGCTGTCGTGTTGGTCGTTTTAACGGTAAAAAGATCAAAATTGAGAGCAAATTTATACCTGTGAAATCAAATTTTAAACTAATCCTGCAATCAGTGAGAGCAAACTGATAAGTCGATTTGCTGTACATTTCTTCATGTTGATAGTAAAATGAGTATTCCACTTGCTGTTCTGCAAAAGCCATAGAAACAAACCTATCTGTCCCTAAGAAAAGTGAACCCTAATTTACAGCGAGAATATAACTAAATTTTGCAATCGTCTGTGAAAACAAACATTGATTTCCATTTAATGCTGACTTCAAAATTAGTTTTTGAATAACTATCTTTATGATGTTAGATTCTATTCGGGCAAATTTTAAACGCATTTTTCTCGGCTTGCTGATTTGTGCTATGGGACGGATTTGCCATGAGCGGCAATGTGGTTTTGGGGATTATATTTTTCCTGAGATCTTGGCTCGGAAGTAAAACACACACTGAACTTGGATTTGATCTCAAAATCGTGATGCATAAAATCCTTAAAAGTTTTAAATTTTGTCTAAATAAGCAAATTAAACACCTTTTAGTTAACGGTTAATCAGCTTTACCATAACTGCATGGTAAAAGCCTTGATCCAACTAACGCACTATCACACTTTTTCAGCCAACCGACTCGTAATTCAGGCTAACAAACATTTGAAACGGGACCAACTGTGTCCAAAAGTCCAACATCTGTGACTGTACATTTCCGGGCTTTCCTGAACGACAATCGTCATGCCACAACAAAACAAAAACCTCTTATCAATGTAACCGTAATAAATAACCCGGCAGATAATGGAAAGCCAGGCCCAACCCCATATAATTGAAGCAAATATTCGAGTTTATTAATCTCTCTATCGACCTTCAAATTGACAAACTGGATTAGCTGTTCAATTAGACGAACAAAAAGGTTCAGTGACAGTGACTTTTAGAAAGTAAATTCTCACCAAAAAGTCAGGTAAATTTATGTGCCCTGAGACCGACACATGCAATCGGCTTCCGGGAAAGAGACGAGAAAATAAACCCAATAAAACGCTCCTTTTTGAATTATGGAGAGTGTGAGCTGTTTAGTGGAATACCTGTAACTAGAAAATAAGAAGAATGATTAGTATTTCCATTTAATTCCAACTACCTTTATTGCTTATCTTGACAGATACGCGTATTTCGTCTACAATGTGCAGACTTCTTCAGTGTCGTGTACTAATACTCCTTTTTGTTTCGGTTCAGGGACGCTAAATTTACCATGCAATTTTTGTTTATGTTCCTCGATTCCTGTCAGAGATTAATCACGTCTCGTTTAAAAGTTGTAATTTCTAAGTGTGCTGCTCACAGCCAATGAATCCGATTATCTCCATCGCAACTAAACTAAACGCAATTCACGATTTTCGGTGAACCTTCCATAATTAAGCATAGGTCTTACCTGTTTAAATGTTCACACCACAATCCTCCATTGGGTTCCCATGTGATTTCACAATCAAACTAATCGCCAATGCACGTTTGACCTGTTCCAATCCGTCCATATCCATCCATCCGTCCGTCCACGAGGCTGTAAATTGGCAAATTCAATCTCACGATCCCACAAACCAAACAAATTTCGGCAAACAACAATGTTTACCCTACAGGTTTTGGATTCCACTTGCTACCGCACTCATTTTTTTCCCCTCACACTTGATCCAGACCGATTCACGGAAAACCGAAACCTATATCTACCAACATCACTTCTAGTTTATCGGAAGCCGTTCCACATCTTCGCTGGACTTGACCGCTAAATTTGCCTCGATAGCACGGCACGAATTTCGCAGCTCTTTTCCAACTGTTTACAGCGCTCATTAATCCCTCGATGGTAATTGAATCGGTTCATCCATTCCCCGGGAACCTTGATCTTCTTAAAGATAGATTTTCCTTCAGTCTTACTCCTCTTCTTCTGCTGTTGTAATCTCAGACGAACGACTTAACACTTCCAGCTTCTTCTACCGACACTCGTAACCGCAAACTGATCCGGAAGCTGATGCTATTTTTAGAGCAAACTATCGCTGCCGAAAGATTCAAAACAGCGTGCCAAAAAAGAACGTTTCCTCGCTACCCGTGCAAGACTTCTGCCTTTGCTCTGACACCTGTTATCACAGCAGAATCACAGATTTCAAATTCTGTTCAAACTTGGCAGCGGAAGCTTCAAACTAACCGAACATCCGCGCGGCGGAACAGCCAAGCTGATACTGAAACAGGCATCGCATCTATCCAGCAGTTCTTGCGCTGCCGAATCATCATCATCATCATCATCATCATCATCATCCACTACCGCCGAATGAACTCTTTTCGGTCCGATGTTCATCATCAGCAGCATCTTCACTCGCGTTGCTAGTTGTCATCAATATCAATGTTTGTTATCACCAGCAGCATATCAACGACCGCATTGGCAACGGTCGGCGCTTCTATCAAAGCCTGGCACAGGTGCTGAAAATTGTATGAGATGTTCCTTACCGCCAGTTTCCACAGGCACTGGATTGGCATGATTTCTTACGGCCATGGAATGTGGTTCCTACGGGAAAATGGCAAAGATGTTGAATTAATGGAAATATGGGAACCCATTTCAATACATTTTAGGGCATCTTCAGCGGTGTACTATTTTTAGATCAACTTTATTCTTCATTTAGAACGGCGAAAGCTACGTAGAAACAGAACAATTAGATCAACTTTGCTCTCTGTACAATATTTGCTACCAAAATATGATGATTTTTAGAAGGAAATATTTTCTCATCACCATGAGGCTCTAGGAGTGGACAGTAATTTTGCTAGAGCGAAATAAAGAGAGCCTCATGGTGATGAGAAAATATTTCCTTCTAAAAATCATCATAATTCGTTACTCCACGTATGGAGAATACAAAAAAATTAAAATTATAGTATGCCAAAATATGTTCAGAGATCCTTATTAGAATTTCTGAACATTTCAATGTGTTCAGGATATTTTTTTGGTGGGCACCCCCTGGTGAAAAATTTCTCAAGGCCCTTTTTGAAATTTTGAATTTTTGATTCGGGGTTAAGGGGGCCTTTGGGGAAATTCTTTTTTTTTTATCTTTTGTAGGCATTCAGAATAATTCTTATTGGCCTGACCTTTTCGTAAAAAAATATGTGTGTCCCTTTTTTTATTTTTAAAAATTTTTTTGTTTTTTTATGTTGTTATCCCACTTCTTTGAAAATCTGATGGTGGTTGTTGTTTTTTTTGTCGGTTAGTGGGAATGTGGGGAGGGGAGTGAAGATATCAGAATTTGGATATTTGAGTATTGTGAGGGATATGGGATTTGGGGGATTGTGTATTTTTGTAATTGAAAGAATTGATATATTTGCGATTTGAAAATAGATTTTGAATTTTGAAGTTAGTTTATGATATAATCTGATTTTGTTTTTTTGGTGTGTCTTGATGGTCTTATGTTCCTATTATACTTGATTACGTCGAAAAATGTTCAAAAAAATTCTGTTAGACGAAGCTTCTTCATTTGTTCCAATTTTATCAATATTTACATTTCATGTTCATCTCGGTGCTCCAACTACTACCGTAACGTAGCAACCTTAATTTTTAAAATATTTACCTGGTAATACAACAACTAGACCACATTAGAGCAGCATAAAGCATGGCCGGTCTAAAAATGTGTTTAAATATTAGTAGTTTGTTCTTCAGTCAAAGTTTGGATTTTCTGTTTATAAGAGGATATAAACATTTTATATAACACATCGGTCAATAAGTCCCAAGCCTAACTACCAGATGGCGCCACCAATAAAATATCCAAATGATTTTTCAAAAGTACCAACCTTCAAAAGATTAACGTCAAAATTTCATGACGTTTGGTTTATTATTTATCGAGTTACAGTGGTTTAAGTGACGCTACTGTTATATACGTTTTTAGCTCAGTGTAAACGTCCGTTACGTCCCTTAAATATGGTCTACCTTGTACGCATATCTTTGGCATATCACTATCACAGTAGGCATAGACTCATGACCAAGCATCTCCCCTTTTCTTGTCTGTCAGTGAACGAGGTAAGATCGTCCTAAAGTATAGTGCAGCGCGTTGGGTGATTCCTTAGTTCCCGGATATTCACATTGGCGATCCGGCCAGACTAGTGAATGTTCAGCAGAAAACTGAATAATATTAAACTATCTTATCTGTCCTAAGGAATCACCCATCGCATTGCAGAAATTTTTAGAAATTTGAAAAAAAATGTTCTTGAACGTGGAAAGTCGAAAAAAATGGCTCCCAAGCGTCGAAGCTTTAATTTCACTTCACAATTTCTCAAAAGGAATATAGTGGACACAGTTAACCTTTCCAAGAAAAATGGTAATAAAGCAAAGTAGTGCTGTCTTTAACGTGACTCAGGATGGTCACAGTTTATATTTCTGGAATGCGGCTCGGGATGACCGCGATTTTGTTTTGGAAGCGGCTCGGGATGACCGCGATTGTTACGTCCCAGGTTTGTTTTGGGAGCGGCTTGAGATAACCGCAATTTTGTTTTTAAAGCGGTTCGGGATGACCGTTATTTTGTTTCGGAAACGGCTCGGAATGACCGTGATTGGTTCTTGGACCTGACATGGGTGAACACGATTATGTCCTGGAAGCGACTCCAGATAACTACAATTTGCTTCTGTATCCGACCGGAGAGGACCGTTTATGTTTTTGCTAGGATCCGGCCAGCAACATTTCTTAAGTCGCAAACTTGACAGTGACTTTGGATGGCCACATAAAACACGCTTGTCCAAATTTGGTATAAAATTTGTTTGAAATACCGATGGACCTGGAAATGAATGAAAAACAGAATCAAAGAGTAAAATGAAACGGGAGTGTATATTATAGGCTGATAGGCCTGCGCAAAGCGAGAAAGAAAGAAAGTGTAAAGCAAGGTCTCGATCGAAAATAGGGCTCATGCAGAATCCACCTACATGTTAACAAAATTAACTCTTACACTCAAAACGAGAAAATATCCTCTTTTGAGTTTATTGACCGTTGAAAACCAAATTATTTTTTTCTTCTTTTCTTCCCTTGGGTGGAAGGGGGATGTGTGGTACAACGTGGATAGATAGCCAACACCGCCAGTCACGACCGTTACGTCCCTTAAATATGGTCTACCTTGTACGCATATCTTTGGCATATCACTATCATAGTAGGCATAGACTCATGACCAAGCATCTCCCCTTTTCTTGTCTGTCAGTGAACGAAGTAAGATCGTCCTAAAGTATAGTGCAGCGCGATGGGTGATTCCTTAGTTCCCGGATATTCACATGAACCACCAAGCATTGCTGGATAAATTGGAACATCTGGACGCATCGACTAATTTCGTGACCTGGCAGGAATCATACTTGGTCGATCGACATCTGAAGGTAAAGGTGGCATCTTCTGTTTCTGCTCCTTTTCAAAACTGCTCAGGCGTTCCACAAGGGAGTAGCCTTTTTGGCGATATTCTTTAACAATGTTTGCTTCATTCTTCCGGCTGGTTGCAGACTGATATATGCTGACGATCTAAGGATCTTCTTACACGGAGAAAAAACAGTCCCGTTTGAAACAACAAATTTGTTTGTTGATATCCAAACTAAAGAACTAGTTGTTTTAAAAATCCGTTTTGTTGTTTTAAACCAATTAAAAGGCAGAGTGATTGTTTCTACCTAAATATATTACCGCAATACAACACAAGTAATGGTATGGATCACAATTAATTACCTAATTAGTCATTTTTATTACAAGGTCTGTATCCACAATAATCCGGTCACTTCAAAACTTAAGTGAAACACAATTTTTCCATTATATTATAATTGTAGATATTGATTTCAGCTTCATGGGATATGATTTAACAATTCACGAAGTCACAGTTCGGTACTTGCCTAAAATTTTCGAGTTATTATATACTCCATTCATTAGGGTTTGTACAGACTCTTCAGCTGGCCATCTTTGTCCGAACTTTTTGGAAGTGTTTTATATAATTTTTTTCCTTGTTTCTTTTCAGCAAGCTTCTGCTTCATCAGAGTTCAAGATCCCTCGATTGGACATAACTCAGGACAATTTGGCGGATACGGTTTTTGGTACAATATTCACTTGATTTGCTTCGAACCACTCCATCAAAGTTTTAGAATAATGGCATGATGCCATATCGGGACAGAACAAAGGTTTTGCATTGTGGTTTTTGATGAAGGGTAGCAAAATCTTCTGCAGACACTCTTTCTGGTAACTCTCCTTCTTGATTGTGCCTGTAGTGAGGAAAGATTTACTCTCTCTGCCACACGTGCAAGTTGCTTGCCATCAGTCTTGATAAAAGTCAAGCTCGTTAGGTTCAAAAGCGTGGATTTTCAGGCAACATAACATTGACTACCTATAAGTTCCATGCGAAAATCAAATGATAGCTCGTGACAACAAAAGTAACCAAAAGAATGAACGTTCGTTTTTCAAAATTCTTTGATATTCATTTATGTAAACAGGTTCATTTTCAATATGAATTTCGAAATGTCTGAAATGAAATTCAATAAACCACAATGAATATCAATTCCCTGTCGGGATCGTAAAAAATGCAAGGGCAGAGGGTATTCTTGCCCAACATTACTAGCATCTATTCTTCTGGGACGATGATGTCGCCCTGGTTGTTCCATGTTCGTATTAGAATTCAAAATCACTTAATAATAAAAAATAAATAAAAAATAAATCATCACAAGAGATGATATTCTGATTTTGTCTAATGAAATTCAAGCTTGCCGATTGATAATCAAAAAAAAAACAGTGACAGCAGATTTTTGACCCCCACTTAGAGCCGACTTCATTCATTGCAGCAAACAACATTCAGTTGGCATGGAAGTGACAGCGGTAACCATGAAAACCGGGAAAGTTAATATCATCATTACCTTGGGATAAAATCATTTTCACTTCTCATGAATATTTTATGAAAATTCACGGCACTGCTTGCCATACAAGGTATTTTTTAGGAAATGTCTATGTCTTCTTCGGCCTGAAATGCTCAGCTGCATCATTCCTGGTCAAACGTTGAGCAATTGATTTGCTGTCAAGTTTAGTTTGTCGTTGCAATTTGGAACTGTTTTTACTTTACACGACTTCAGCCTTAGACGCTGTTTTGACTTTAGGACTAAACCAGGGGACATTCCTATTTTACGGTGCACCATTCGAACAGAGAGATTAGGGTCTTCCTTCAATATCTTCTTCAACTTTCGATCCATGACAGGATCAGTATGTACATTGTTTTTATCACTTCTTGAGTACTTTTTCAAACAGACGTATCTGATTTTGTAAACAAAGAGGGGAAGTAAGATTCAAACGTTAATTTCTCAAAACACTCAGCACCCTCATGGAAAGAAGCATCACCATCATATTAGGGAAATGTTATTCCTTGTGATGGTGGTCCTAGTTTGAATGTAAGAGCTAAGGCTTTCATGAATTTAACATTTAAATTTACTTCCCTTCTTTGTTTACAAAAATCAGATACGTCTGTTTGAAAAAGTACTGGAGACTTCTCGGTTTCCTCTTGACCATCAAACGTTCCGAACATGATTAGAGCACACCGATTGGATTTAGGTAAATCCAATAATTCTGCAAGTTCCCGTATTGACAATTAAGGATTAGCCTTACGTCCGTACGAAATCCGCTCGCGCATGTGCTTTTTATTCGTCGCTATCTTGAACACTAAACATGGAATGTAAACACCAATCATAGTCCTTTTCAGCAAAAACTCCCAGCTATTCGTCAGGGGAATTTTTCACTCCTATGTGTAATATTTTAAAAGTTACAGTGATTTGAAGGTGTCCGGATTAATGTGGATACAGACCGTATATGATAGCTGATTGTTATTATACTTTACTAGGGTGTAAAGTATGCGAGCAAGGAAAACAAAATCGAGTTCATTTTAGAGCTTTGAAAATTTATAACCCTGGACTCCAAACATACAGGAAGTAGAAGAAACCCAACATTCCCGAACGGAAGCTGATGTTTTCTGTGTAGAGACATACCTAATCTTCTTGTCAAAAAAGGACTCACAATATTTGGCCACTTCTCGGCATATCTTCAACAGTACACTGTTATCCATATTCTCTTACTGCAGTGAATACCGCTCCGGCGCTCCCACCCTCTTTCGTGGTCAATTTTCTTAAGGATATTCCACGTACAGTGCACCATTTGTGCACGATAGTTTTTCTTTGCTCCGAAGTAAGACCACGCCAGACAACCAGAAGCTAAGTTTTACAGAACTGTGTGAACAAAAGGACGCAACCATAAGAATACGAAAAGAAATCATCGATTCCAAATGATAGCGGTCATTAGGTGTGATTATAATTTCTTAAACAATCTAGGGAAGATGTACCTATATTAATCTCATCACTTTGCAATTCATCGTACTTGAAATAAAACGATGTACACGTGACAGGATTAGTTAGTAATGTTTGTTGTAGTTATTTAACGTGAGCAAACATTATTAGAAAACGAAACCGGTCCTTCAACTGCCCAATTGTTTGATTCATCGTAGGATGAATAAAGGAACAATGAGATTAATATGGGGGCAGTTGCCCTATATCTGCAGGCCTGCCATGGTTTAACCGGGACGAAGGAAGGTTTGCACCCGTGCCGTCTCTTAATACGCATTATCAAACCCATGACAGCAAAGCAGGCCCTGGAAAAGAACCTTTGTAAATAAACAGTCCTTTCTACTCGGTACCGCAATGTCACCCAATGTGGCATTAATTAGTACTTCATCGAAAATTCGATTACGTAATCAAAAATGAGATTTTACCAAAAACTTTTTAACAGGCTTTGAATAGTGATTCAGAAAGCCATAAATGTGGGCAACTACGCCAATTTCCCTCGAATTTCAATACTCCCACGCAAGTTAATAAATCATCTGATAAAGCATGTGATACTACCAGCTGAGGTAGGGATAACCGACGTTCAAAGTCATTGTTTACGTTCCGAGTTACGTTTTTTCGATTTGTTGCTCTGCCATTGAAATATTCGCTTTCACTAAGTTGAGATAAACTCAACCGATTTCTGGAGCTGGAGGAGGCTCCCGTTCCACGTTGATCATCCGAAGCATTCAACAGGTTGTTGATGAAACAGCGTGGAAAAAAGTCTGTATTTTATTCGTGCTACTTTCATACTCTGTCAAAGTGTGATTTCAAACCCCGCTTGGTCCAAAACACATTTTCACTAACTAACTATCTTTTTTGGCATAGTTTTCATTACCAAAATATGCAAAATATTAGTTTCAAATTAATTAAGGGAAATTGCTTACGTGTTTCGTGTACAAATAGGACCGAAGCAATCCTCCCTCACCAATGCTCCATCGCCAAACAATGCCGCAAAGGTTCACTCCGAGCACAACAGACAGATCTGCGCAGACTCGGTGGATGACTCGCTCGCACCGGTGTTCATTCGTCGATGATACTGAGTGATAGCCAGCAATAATGACGATGATGACGAAGACGATCTGATCGGTAAATGTACGGAAAGCAGGAGGAGAGCCATAGATCCAAAGATCTGAAAGTCAGAGCAACGAGCAGTAAACAACACACGTTCGATTTGTTTTGGATTTTCACACATCGGAAATTGATTTTTTGTGTAAATCGGTTCCAACTGCACAGCTTCCCGGAGTCTTTTGCGAGACAACTTTCAACTTCCACGGAACAACAAAGAAATACGTTCGTCGTAAACATTTCGAATGCGCAGGCAGAACGGAATGATAATGTGAAATTGCATTTAAACCTCTATCTAATTTTAAACGAAGCAGCATTTATGATAACGGGGATGCCTCATTTCTTTATTGATCGATAATTGCTGCTAGATAGGCTTATCAAACGGCGAGAAGATGACACAGATAAACGTGCGTAATTCCAAAGGAAACTGATTAGCTAAAAGTGACATTCCTCGCTGCGTTCGAACGGCCGAATTGCTAACTCGATGTGTGAATTGGCTGATCTAAATTGAGCGAAGAGCATTTGTAATGGAACGTTTATGGCCCAGCTTAAAGATTGGAGATTACGTTGGAAGAACACAGGGAAGCGAGATAATGATGATATACTTGCGTTATCAGTTATCGATGGCTGCACGGGTTATAGCAATGAGGTGGCATATATTAATGGATTACTGTCGTGTGTGATTTAAAAGCAATCTGATATATTTGTTTGATAATATCTGGTATACAAATGCTGACACTGATGCTGATAAAATGTGTATGAGAATATCTTAAAGTATTGGATTAAGACCGGTGTTGAGGTTTGAGGATATCATTTTTGGTGTAGGTGGAGGCTACAGGGTGCGGCAGAAAATAATGCGAAAATATTCAAACTTGGGTATTGGGTTAATTCGTGTAGCTAGTGACTAATTTCTGTCGAAAGTGTATTTGTTTATGTTTACTTTCAAGTGCTGCATCCAAACATTGTATTTGTTTTATTGCAAATTCGTCAAAATGTTCGCGAAAGAAGTGATCACCAGTTTGTTGCTCGCCCAGAAGAAGCCGAAAGAGATTACCAAGGTGGTAGGGTGCAATTTGGCAACAGTTTACCGCATAAAAAAGTCCCTGCAGGATGGTCCTAAGCAGCGGAAGCCGAGAAGCGGACTGTCGTGAATTTCGTGGTCAGGGGCTCTAACGAACCGGTTTGCTTCCAGGTGGGCCATTGTCAGCCACTGCTGTTGAACCACCGCCCGCCAAGTCGAACGCTAACTCTGAAAATCGTTCGCTTGGGATGACTGGTTTGATGCCGTTGCTACCACTGTTGCTGCTGTTACGGGACACCCGTTTACCAAAATTATCGGTTGTGGGATCCAATTGCTGGTTGGATGAAAGCGTTCCTCAAATGCGAAGCTTGATGCTGCTGCCGTCGCAGGCGAAGTTAGTTTCAAGAATGACCTGAACAAGTAAGTAGTAAAATTCTTGTTTATTTTTGCATTCTATGTCTTATATACTAATTTACAATATTAAGTGTTTTAGCCCATTGGGCTCTTCAGCTTTGTTTTAAGTGTTTTATGTGTTAGATGTGTTTAGTGTCTTTTGTGTTTTGATTAATTTTTCAAATCAGCCCTTTGGGCATTGTTAGTTTCAAAATTTGATAACCTACTTAAACTAAAACTATAGCTACAATTTGAAAAACCTAGGGGAGGGGAACCAGATTCCGAATGATCTGGTGATCCGATGTCAGGCAGCGTGCCCTGTATCGATTGATAGACTCGCTTAAGCGATCGTCGAGCATTTTTATCTCGGCCAGACGGTGGACCTCAGATGTTCTTGTCCTCGGAGGGGTATTCAGAATCATCCTGAGGAACTTATTTTGAACACGCTGAAGCTTCAGGTGATGTGTTTTTGCGCAACTTTCCCAGATTGGCATGCCGTACTCGATGACTGGAAGTATGATTTGCTTGTAGACAGCAAGCTTGTTTATCAGGGATAATGTAGACCTTCTGTTGATCAATGGGTACAGTAGCTTCAACAGAACGTTACACTTTGTGACAGTTTTGTCAACCTGCTCCCTGAAAATAAGCTTGCTGTCTATGGTAACGCCAAGATAGACAGCTGATTTGGCCCATTCCACCGTTGTGTTGTTTAGGCTTATTTTACAATCCTCAGGCGGAACTAGTTTGGGAGAGTTGGAGTGTGGAAATAGGATGACCTGCGTCTTTGCCGCGTTGATACAGATCTTCCATTCGGTGAAGTATTCTGACAGAACATTCAGGCTTCGCTGCAGTTTCGTTGTTAGCGCTCTTGTTACCCTACCATTGTGGACGACTGCGGTATCATCGGCGAACAACGACAGAGATCCATTTTCAGGGAGCGGGGGTATGTCCGAGGTGAATAGGTTGAACAGAAGTGGACCTAGTATACTTCCCTGTGGAACACCGGCGGAGATCTCCTGTGCATCTGAAACTGCACCTTGCAGCGAAACACGGAATGTCCTGTCCGACAAATAATTTTTAATTATCTTCACCAGGAAGATAGGAAGATTGTATCTTTTTAGCTTATACACCAAGCCATCGTGCCACACGTTATCGAATGCCTTCTCGATATCGAGAAGTGCCATGGCAGATGATTTCGCAACAGACTTGTTCCGCCTGAGGATGTTTGTTACTCGGTTAAGTTGGTGCACTGTTGAGCGACCACGTCGGAAACCGAACTGCTCGTCGAGCAAGATGTTAAGCTCGTCGGCAGACGAGAGAAGTCGACGGTGGATCGCTTTCTCTAACAGTTTTGATACTCCTGAGAGAAGGCTGATGGGCCTATAGCTCTTGGAACACGAAGGATCTTTCCTAGGTTTCTGGATGGGGATGACTTTGGCTGACTTCCAACACGTGGGGAAGTAGGCAAGTCGGAGGCATTGGTTGAAAATCATCGCCAGATGGTTATAGAACTGGGGGCTCAATTGCTTGAGCTCCAAGTTCAAGATGTTATCGAAACCTGGGGCCTTCATGTTCTTTGAGCCTTTGATATAAGTCAACAATTCGTCAGCTGAGATCACCAACTCCTCTGTGAAGTCGTTGGGACTTATATGGATGTTGTTTATAAGCGCGCTAACGGCAGCTTCGTGTGGACTGACGATGTTTTGTCCGAGGTTGTGGGAGCTGACGAAGTGTTGACTTATCTCAGCAGCCTTTTCTGCAGGAGTTATCAAGCGATCCCTAGAGCCATTGCTATCTAGTGGGATCAACGGTGGAATGGGCCTTGGCTTAGTTTTCATAATTTTGGTCAACTTCCAGAACGGCTTTGCACAATCTGGGAGAGAGCGGATCTTGTCGGAAAAATTGTCATTTCTGAGGTCCACCATTCTGGCCTTGATCATTTTTGTTATCCGATTGCAATGCGTTTTTAAGGTAGGCAGACCAGTTCGCTGGTATTGCCTTCGGATGGCGTTGCGCAATTGTATTAATTCTTTAGTGGGTCTATCAATGGGTACAGAGTTGCTCACCTTATCTATCACCGGTACATGTTGCTCCTGGGCCTGGGAGATTGCTTGCTCGATGCTCTGCAGCTGCCGATCGATGTCATCAGTTGACTCGAGGTGCACGGTAAAATCGACGGTGTCGTCGACTTGTTGTCGGAACCTCTCCCATCTGGCACGATGGTAGTTCCGTCTGGTGATCTGATGCCAGTTGACCGAGGACCCAACTTGGCCACCACTGGATAGTGGTCCGAGCTGAGCTCCTGGTGTACTATCGGCTGGGCGATGTTGTTCCCCATGTTGGTGAGGAAGATGTCGATTGTCGAATGTACTCAGGGTCTGCTCAACCGGGTGGGAGTATCCGGGCCCAGGACGGTGTAATGTCCCTCTTCCAGGTCTTCCTGCAAAATTATTCCGTTCCGGTTGCGCCGGGTGTTCCCCCAGATTTCGTGTTTCGCATTTAGGTCGCCGGCGATGATAAACTGCCCCTGCCTCCGAGTAAGCTTGCGAATGTCGTTCCGTAGAACCGTTGTTGTTCCGTTAGCGGTGCTAGCTTGCTTGGGACAATAAGCCGCGATGATGGTGATGGGGCCGACGGCAGTTTCGACCTTGATTCCGATGGCTTCGATAGACTGCAGCTCAAAACTCGGGAGCAGATGGCAGTTGATGTTGTAGCGCAGGGCGATCGCAACTCCTCCTCCACTAGAGCCGCTACGATCAAGTCGCATAATCCGGTATCCGGGGATGAAAATGTTGTGTTCCGGTTTGAGATGTGTCTCGGTGACGATGGCGATGTCGATGACCTTCCTGTTAAGGAAGTCACCGAGCTCAATTGTTTTGTTCCGGATGGAACAAGCATTCCAATTGAGGATGCTGATGGTGCGATTACGGTCCATACTTGAATATAAATTTCATCGTCACGGATGTGGCGGCTTTGAGCTGTTCCTCCTTCGAGCGGCAAGAACGTAGTTGGCGGTAGAGCTCTTGGACGAATTCGACCATTTGCTCCGTGTCATAGAGCTGTCCATCGGTAGGTGGTTGAGTGGAGGAACTACAACTCGGATTGTACCAGCCTGGAGGAGGAGCTGGCATGGGGGCGTTGGCGGCTGCCGCGAATCGTTGCTGAACGGATGCTGACAGGCGGTTTGCATGGCGATAGTTTAATGGAACTGGCGGCAGGTTCGGCACTTGGTACCGGAGCGTCGGGAAATTTTCTTCGTCCATTCGAGGTGGCGGGCGGCGTTGTCCAGGTCGAGACTTGGTGGACGCCTTCTTGCGGATGGCCAAATACTCCGCTCGTTTGGGACAAGCACGGTTGCTGCCTTCGTGGTTAGCGCCACAGTTGGCGCACTTTGATGGGGCACCTTCATCCATCGGGGCGCAATCCATGGTTGTGTGCGGACCGGCACACTTTCCACACCGGGGTTTCATGTGGCAGTTTCGGGTCCCATGACCGAACGCCAGACACTTGCCGCACTGTGTCACGTCGTGTTGCCTCGGGCGATACCGGTCCCACTCGATAATGATGTTGAAAAGGGCCCGTGTTTTCAACAGGTCTGCCATCGTGACGGAACCCTTCTCCAAGTGGACCAGATAGAGTTGGTCCCGATGATTTCCCTGTTCTTGACGTCTGATTGGGAACACCTTCACTGGTTTCAGAGCCGCCGCTTGCAGCTCAGCGACTATTTCCTCCGGAGTGAATTCTGGAAGGCCACGCAGAATCACCTTCCGCTTGTTTCCGGGTGCGTCGTGGGTGTAGAATTCGTGTTGCTTGGCGACTAGGTGAGCGCCAACAGCATGGTAGTCAGCCTCCGTCGAGCACATTATCTTTGTGCCCGTACTGCACAGCTTGTACAGCGGATTTACTTTAATCGCTGCAAGCTCCGTCCTAAGGGCAGCGATGTTTCTTGACGTGGTGAAAAGCGGCGGAATCTTCGCCTTTTTCGGTATCTCCTGTACCGGGAGCGTAGCAAACCGATTGCTCGCTAGTAGCCGGGCGTTGGGGTCCAATGGTCCGGTGTCGTCATGCCGCAGACGCTTGCTGCTGCTTGGTTTCGGTATGGCTTCAGGAGCTGATGACGCTGGCGTGGATGTCACCACGTGTTGATTTTACTGAACACCATATTAAAATATAATCCTATACTGCCTATAAGCGCATGCCAGTCTTTTAAGAATATAGTAGTTAATGTTCAGAAGTGCAAATTCAAAGTAAATGTTATGCTGAAATGCTGAAAAACAAATTCAGCTTTTTATCCATGTCATGTTGCTCCAGAGATAAATGGTTTTCGAATGCAAAGATGATTCCAAAGCCTGCTGAAATCATTAATTGATATGAGAATGGAAAATTATATGATATGATATACAGGTCGCACCCTCACTTCGCTATTGTCAAAATGACAACATATCCCAGGCTACGCCAACCAGCGTCTCCTTGTTTCAGCTGGCAGTCTTTTGACTCGTGAAGGCGTGAGGTAGGAACTTGTGAGGACCAGAGGTCGGTTGCACCCTCCTTCGAAGTTGTCAACTCACCATTTGAAGCCAGCCAGATGGCTAGGGCTTCGACAAAAAAAAAATGACACTGGTTTCGGAGGCTGCTGTTCCGGCTGGGGATTCCGATGCTGACTCCGTCTTTTCCGACGGATCCATCCGTGTACCAGACGTGATGACGTCAAGCTGACGGATTTATGCTTGCACCGCTTGCGGGATTGTTCCGGCCCTAAAGATCCTACGGAAAGTGTCATCGATTGCCACAGTTGGCTGGTTCCAGTCCTCGGCTCCACACCAGTGGAACTCGGCCACTGAAGGTAGCACCTGGTTAGCGAGGCTACGGAGGAGTTGCTTGGCCTCCCCCTAGGAGGAACACTCCATCACCGAACTCGGTGGTTGTTACTAGGAATCTGGCAACTCGATGGCAAATGGTGGACGGAATGTAATGTTGGAATGGCTGTATTATGGGTTTCGGTCCTTGATAAAAATGGTCATACTCCGATGATGGTTAATACAAATCTCTTTATTTTGATTTAAGTTTACAATAACGAAACCTTCAAGTTGGTTTTCCTTTATCTTTATAAACATATATCGGTTCTATTCTAATTACGGTTAAGCTCTTATTCCAATAGGAATTGATTATAGTTAGCCTACGTTACAAGAAAGAGAAATATATTTGCTCTTATGAGAAAGATATATTTGCACTTTCCGGGGGCAGCTGTTCTGGTGCGTGTGGGGAGTGCTTGCTAGCATTAAGATGTAGGTTAGTGACGAGATATGAGAAGTGTTGCATTTCAAGCTGTGGTCTGTTTCCTTTTGTTGAGCGTGGCATGACTTGATTTTCTCACTGTTCATCGTGTTGAAAATTGTTCAAAATGGTGGGAAATAATGTTGTTAAAAGTGTTGTTACGTTTTGTGGTTGTAATGGGTTGTGAATGGTTTTCTTGGAGTTGGGATGGAAAGGGGGTTGGGAGAATTATGTATAATTGTAATATTATAAATAGTTTTAATTCTCATTTTGATGTTATGGCAGTGTTGTAAATATTCATTTCCACGCAATGGGTTGAATTTGATAAAAACTCGTTCCAGAAGCTGATTTTCACAATAGCACCTAAGAAGAAATTGTAGTGCTTGATTATTTTCATAAATTTGGTTCACAATGTATTTTCGTAACTGTAAAATCTAAGACGTGAGAGCGCAATATCTGAATATTCAAATGATATTCATCGTTGAATATCATTTGAATATAACAGTGAATATAACACTTTCTATATACCAGTTAGAGCAATGCACTGTCAGACAAAGTTGTAGAATTTGTCAAGAGTTACAATTTTATCATACACCATATACATAAATTCAGCTGTTGAACCAAGTTATCGGCAAATTTATCCAATTGCACGAAATGAGTTTTAACAGCACTGATTGGAAGTGTGAATTGATTTGGATAAGAGCGACGTACCGAGTTTAAAAATGAATGTAAATGAATGAGACGGGGTGGGGGGGGGGGGGGGGGTTGGTGGGGGGGAGTTTGGTTAGGGCGCAAACCTTATGGTTGGGGGGGGGTTTGGTTTTGGGGGAATTTTTTTGGTGGGGGGGGTGTGGGAGTGTGGGGTGTATGGGGTGGGGGAAAGGGGGGTTTGTTGTTCATAGTCGCTATAAAAATCGATTTAAAAAAAGTCATTTTCGTAGTCGTTCTATTTGTCAGTGACAGTGGGTGAACTGAAAGAGAGTGTAAGATAAGGGATTTTGTGTAATATTTGTGCTATCCTAGCAGTTGATGACAATGACTTTAATGGTTGATCTCTCACGAATCACAAGACTCCA
Organism: Aedes koreicus; assembly: GCA_024533555.2. Taxonomy (NCBI): domain Eukaryota; kingdom Metazoa; phylum Arthropoda; class Insecta; order Diptera; family Culicidae; genus Aedes; species Aedes koreicus. The sequence goes on from JAHHFK020001560.1 coordinate 133,753, forward strand.
ACAAAAACCAACTACACCATATCATAGAAAAAACATTTTTCTACCAGATGCTGCTTCTAATTTGCCAGAATATTTTGAGATTCGAGAGAAATCGGCGTTCAAAGTCATTGTTTACAATTGGGCTTTTAAAGACTGGACTCGTAAAAATTGAGGCACACAAAAATGATCACCAAAAATTCATTTTTAATCGGATACTTCTCAAATTTTCAGGGATTAATAAACTATATATTAGCTATGTTTTGGCATAATTTATTTATTGAATTTCTTCCCCCAAGCTGAATGCTCGTAAATTTCTCTTATCACTGGTTATGAGATCTTGGGCGAGGATTTGTCCATCTTCCTTACACAATTTCTCCCTGTTTTTCTTCAAAGCTTCATCGGTTTTGAATGTTTTTCCGCTTTTCTTCAACTTCTTCTTCATTATCGCCCAAAACTTTTCGATCGGACGAAGTTCTGGTGTATTTGGCGGGTTCGCCTCCTTCGGGACCACATTAACGACCTTCGCTTCGTACCAATCCATTACAGGGTTGGCGTAATGGCACGAAGCGAGATCCGGCCAGAACAGCGTGGGACCACGGTGAGAGCGGAGGAAGGGCAGCAAGCGATTCTGCAAGCATCCCTCTCGATAAATCTGCCCGTTTCTGGTACAACAGGTACTTGTTCGCAAATTTGTCCATCTTTCTCTTCCGGAACTGCGGGACGTACCGACAAAAAACTCTAGGCCGGGAATTTGTTTGGTGTGCGCCTTGATATATGTCTCGTCGTCCATGACGAGACAGCCTGGCTTGACCAGCCACTCACGGTACAGCTTCCGCGCACGCAATTTGGCCACCGTGTTTTGCTTGTCAGTCCGGTTTGGCGCCTTCCTGACCTTAAAAACACGTAGCCCAGCCCGCTTCATGGTCTGCTGGACGAACCAGTTCGACGAATTGACCTTTTTAGCCACGTCTCGGGTGGAAAGGTGCGGGTTATGCTTAAAGTACTGTCTTATCTTCCGCGCCTTCTCTGGGTATTCCGTTTTCGGTTTTCGGCCGCTTCCAGCGCGCCGCTCGATGGTCTTCGTCTCCTGGAACATCTTCACAACGCGGGATACGGTAGAATGGTGGATTCCAAGCCTTTTGCCGATCCATCTGTGCGACTGACCAGGATTATCGATCACCGCGCCCAAGATTTGCAGGCGTAGCTCTTCTTGTTTCGAATGCATCTTGAAAACTACTTGAAAAATTGCGATAAAATTTTGCACACATAAACATAACACTCTAAACTAGTATTACTCAAAATTTCATTAATTTTTACCCACGCGATAAAAAGTTACACCCAAAACAAAGTGTCGCATTTTTCCGAGTCCAATCTTTAGGCCCTAATTTGGAATTATTGGGGTGGGGGGCTAAAAAAAAAAGGAGGGGGGGTAAAAAAAAAACGATAAAATTTTAAAAAAAAAATTTGGAAAGGCCAGAAAAAAAAATTGGGGGGCACAACAATTTTTTAAACTTTAGGAAATTATTTATGAAGAAAAAAAAAAAGCGGCGTTCTTTTTGTTTTTTTCAAAAAAAAGTGAAGAATGAGATTTTTGGAGGAATAGATGTTTTTTTGCTGTTCAAAGGTCTACCCAAGCAACCAAAAGTTCGAATTTTACTTGAGATGAGAACTCAGAAGTTCACATTTAGTTGAAATTTAGTTTCATGGAACTTTTTTGCTGAATAACAAGACGCTTCACGGACAAACAGAATTTAATTTTCTTTCAGGTGTCATTAATATTTAAGGGAACTAAAAAGTTCGAGAATAGTTTTCTCTTGCTATTCAACTCAACCTTCAAGTTCATATGTCGATAGTTGAGAACTTGCTTTGAACTTCAAAAAATCTCTAACACAAAGTTCAATAAAAGTACTAATCGTACTTTTAATCAGCGCAAAAGTTTACAATACATCTATGTTGAACTACTTTCCTACTTTTCGAAGTACACGTAAAGGTCTGAGTAAAACTTTAGGAAATGTCAAGAAGATTGTTTATATATGAAGAATGATCTGGCCGAACTCTAAGTTTGACGAGATACGAGAGCAAAAAATTAATTTTTCAAAAACATTAAAAAAGAACGGCTTATTTTATTACCATCGTAAAAAACTGTTAGCTAAATGTTGGCTTAATGGAATGCGGAAAATGAAGCTGTCACTCAACAAGCTAATTAATATGTAGTTTTTTTTTATTTGAATGCTTTTTTAACCTTCTTTATAGGAAACCAATAGCCTACCACATCACACAATTTTTCGAACGAAAGACAAATTGGGACCGATTACCCAAGACATACATCTCCGTCCGAAGACTATTGGCCTGAAGACGATGCTGACTCATTAGATGATTCAAATTCATCATTTGAAATAGATAAGTGCATTAGGTTTTGGGCCCGCAAAACTAATCAATCACACGAATACATAAATTTAATATTGAAGATTAACTCTTATTAAAATCACATTAAAACTACGACAGAATCTATTCTAACACAACAAATAAAAGAATGGTAGATATTATAGGCTATATTGTTTTCAACGATAAGATAACATTTCAAATTATGCTTTTTCACCATTGAATCTATTGTTGATGACAATTCCACAATAGAAATGCAGGGTTGTTATGTATCTTAACAATAAACCAAGCAAGTTTTCTCGAACAGATTAAAACAAAAACCATCTATTTTATTGTCTTTTTACTGGTAAAATTTTCGCTACAATAGACTTTATTGTCTATGAATTATGCTGACAATAGTGTCGTTTTAGTAGAACTATACATGAACTATAATCAAAACGTTGTAAGATTATAGAGAACAAACAAGTACTAATGCATGGAATCAACGCTTCGAGTAAAATCATAGCATAAACCACCCTGTTCATATGGCAGAGTGATAAGTATCTCGGTTTAAAAGAGGAGGACTCGAGTTCGAGACTAGCTAGTAAGTATTTATGAAAAAAATTTGAGTTCGTTTGAGGTACTTTTTAGCTGAATAGCATTCTCTACAACCTCTTGAACGAACCTTTCAAGTTTATTCAAAGTTTTCCTTAGAAGTTGATAAGAATGCTGCTAGAAGCTTTATTATTGAATGCGAACTAGAAAGTTCGGTTAATTACTTAAAAAGTAAGCTGAATAGAATTCTCATCATAATCCTTCAATTAGCTGATTAAGCCAAAAACACCCTTTTATCACAACTTTTGGTTGCGTGGGTTATTTTTAAGATACACCACTACACCCTATTGTAAAAATGCACTCCAGAATAGGTTCTATGGTGGAAAACAATAAGATTAATTGTCATCTTATCGATAAAAACAATTGAAATTATGGTGCTTAATTCTAGTATTACAATAGGCTCTATAGTATTTTCATTGTTATTTTTATTAGGAAAACGAAGTAATTTTTTCTACCTCTAGTGGACTGGCGAAGTGCTTTTAATTGCGTAGCAATATCTTCTGCCGGAATTGAAAACCTTATACCCAAATAGCTGTTATGAACAGGGTTAGCTTTTCAACAATATCATAGTAGTCTGCGATTTATTTTCAAATCTAACGATACGTATGAACAGGTAAATAAATTTATGAATGAATTTTGACAAGCACATTCCTTTTTCTGTGAAGAGATCTACCCAAGGGGTGGGTCGCTCAGCACACTTGCAATGTTCCGCGTGTGCCCGTTATGTGCCGAAGGTGCCGATGTGTTGACAGTCCAAATTTTTATTATTTGATGTGCCTGGCAACCAGACATTTGTTTTGGTTTCCACAAGAATTAAATAGTACAATAACAAAAACCACCAGCGTTGCACTGAAGCGGGCCTTCTCTAGATTTTTGAGCGGGTTTTCCTTAGAATGTAGTTATTAGCTGGTTATTCAAATGGTTGCAGAAGTGTTTGATTCTGATCGAAACTCGGAAAAACTTGCACAAAGTGTACTTTCCTCGAGCATCCAAATACATTGGAAGGATGAAAGAATGTACCCTAGTTGTTCACTATTTGATTCTAGGGCAGTTGATTGGAGGTAAGGTGGAATTTTGATGGCTGATCAACTGTTACAGACATCCCAATCGAAGCTGAATTGACAGAGTTAATTTTCAGCTACAATCACAAAAATGCTGTTATGGACAAAAGTAGTTAATGTGGTATAATGCTGCTGATCAAAAGTCCAACGCAACCCCCGAGTGCATCCCAGTCCAGAAATCAGCTTTCCTGTAGGTGTGTGAAGCAATTTGATAAAGTTTTGCATTAATTTTTTTTTAAGGTTCTCGGTCATCTTTCTTGTGTGAAAATGTTGAAGAACGTGATCTAATCATTAAATCTGCATTCTGATCAGCTGATTCCCCGGATAGTAATCTCCTGTGAATAAACCCGACGAAGCAAACAGATGAACAAAATATGCGAATAATCGTACAGCTTTCCGGAAGTTTCACGTAGGGTACCATAAACAGCTGCTACTCACTAATTGTGAGAACGCCAACATGGTCAGATAATACTCGAACCTTTTGACCATGATGCACTGTGTCGATTTGATAAAAAAAAAAACTACATGATTGGGACCTTATAAACAATACGCTCATTTTCTATTTTTAATTGAAATCATTTAATAGAAAATATCAAACTTTATGAAAAGCAAGGCAGAAAATAACATCTCATAATAAAATCAATATAATCCAAGAATATTCTCTTCTCCAGTTTCACGTATGTTTGACACGGTCCGAATATGATGACATGTTGCAAGCGATCGTTTGTTCTTCTTATGCGTCCTGAAGACAAAAGCCGAAGCATTTTTGACATGGTGATGCTAACTACATTTCCTGTGATTTGTTTGATTTTGTAACTGTTTCGATTCCTTTTGGTTTCATAACACTTGAGAATGACTTTTTCTCCAGTCTTAGGGAAACATTTATTTGCGCACTCGAAGATAGATACAAAATTTATTGCACTTGGATCATTCAATGTGAGCTAAAGACAATTGACAATTTCTTCTGCCAGATCGATGAGACACATAACTTCTCCGCTGAGACACCGGGTATTCTCAGGCTGACTTGCATATGTTGTTTTTTTTTTTTTTTTAAATGTTTCAGATATGGAGGTTGATCGTACCATTCTCAGTTTTTAATTTGTTCTAAAAATATGCCTTAAATCAAAGATGCAATGAGTGGTCGGAAATTGTTAATTTAATTTATCGCTTACCTCATACGTTGCTCCACCTCACGAGGTTAGTTTTCCCAGAAATTTTAATTGCGAATTTAACAAACAAAACATTCGCTGGATTTGCGTGACGTTGTTTGGCGTGTCACCAACAACAACGCATATTGGTAAGGTTGCTGGTTTCGAATTTCTAAAAGTTCAACTGTCAAAAGTGTTCCTCAGTGTGCCACACATGTGGTAACATACTCATCTAGTGTGCAAGAAATCGTGGCTGGCACACTGTTCTATACGACTTACCCTTGGATCTACCTCAGAATTATTTGCAAATAAGCCTCATTTTAAATAAACAACTGAATGTTAAGGTATCTGGTCGCACACATTTTATATAATTCGCTGTGTGTCTTTTATTTTTCAGAACGGAAGGGGAGCTATAATGATTCAATTTCAGGGAGGAGGTAGCTTTTTTTTTTTTTTTGTTTCTACTCATTCTATTTTAATAGTGTTGAACAAACGTCAAATCAACTGGTATAAGTGAGGTATTTGTATCTGCCATATGATCATCACCGTATGCTCCGGTTACTTTAAAACAAAAAAATTGGAATACGAGTTTAATTCATGATACTCGAGGATGGAATAAAACGATACTGAATTTATTTAACCAATTTGAAATCAATGGGCCATCGATTCAGGCAAACCAATATATTGTTTGCAAAAGTTTATCTTTCTTATAGAGTCCATGTAAGGAGTGAATCGAAAAGTAGTTTCAAACATTTACAACGCTCTCGCACAACAATACAAGCACGCAAAACGCCAGAACAGCTACAGAAGCAGCTGTTGCCGTTATACAAGCAGCACACAACTCCACCACTGTTCTGGCCAGATTTGGCATCTGTCACAATGCTCGTTCGGCGATTGAATGGTTGGATGAAAACCATATCGATTACATGGAAAATGACATCAACCCATCAAACTGTCCGCAACTCCACCCAATTGAACGTTATTGGTCAATAGTCAAGAAATTCCTGCAAAAGAATAGCAAGGTTGTTCATAACCAGTTTAAAAGAATTTGAAAAACTAGACAGAGAAATGTAGTCAGGCTACTGAGTAGAAATTTATGAGGGAAGAAAAAAGAACAATTTGTTTTTCAACAGGAAACATCATTTTTGCGGCTGATTTTTTTATAAAACTCTTTTAACATCCCATATTGAAATAAAAACTGCTTATTGATTTGTTTCATCAACGTTTATACTTAAAGCATACTTGAAACTACTTTTCGATTCACTCCTTGGATACCCTATACACATCACTTCAAAAGCTATTTTTTTATCTGAATGTCAACATATAGGTACCATTCGTTTCGGCTAGTCAAGTTAGCAGATTTTCTTTGTGCATGTGTGTGCATTTGCGTGTATGTGTTTATGTTTGTATTTTATCCTACAAAGTATGGCGTGTTTCTCAGCATCCACTGAATCAAATTGGCTGAAGCGAATTCCAGACAGCAGGTTTTGCGGTCCCATTGAACTCTTTGAAATGTTTTTGTAATCAGAGGACTGGACACATTTGAAAAGTAAGTTCCGGTTAGTTGGTTTATAAATCTTCATCATAATGTTTATATATTTTGGACATAGTGAAAGATGTAGAAAACAACATAGGGTGTATTTAACAAATTACAAAAAGTTAACATATATTCAATTTTCGAGCTTTTTCACTTGCTCTGGAGATTGGATTTTCCTCTTCGTTGCCTTTTTTTCCGAACAAATTTTTTCGTTGAGGCACTTAATTTTTGCTTTATAAGCATGTTTACGTATTTGTTGCAAACAAGTGCCTTGCACTGAATGCACACAATATTGAAATTGACGGCTTTGAAAATTTGATCAACTATTCGCGACTTAATTCCAACTGGGCTTTCACGCAGAAAAGTTTCAAAACTTTCGATAATTATTGCGACAACTGATGTCTAAAATCGCACTAATGTTTCGCTTGGAGTTTGGTTCCCACTATTTATTTAATTTTGCCAATGAATTGTGATTGTCAACCGCGTCACTTTTTAAATTTTCATGACAATCAATGTGCGTTATGGTGGAATTAATCCATCCAGCAGTGTAGCTGATTTTGTTCAACTTGGCGAAATCAAATTCCTCAAGATATGTATTGAGCTCTATTGATGATGATGAGTAATAAAAACAAAATTAGTAGAATATTGTCAGGGTGTAAATGTATAAAAAGAAATGAATTGCAATAAATTTATATTAATGGCTACTTTTTTGAAATAATAAAAAAAAAAACAAACCACTGTTTGACCATTTTCATCAAATAGCAATCGTTTCCCGTGCTGCTATTGCGCTGTTTTATTTGAGCACCCGTTGCTTCTCGAGAGCCTCGCTGCTATTATGAAAGCCCTTTAGCAGCGACCGGGGCGGTGTGAAGTTATGGTGTTGCGCTGATAATATGGGTTTTATGCCGGATCGGTACCTCTTATTGTACATAGCATTAATACCATAAGACAAACTAATTTCTAGAGAACCAAAAGATAGACAGCGCAAAGAAGGACACATTGTTGGATGCTGATGTGATGAAGAAATTTGGAATGGCACAAGTTTTTCTCCGCATAATATGGTTTTGTTCCGTATTTCAGTCTAAAAAAAAAAATTGTTTCGAGAAATGTCATAACAACAAATATCAAGGGCTGCTGTGACTGCTTATCACACACATAAGGTATCGCAAAAACCACGGAACGAAATCGCAGATGACGTCACTACAATAACATGTTGCTTATCATTTGTATGATGTCAGACCGTTATTCCATGGTGGGATGGTTGATGTATGTGAAACGGGTGGGAGGGGGTGGTGTGTGATTATTCGAAATCCTTGTAATGCCGAAATGTCAAAGAAAATATAATATAAGCATTAACAAAATCACCACGGAAGCTAAACACAATCGTAGAAAAGATTACGAAGTTCTCTTAATAACACTGATCAGATGAAGTTTTAGCAACAATCAATATGCAACTAGCAATTTGAAATTGGTTCACTGTTGTAGAACCCCTTGGTCCGAGGTGCGCCTTGAAGCCAGCACCAAACTATACATGTTTGCGCCTTTGTTTTGATTTGCTGTGTTATTTTGACAGAATATTTGAGAGTGTGTTCGTGTGAGTTCATTATTAGGGGTGTATTATTAAGCTTGGGACGGAGCTTGGGACCGATCGTATTTGTTCGGGACCTACTGGTCTTAGAGTTAGTCTATGGTTTTAGGGTTGCTGATGAGCTGTAAATATATTTTTGAAGTTTATTCTGTCCACAGTACTGCTTTTGAATCGAAAAAAATGCGAGTAAATGGAAAACATATTAAGTGGGATAGTAATTCGTGTCGACTATAGAAAACGGTGATTTAATGTCAACAGATCTCTCTCTTGCTGTACAGAACCGCCATACGCAAAGTATCAAATGCTGCTAGTTTATTAACGTATCTTCATGTCAATCTAAAGCTTTGCTATACTTTGTACTGTAACACGCTTCAATGTTTGTTTTGAGTTTAAATTGATTTGCCATCATTTTTTTTCATCGTTAGATTTCTCTAAAACATTATATGAAACATTTGTAGGCCATTTAAGCTACGAAAATGTCAAAATAACAAATCTACACAAGCTCAATACACCAGTTGTTGTTCAAGAAAGTTAGAGACAAATTAATATTCATGAATTTCATACCCATTTTGAACAAAACCATAATCTCCAGCCAAACAGTTGGTTTTTAATAGAGAATAGATATTATTATAAGCAATTATAACCTTATTTCAAAACGTTATAACTCAACTCAACGAAATAACTCAACTCACCTAAAAACAAAATCATAAGAGGAGTCCGTTAAAAGGTTCGAACAAAGTAAAAAAGGTGTTGCCATTTTTGATAGTGCTAAGAAAACCATGTCATGGCTAAGGGACTATTCATAAACCACGTAGACTTTTTTTGGTGGGAGGGGGGGGGGGGGCGGTGTGTTGAGCAGAGTCTACGCTCCATACAAAATTTCAAAAAATTGTATGGGAAAAAGTCTACGAGGGGGGGGCCTGAGATTTACAAAAATAAGTCTACGTGGTTTATGAATCGGCCCTAAGGGACTAAGCTACGGTAAAAGCATAGACTAACTCTAAGACCAGTAGCTCCCGAACAAATAGGAATTTTTTCTTGGCTCAGTCAGTACTAGCACATCGGTCCCAAGCTCCGTCCCAAGCTTAATAATACGCCCCTAATAATGAACTCCTCACACGAACACACTCTCAAATATTCTGTCAAAATAACACAGCAAATCAAAACAAAGGCGCAAACATGTATAGTTAGGTGCTGGCTTCAAAGTGCACTTCGGACCAAGGGGCTCTACAACAGTGAACCAATTTCAAATCGCTAGTTGCATATTGATTGTTGGTAAAAGCGTGGAAAAAGACAATAATTTTAGAATTGATGATTATTAATAATTTAAGTAGGCTTCTGCATATATCATTGTCATGCGTATAATAAAGTCGTTCAGTTCTGCGATTTTGCATGAAAGTATGAAAGTAAATTTCTTCTAGTAACTTCAAGTTTTTTCACAAAATATAAAGAAAAAAAAGGGGGAGGTTTGAGTTAAATTTTCTGCACACAAAAATGTTTTTCCTCGGTGTTTATTTTTTTTTTTCAATAAGGCTCATTATCCACTACAACTTGTTGTTGAACAGTTCTTCTATGCATCATTTTTTTTCCGAGCTACAATTTTTATATTAAGGTTTATGCTAAAATGCAAACGTCTGATTCAGAAATTGGATTGTTTAATCAAAACATAAATTTCGGTTTTTATAAATAATTGAATGAGATTTATTTTGTGGGCACAAACACATTTTTGTCGATCACATAGAACATTCATCTCGATTTTCAAATCAATTAAAATAAGTTCATTTAATGCCAACTAAAAGATTAAGTGACAGTTCACTATCATACAAAGTCCCATCGAGGAATGTATGACTGGTGGTTTTTTCAAATGCAATCGCACTTTTATGAAATATTTCCTGTGCATTAAAATTTAGTGTATATGTAGATCTACTTTAATATCCTGAAACAAGACTATTACTCTTGAGTCAAAAAAAATCTTTCTGCTCATGGAAAATACTCATGCTTCTAAGTCAAATGCATGGTGAAAATTTCATTCAAATAAAAAATCGATTAAAATTTAACATACTATCAGGTCATTCTGACTGGAAATGCTCCTGATTGACTTCATATCGCACTTCATGTCACTATTACAAACGCAGCAGGCTATACGTGTAAAAGCAAATTGCTTATTATTTACAATCGTGAAATCAGCTGTCAAAGTGGATAAATAAACAAGGGCTTGTTTGTTTAAAACAAAAGAGTAATAGAGTAATTTCTCTAAATGCTTAAGTGTTAGGTGATGGGGTGTGATATGTTTGGGATATAACAATTGATGTACGTACGAATCCCATTTCTTGCTCACGCCAAAGAAACGCCAAAGAAGTTTATTTTCGATTAAATCATTATAAGTATCTCTATTTATTTACATTTATATATTCGTTCCACAAGGAACACACCTTCATGTAAGTACCTTGCTATTTTATACTAGCATGTCTAAAAATGTTGTCTAAGCTTGGACAGATTAAATCATTTTCCGTGTGTGTGTGACTTCAACCGCAAGATATCGCGACTAAGAGCAATCAAAATTCATCAATATTTGACATTCAAGATATACTTCCGTTCCGTGATTATAACGAAGCTCGAAGATGGCCGTCGCTATTTTCTTTGCATTCCGTTCATTGAAATCGCGTGGTTATTCAACCAAATATCTGATCCCCGTTTCCTCTCTGTTCGGTAAACACCACCCGTGCTCTTTTATATACGTATAAAAATAAAATAACAAAAATGCAACAAGTAGCACCCCTCAAGCCACCCTAGCGGATCCACTGGTCGTTGTCGGTGTGAAGGGAAGCTTCTCTGCCACTGACGAGTTTTCTCCGCTCGGTTTTGTTCATGAACGAGTGGGCAAAAAAAAGTGCGCAACCGAAAAAAAAATCCCAAAAGAAAACTCATTTGTCCTGTCCGCACCAACCGCAGCCATTTCGGCCTTTTTCGAACGCTCCAGCGACAAGACCGAAAAGCAGAATCTCGTATGCCTCTTGGGGGGCTTTGGTGGAAAATTCATAAATTGCCAGCTTGTTTGTTCTTTATATTGTGTCAATCAACGCGTGATGCGATTTCGGTCTACGTCCAAAACAAGAGGGAGGGGTCGAACAAACGCAACGGTTTCCAAGTGCTGTGGTTTTTGTGTTCATTTCCTCCAGAATTTGAAATCCAAAGCCTACATATTGGCATTGTTTTTGCTGACCGTTGCTGCCACCACCATTGTGGATCAAAGGAAAAAATCCGCTGAAAAATTGCACTCACTTTATCTAAGGCCTGGACAGCCAGGGTGGTCTGCGATCATGGCTACTATGATGAAGCTCCTGCTAGTGCAGCGAGCAACAAAAACAACAGCGAAATCAACAATTCTCAGAGGGAGGAGGCCAACGCCAAATGCGAATTGGCGAAAATGTGTGGTCTCCGATATAGGTACGTGTGCGAGGCCAGCCGAAACGGACAAAAAACTAGATGAAAAATACATGTTTTTATTTCTTATTCTGTGTAAAATATCGCCAAGGCGATGGCCGAGCTCTCCCGGTTGGTAGTAGGCCGAATGTGATTATAGAAACCGAACGCGACAGCAGTAGTTAGCTATGGAAAAATGAACATGCATAAAACGAACAGGACACCCTCAGCTAGCAGCACAACAAAAAAGAAAGAAAACACAACGTGTGGGAAATAAGAAAAACAAACGTGACATCACAATCGACCACCCCAGTACATCATCGTCATCATCAGTCAGTTGATCCCTTATATGTGGTTGTGTGCGATGGGGTGGTGCATTGCATACACACGGGCGTTGGAGCATTCTCACATGGCTTTCGGACCGGATTGATTGTGATGCTGCGTGTATGTTTGCTTTCTCCACGCCACGATGCTGGTGAGGACACCAGTTTGATGATTGTGATGATTGGGAAAGCGTCTCTTGTTCCTAACTTATGCAAACCGCTCAATTTTTCTCCTGATTTTTCTCTCATCATCATCACCCGTCATCACGAACCAACACAATCACGCTACAAAACAACCACGCGGTTTTCCAGACGTGTTTCTGTCGGTAGCGGGATTGTGATGGTGCGAGTCGTCGAGGATACAGCCGGTGCATGGTCTACTGCCTATGTGCAGGGGAACATCCGCGATAACAGAATGAAACAAAAAAAAAGTGAATAAATAACTCGTAGCATAAATATTATATCAGATGATCAACATGCTAAACTCATGCTCTCGCTGTTTTCTCTCCCGCGTGGCGAAATGTGAGTGATGGTAGGGCAGGATTTGTACATAGGTTGACTTCTAACCAGCTTCAGAGCGCGTAGAACAACGCGATTTTCGGGTCTTATCAGGAGCAATTGATGTGTCATATGAGGCAAAAAAAAATGCGATCAACGCAATAGGCGAGGGAAGGATTCTCTGGTGAAAAAAAAGCGAGAAAAAGAGATTTAAAAAAATGGAGTTCCTGTTCTTTGGTGCTGCGGTGTAGTGCAAACCGTTTGACTTGATGTGTGTTTTGTGACGTGTGCCTGGGCATAAATGTAGGCGTAAGAAGGGAATTGCCACTTTCCTGGCACACTGGGATGAGTTTGTTTTTTTGATTTTGAGGTTTGGAGAAAACATCGAATAAAATCTCTTTTTTTTTTACATTTCTAGATTAAAGCTTATGACATATAAGCTTATTCGTGATTCTCAACTTATTGTTCTGTTTTTAAATTGAAAGGTTGCAATGCAATCATTCTTGCATACATGCTGTTGTGTTGCATGTACAATCATATCCTTTGCGAGAAATTACATCAAAGAAATCGTTGCTCAGACCAGGCATTGAACACAGCCACCTCTTGTTCTGAAGCTCTCAAGTAAACAATGACAATGGCAATTTGTTTTTACGATATTTTTTTCAAAACTTTCTCGGATCTCTTAACGGATTCCATTCTGGATTTCTTTCGTTGCTTCACATATTTCCTTATAGTAGTTTTGACAGTGAAAAAAAAAACTGAAAAAGAAAAATAGAAAAAGAAGGATAAAAAAAAAAAATTGTGGGGGTGGGGTTTTTTTTGTGGGGTTGGTTTTTTTTTATTTTTTTTTTTTGGGGGGGGTTTTGGGGGAAAGGGGGGGGGGTGTTTTTTTTTTTTTTTTTTTTTAATTTTTTTTTGGGGGGGGGGGGGGTTGGAAAAAAAGGGGAAAAAACGGGAGGTATGTTGTGTGTCTTGGGGGGAGGGGTGTGGGTGGGTATGTTTGGGGGTGGTGGGTAATAAAAAGAAGTACGATTATTATTAATTTGTTATATCTTTTAAAAAAATTTTGAAGTGCTATTTACCTATGCGAATACCTACATGTAAACCAAGATACCTACATTTCCAAGAAATTTACACGACATTTTCGGATGATGATCGCGATCTAGATTATTTTTCATTCTTTGCTGCATCTTCAAATGACACTAGAGTTTGTCAGGTACATGTTCAAGACATTCTTGCTGGTTTGAATAATCTTGATGCTGGGGAAGGTGCGGGACCTGATAGAATCCCTCCAGCATTTATGAAAAATCTTGCTGTTCACAAATGCGTCACATGTTTCCGAGCAAGGCCGAAAGCCGTCGAACAGTTTATGGCCGAACTTCCATTTCAGCCCGTCACCGCAGCGATCAATTCGGCGCAGAAGCATTTTGTACGGGTGCTAGGTGACCGAAAACTAGCCTTTGATGACATGGAGACCCTTTTGGTACAGATCGAAGGCTGTCTGAATTCTCGCCCGTTGACTAAACTCTCCGATGATCCGTCGGATCTCCAAGCATTGACACCGGGTCATTTTCTCGTTGGATCATCTTTAAAGCCCGTTCCAGACTTCGACTACGAGTCGACCCAAATGAATCGTCTGCACCAATGACAGCAGATCCAGAAAATGCTCCAGGACATCTGGAAACGTTGGCATGTTGAATACTTGCAAGCACTGCAACCTCGCAGCAGATGGATCAAACCACCAGTAGAGTTAAAGAATAATCAAGTCGTCATCATCGTGGATGAAAACCAGCCGCCAATGCGTTGGCCCAAGGCAAGAATCCACGAGCTTCATCCAGGACGAGATTTGTGTTCTACCAATACATCCACCCAACGATCAGCAACCATCCGCATCAGAAGAACCGTCACCAACGATTTCAGCAAGTTGATCATTGTATTATTGAGTTTCGCCATCAACCAGGATTCATCGTAGATCTGCATACAAGGCCCTCAATCTGAAGGGTTCAGGTAAGGACCTGTCCAATATCTTCACCTTAATGGAAAATCCTACCGGGTCTTTTATCTGTTCCATGTTTCACGTCAACGAGCTCGTCAACGGATCCAGTATCCATAATCTCCAGAAATAGTCATTTCTGTCGGGGCAGGATGTTCGACAACGAAAATAAGCAGCTGTTCATCACGCTACCTAGGTGTCACTGGACGGATCAGTCAGTCAACTATAGCTGTCCATCGGTCACTCATCGTTGACCACTACCACTGTTCCCAGATTGAATACTGACGTCTACCTACACGCATGCACGGCATCGGAGATAATTTCTGCGAGAGGTTGGAGATGGAGAGTGCATGCAAGGCCATACGGGGTGCATGATTGACCGTTCGACTGTGCTGGTCCGGAAAAACTAGTGATACTTTTAAATTGTTATTGCCGTTATAAAATTAAATTAAAGATAAATTAAGTTAAACTAGTGGTGTTTTTAAACGGAATAAACTTTGTTTGTTTGATAACGTATTCGGAGTGCTTTGTGGTAGAGCAATAAAGAAACTCGGTGTGGTGCTATAGCGCCACAAATTTGGTATAAGATCGACGGGGAGTCGAACAGAGCTAACTTCGCCTTTATTTTGGCTCTTCAATTTGTCACTTGATTCAGGTTAGTTCCCTAAAATTTGGAAAAACTCATACTTAATACCTATTTATAAGTCAGGCAAAAAATCCGATATTCGCAATTACCGTGGAATTGCTATTATGTCTAGCATCCCAAAGCTTTTTGAAGCTATCGTCAATTGAAAACTATTTAGCCAAGTACAAAATGTTATAACAAATTCGCAGCATGGATTTTCCAAAGGACGCTGAACTGCTACAAACATGTTAGAATTCGTGAACTATTAATTAAACGCAATGGACAACGGTAGCCATGTCGAAGCGCTGTACATTGATTTTAGCAAGGCCTTTGACCGTATTGACATTCCTCTGTTACTCTACAAGTTAGGAAAAATAGGATTTGAGGATAAATTTCTTAAATGGATACATTCGTATTTAATAAGTCGACAACAGGTAGTCAATTTTAATGAGAAAAAGTCACACCCTGTTCATGTATTATCTGGAGTTCCCCAAGGCTCGCATCTAGGACCTCTAATTTTTATTTTGTTTGTCAATGATATTTCTTACATTCTTAAGCAGGTCAGAATTCTCATTTATGCAGACGACATGAAATTTTTTATAGAAATTAAGAATGACCAAGATCATGTACCTTATAAAAACGAAATATTATTATTTGATATATGGTGCTAAAAAAAGCTTACTAGAAATAATGCTTAAGAAATGTAACTTAATTACTCTCAGTAGAAAACGAAATACACCACAAATTACTGTTTTTTTAGGAACTGAAATTGTAGAAAAATGCGAGAGAGTCAGAGATTTAGGTGTTATTGTAGATTCTAAGCTTAATTTTATCGACCATTACAACACAATTATCCATAAAGCAACCAATATGCTAGGTTTCATTAAACGTTTTGGTCAAAACTTTCATGACCCTTATCCGATCAAAACATTGTACGTTGCATATGTCAGGTCTAGTCTAGAGTATTGTAGTGTCATATGGTCTCCTTTTATGAAAACATATGAAGAACGATTGGAATCAGTACAAAAACAGTTTCTCTTGTATGCTCTCCGTAAATTAGGCTGGACAGCATTTCCACTTCCGTCTTTCGAAGCACGCTGTATGCTTATTGACATTCAAACTCACATCACATTTCCTCCCCTAACTTATTATGTAGTCTAAATTTCAACACCCCTCGCGGCATTTGAGGAATCGGAACTTGTTTGCCAATCGGACAAACTATGCGAAATTTGGACCAATTAACCGAATGATGTCTCTCTGTAATCTGCATTGTGAATCAATTGACTTAACAATGTCACGTAGTAACCTAAGACATTGTTTTATTTCTAGGCGATCTTTAAGAAGATAGAAGATAGTAGTCTACGATCGGTTGACGAAATAAATAAAAAACATTTTTCATTCCTTTTAGTTTCACGACATGACTTGTAATCCCAGGAAATTCAATGACAATTTCCAAATGACCAGTGAACCATTTGAAGAATTGCGTAAGATAACGCCGAAGCGCAACGCACGGCCAAATGATGCCATATCACCAAAACATAAATTGGCTATTGTTCTCGAGTAAGTTTGGGTTTCATATAGTTTCATTTTCTGCGAACTTAACTATTTTCCCCTTTGTTACACACTCAGAAACGCTCGATCTGCCTGTCACATCTAAGCTATAGAAATATTTATAGAGATTATTGGAGTTTTCCTTACAATTTACAAGTAAATTGCAGTTTAACGTCACATAGGTATTTGTAGAATGCTCAGGCTTCTTCTGTTACAAGTTTTCGCAATGATCATGAGCTTCTTACCACCCGTTCCACGATTTTTAAATCCCTGCCAATTGATGAGTCTCTTTGATATCGATGCAGCATGTGCCAGTTAGATCGAAAACCATTCCAAAGATTATATGTTGACAGAGATTTTTCATTAGGGCCTAACTGACAAACGTAAACAATGGCTTCCTCCGTAAATTTCACTATCTACCCATGCAGGCTTCCGATTCTATCGAATAGAAGGCCTCTTGTTCTTCGAAATGGCTGTAGTAGATTAATGCAAGTTTCCAAGGTTGACAAATTCAAGCAAGAAGCAATTGTTTATGTTTAGCAGTTAGGACCCAATGAAAATTCTTTGCCAATGTGTTGTTTCATTGAATGTCTCGATAATAGAGCCAAATAAATCAATCCGTTAAGTATTACTTGCAGCTTATCCAGGCCTATCTATACAAGTCAATGTTTTATCAAGAGATTAGAAAACAATGAAAAAATCACTAAATGCAAATATTTTCATGGCTTCTTGCTACAGGGTAAGCAAGCATCATTTTGGACCAAGTATTAGGTGCGCAACTAAGTTCCTGCTGTTTAGCAATAGATGGCGCCAGTAGTAGGTGCTGGTCGAATCTTGTACATCTCAAGCGTCATAAACCAAGCTCAGACATATGGTAAACAAACCGCTTTGCCAAATCAGTGATTTTGGTTTAGTGTTATATATTTTGGTTGTTTGAAGATGTCTGATTTCGTGCCAAATAATCGTCATTTGCGGGAAGTGTTGATTTTCTTCTTTCATTCGAAGAAAACGGCGGCTGGAGCACACGAGAGCTCCAAAAAGTTTACGGTGATGCTGCTCTGAGTGAAACAACGTGTCGTGACTGGTTTCGTCGCTTCAAAAACGGTGACTTCCGTGTTGATGATCGTCCGCGTGAAGGAGGGCCAAAAACTTCGAAGACTCTGAATTAGAGGCATTGCTCGATGAGAATCCGTGTCAAACGCAAGAAAAGCTTGGTTCAGTATTAGGAGTTTCCCGTCAAGCCGTTTCTAAGCGATTGCATGCGTTGGGAATGATTCAAAAGCAAGGAACTTGGGTTCCTTCCTCTTGGGAAGCCAAGAGATGTTGAGCGTCGTTTTTTCGTCTGTGAACAACTGCTCCAGCGGCAAAAAAGGAAGAGTTTTCTCCATCGCATTGTGACGGGTGACGAAAAATGGATTCATTACAGTAACCCAAAACGGAAACATTCATGGGGACTGCCCGGGCATGCTTCAACATCGTCGCCTAGGCCGAATATTCACGCTGCGAAGGTTATGCTGTGTATTTGGTGGGACCAAGTTGGTGTTATTTATTATGAGCTGTTATCGAACTCAATTGATACGATTGAGCCGAGCACTGCACGAAAAACGGCCACAATACGAGCACAGACACGAAAAAGTGATTCTTCAGCATGCCAACGCTCGACCTCACGTTGCGAAACCCGTGAAAACCTACTTGGAAACGCTCAAATGGGAAGTCCTACCCCACCCGACATATTCTCCTGATATTGCACCGTCCGATTATTACTTGTTCCGTTCGATGGCACATGGTCTCACTGGTCAGCAATTCCACTCATATGATGACATCTCAAAATGGCTTGATTCTTGGATAGCATCAAAAGACGAACAGTTCTATCGAAATGGTATTCACGTTCTACCAGAAAGATGGGAAAAAGTCGGAGCTAGTGATAGGCAATACTTTGAATAATTCGTGTGTAACCTTTGTTTTCAAAATAAAGTTCCCTTTTCACCAAAAAAACAGCGAGAACTTAGATGCGCACCTAATATGTGACGCAATTTGCGGTGCTTTGAAAGACATAATTCCTGCACCAACTAAGGAGTTCTTTCTAGAAACTGCCAATAGCTTCAATACAGTTTGGAATTTGGACTTATGAAACCATACTATCTGAGGAATATGTCAGAAGAAGAGCAGATTTATAATTATCGATTGAATAGAGCAAGACGGTGCATAGAGAATGCCTTTGGTCTTCTGTGTTCTAAATAGGCATGCTTGAAAAAAAAACTTGTTCTTCGGCCCAAATAGAGCATAGAAGATCATAGTAGCATGCTCTCTATTGTATAAAATCAACACTTTTTTGCTGCGAACACCGTTACAAACAACACCGCACATTCCAAGATCGCAATTTTCTGAAACGTCGAGGAAACGGCCACGGCTTTTGCTAGACGCACCGACAAACGGATAATCGGATAACGGTATCGGAAATCTGTTTTAACCGCGGTTCGAACGATTTTCGTTTACGGATAAGTTTATCTATTTTTGCAGATTTCGCGCATTTATTGTTCAACTGAATATGTCCCAAAATGTAACTGCTCACACTATTTGTTCTGTACCGCTAAGATGCCGATCAGCAGAAGCACTTCTAAAGAGCGACGGAGGGGCCAATTCACGGGCACTAGTGGTCACAGAATACGCGGTTCACTGCGAAATGTTCACTATCCGGTTCGAAGAACCATATGTTAGCGTGAGGGCCAAGTAAAATGCGAAACTACGAGGAGGATAAAATACCAGCGGGCTTGTGGTAACGGAGAACTAAATCAAAGCTTGTGGTTTTACTTTATTTCAATTCCAAAGAACATTTATATCCGATGGAGACAAAGGGCAGAAGGCCAAGATCGTTGCCCCCTGAAAGACAAAAAAAAAAATGCATCATCCAGTTGCTTGTGTATTGGTCAGTTGACGAAGTCTGTGAGCACTATTAGTTTTAGATCGGTCTCGATCACGAGTGGGGTATCGACTCTCATTCTCGCGCCAACAAATGCCATTTCAAAACATCATTTATTTATAGATGCATTCATGAAAACAAAACAGCATTTTCAATAATGGCTCATAAAAAACCATGTTAATGCCGCTAGTTTTCATTTCAATCTTCATGCAGGATTATAATTTTCATATATTATGATATATTTTCTTTGACACGGCTTATTGTTGTACGGCAGTTTATAAGGGATAAAAAAAAGTATTTATCACTCTTAGGTATGATTGAGCAAAATATTAATCTTCAACGAAGAATTACATTTTGTCTAAAATTTTTTTTCACAAAATACAACGTATTTCGGAAGCGGAGTTTTTTCAGCTCTTTTCAAGCACTTTACACAATTAATTTAATTTGGCAATAAATTTTAATTGCCAAATTAAAATTAAGAGCACAATAGGTTGGAACTAGTCATAAATTATGTTAAATCAAGTTGAGATAAATATTTCCCATTCAGCAGAACGAATCCAAAAATGAAATCTTTGAAACATATTTGTGAGTGACGGACCTGGAAGTGTTCTTAAAGAGAAAAACCATAAAACTATCAAAATTTGTGGTAGCTGTATGATAGTCTTAAGCATGTCTTGAATGTCAGAACAAGTATGTACCGATAAAACTATCAAGTTTTAAGCGAACCTTGGGAAATAGTCTTGAGAACCTTCTGTAGTATGGGCCATTTTAAACTTATGAGGGTTTTATGGCTGTTTTAGAGATGTTGTGTAGAATATCTAGTTTTATGCGTGGTTTTATCAAATGAGTCTTGAAAACTTCTTCAAGTGTACCTTAAAATTGAATTTGTTACGTGGGCTATGTCTTCTATACTAGGGTACAATTTTTTAAAAAAAAAAACAACCTATTGTGACCGTCACGAAAAGCGGTCAGGTTTTGAGCGTTAATATCACAGTCGTTTCTCCAAATATTTCCAAAATGTTTGCCCCAATCGATCGCAAATATTTCTTTGCGTCGGTTCCAATATTAAATACTATTGATTTTAAACATTAAACTATTGAAAATATAATTTCATTTTGTAGATTAAAATTTATTAAATGCCAAGTAATTTCCTATCACAGACCTCAGCGATATAAAAGGGGTACACCTTCGCCAAATGCTTCATTCGCAGAGAAATATAAAATTTACAAATGGCGACCGTCTCAAAATGTTAGAACATATGATTATAACATTCATTACACATTGCTACGTAGTCCTACGTCACCTTTGCGTACCTATTCCAAAATTTTGTAAGAAATTTCAAATGATTTATCTTTTAGCTATATATTGCTGGTTGCAGTTGTGATTGGACTCTAGAAGTGCTTTTTGCGCATTTTAAAGTGTGATAAAAGTGTACGTTTACGTCAAATCGTTTTGTTGTATTCGGTGCACTTAGCTTTTATGCTGAAAGGTATAAGTTCACTAAAGACAGGAAACGATTTGTCGTAAACGTGCACTTTTATCACACTTTTTCTGTTTTTGTCGGAGTCCAATTTTAACTGCAATCAGCAATATATAAAAATGGATTTCTGTCTGTCTGTCTGAACCTAACAGACTCGGAGACTACTGAGCCGATCGGCGTGAAAATTTGTATGCAGGGGTTTTTGGGGCCGGGAAAGTTTCTTAAGATAGTTTGAGACCCCTCGCATCTCTAGAAAGGGGGGCTCGCATACAAATGAAGCACAAATATCTGCATAACTCGAGAACTGATCAAGCAAAGGAACCCAAATTTAGCACGCGGAAGTTTTTCAAGGCAAGAAATGTTTCTATGGTAGTCGAGCCTCCCCCCTCTAGAAAGGGAGGCTCCCATACAAATGAAACAGAAATTTCTGCATATCTCAAGAACTAATCAAGCAAATGGGACCAAATTTGCAATGTGGGGTTTTCTAGAGGCGAAAAATGTTTCTATGGTGGTTTGAGACCCCTCCCCTCTCCTAGAAGTGGTGCTGTCATACAAATGAAACACAAATTTCTGCATAACTCTAGATCTAATAGAGCAAATGGAACCAAATTTGGCATGCGGGGATTTTAACGGCAATAAATGTTTCTAAGGTGGTTTGAGACCCCTTCTCTCTCTAGTACGGCGCGGGGGGGGGGGGGGGGGGGGGTCTCCCATACCAATGATACACAAGTTTCTGCATAACTCGAGAACTAATCAAGTAAATGGAACCAAATTTGGCAGGTAGAGGTTTGTGAAGGCAAGAAATGTTTCTAAGGTAACTCGAGACCTCTCCACCCTCTGTAAGAGGGGGGCTCTCATTCAAATGAAACGTAAATTTGTGCATAACTCGAGAACTAATCAAGCATATGGAACCAAATTTGGCATGTGGAGGTTTTGGAGGAGAGAAATGTTTCTATGGGCGTTTGAGACTCCTCCGCCATCTGGAAGGGGGAGGGAGGGGGATTTTCATACAAATGAAATACAAATCTCTGCAAAACTCGAGAACAAATCAAGCAAATGGAACCAAATTTGGCATGCGGAGTTTTTGAAGGAAATAAATGTTTCTTATGTGGTTTGAGACCCCTCCGCCTTCTGGAAGGGGAGACTCCCATAAAAATGAAACATATTTTTTAGCATAACTCGAGAACCAATGTAGCAAATGAAACCAAATTTGGCATGTTGAGGTTTTTGGAGGCAAGAAATGTTTCAATGGTAGTTCAATACCCCTCTTCATTTGAAGGGGGGAGGGCTCCCATACAAATAAAAAGCAAATTTCTGTATAACTCGAGAACTAATCAAGTAAATGAAACCACTTTTAGCAAATGGGGGGTTTTGGAGGCTAGATTTCTATATACAGAAAAATGAATTTCTGTCTGTCTGTCTGTCAGACCCTTATAGACTCGGAAAGTTCTGTACCGACCAACGTGAGAATTTGTATGAAGGGGTTTTTGGGGCTGGGGAAGGTTCTTATGATTGTTTGAGACACCTTTTTTCTCAGGAAGTAGGGGTCTCAACAAATGAGACACAAATTTCTTCATAACTCGAGAACAAGCAAATCCAATCACATTTGGCATGTGAGGGTTTTGAAGGCAAGAAGGTTTCTATGGTGGTTCAAGACCCCTTCTCTTTCTGGGAGGGGGAGGGTGCCTTCATACAAATGAAACTCAAATTTGTGCATAACTCGAGAACTAATCAAGCAAATGGAACCAATTTTGGCATGTGGGGGGTTTCGAAGGCAATGATTGTATGGTGGTTTGAGAAACCACCCCCCTCTGGAAGGGAGGACTCCCTTACAAATGAAACACAAATTTCTACCAAACATGAGAATTATCCAGGTTACTTAAACACAAAACGTGTATTTCTCGGGTAAGAAGCATATTTTGATAGAAGTTCAGTTTATTCAAGAAAAAAACTTATTCCGAAAAAAAAAACCATATACGTACCAGTTATATTAAATTTTACTTCATTTAGTTACAAGCGTAGCAGCGAACGCACTGGGTTCAACTAGTACATCCATAAAATTGTGAATGCTCTCGTGAACATTTTTTTATAATATTTTAGAATTATTTATGCCAAACATACATTTCTTTGGAAATCAGGAAACCCGAAATTAAGACAAGATGTAGTATTTAAGAATGTTCCTTTATATCGTATTTTAATCGGATGTACGAATCTCAACATTTTGAAATTAATGTAAGTAGTCTGCTGCTTGCTATTTATCTGCTGACCTGCTCATATGTTTATCTATTTTGCTCAACACAGTAACGCCGATCTGTTTTTAGTCGTTTATTGAATATTTGTTTAGCCACTTCATTCGTGAAACGCAACCACAGTATCAACAATCCTTTCGTTTTGATTTGTCCCATGGTCTATGATCGGTGATAGCTGTGTGTGTTTGTCAAAAGCTAAAAGTATGCAACACTTATTTTCCCACTTTCGGTAGAATGGTAATATTCCTAGCTAGTGATAAAAAAGCAGATTGTCCAATGAACAAAAAATTGAACAAGAAAAATATGTCCTTCTATGTACCGACGACTCTACAAAGGACATCACGTACACAAACTCAACACTCAGTTTTTGTTAATGCAATCTCCTCCGAACAATGTATAAAATATAATAACAACAAACAAAACAACTGCAGTGAGTATTTTCGAAATTTTCTTTTTGCATTCCTCTCCATCTCCGAACGAACACTGCTTCGGCAGTCATGGTCATGATCATCATCATTATCATCACCATCATTGCCCCCCTCATCATCGATCAAAGAAGGCGAGAGCACGTGTTTGGTTCACCATCCGTCATTACCACCCCACCCGCTATTGTCAAAAAAAAAAAGAACGAAAAATGCAACGCCTGCTGTGCCTGCGACGAAATCCGAGAACAACACACAACAAAGCGCGTTATGGCAACCACGATGACGACGACGACAACGACGACTACGCTGAGACTTGGTTCTCGTTCGCCACCTCTGCTCCACACTTGGAGCAACATTACAGTAGTGCTGTGGCACGAAGGAGGAGGATTTCATCTTTTGTCGCTCTCCTGGTGGCGAACGTTGACCACCTATACTATACAAATATGAGAGTGCATTTTTTTCGACGTCGATTGGTCAATATAATATGGCATAACTTTTTTTTTCTCCATCCTCGACCGAATGGGAAAGAAAAAGCTGCAGCCTCGCGAGCGTCGATTGGTTCGGTTCGGATGACGATGACGACGGCATAGACATTTTGAGGTTTTCTTTTTTTTCGGTAGAGCCTCGGGGTCGTCGCCATTGCCGATTGTGGGAGGACTGGAAAACGTGGATGAGGAAGAAAGTTTTTTTTTCTCATGCGACTCCACGGCAGCCGATCGGTTTGGGGCCATTATAATTTCGGCGGTGGGTCTTCGTACACTTCTGGTGCCTGTTGTGGAACTGCAACTAAACAGCGGGATTGTATGGGGTATGGGGACATGTGTGTGATGAGAGATTTTTTTCGCGTCTCCAATATTTTCGGACGATTCGTGAGGTCATTTGCTCTTCTGGAGTTTTCTCGCACATTAGAATCGAGTGGGCGAGTGTGTGTGTGTGTGTGTGAGAGAAAGATGATGAAAGTTGAAGTGTGGTCAAGAAAAACGATTAAAACAAATTCGAATGTTGGTTTTCCTAGGCCTGGGATATCGTTTTTTTTTGTGTCACCGGAATCTTTTCTCTCGCTTTGACACAGCTTCACTCTGCTGATAAAGAACGGGAAGTTCGGATGCTACTCATCGCAGTGGAACGATTTTTTCTTCTCGATGCTCATACGCGTAGAGTTTATACGCATGCACTTGCGAGCAACACCATCGAAGGAGCCTAGGAAAAGTTTTTTTTTCCTTCTAGTTCGATACATTTGTACGGTTATTCTAACTGACACACTACGCCTTTTGCATTGCGCATTCGGCAGCTACTTCTTGATCGTTGTTTTTCGGTGGTGAGTAATGAGATTTAGTGAAAATGTTTGTGATAGATTAAATGCTTTACTTGGTTTTGGAATTTATAACTTATTTGTTTGATACGGTCATGCAATGAGATTATTTGGCAATTGGTCTCCAGTTTTGGTGCAATTCTCGTTCCTGAGAGATGATCATTGTTATGAATTATCAGAATGAGGAAATTCGGTATTAATTTTACCAGGGACAAATTGAACAAATTGGATAAACATCGTGTATGAAATATTAATATACTAATCTGTTGGTTGAAAAGATATCGAATGCCCTTGATTTGATGATAATCTTTTAGAAAAGTTGATAACTATTTAAATAGTATAACTTTTGAAAATAATTCAACATAAATGTAATTTAGTGGTAAGGTAGAGCAAGGTTAAATGGTTAGTTATTAGAATAAAGCTCACTAACTTTTTCTCTGTGATATTCTGCTGGCAAAAAATTACGTTCAAATGTTGTGATGAATATACTTACTGTAAAAAAATCAAACGGCCCAAAACACTTAAGCACTTTACAAATATTCTGTTTCTTTCCGTATGGTTGCTATATTAACTAACTTGCCCCATAGCCGGGTTAAGTTACTCATACAATGAATTGAAGCAGTGATGGTGATGTGGGATACAAAATTCCTATCGCTCGGTTAGATTTTTACCGTGAAGCGATGGGAAGGTTTAAGGCGAAATTGGAACGATTTTTGATGTTTCCCTTTCTCGATTTATTAAAAATCAATGGAACACTTTTTCTGAAAAGTTTTAACACTTGAAGTTAGTCAACTAAATTTTCCATCCTGTGGTTAGAAAAAAAAAGTAGAAATCTTTTCTCATATTACCTAAAACCATTCTTGTAACCCAAACTTGTTGTAAAAATTATCGAGTTAGACAACTTTGCCCATCAATAATACAATTATTTAGTATGAATGTGATACGTTTTTATTCAATACGACTCTTCCCTATACGATAAGAAGTATTTCGTTAGAATGCAACATACTTGTAAATTGCATAGTAAAGCTGAAAACCATTTTTTTAGCACAACTCATAATCTTTAAAATAATTTTTGTTTGTCGTATACGCTACCCGTGATTATGTATAATGCAGATGGATGCTCGTCGGCAACCCAACAAACATCGGTGTTGAATTAGAGCTTGTTCAAGCAAATTTGGAGAACCTATTCAGCTGTTTCTTCTAGAATAGCTGAATAGCTTCTCCAAATTTGTTTGAACAGGCTCTAATTCAACACCGATATTTGTTGGGAAACTATATCTGGAGTTGGTGGTTGAAAGTCAGTCTTCGGGCGGAATCTCTGTTCGCGATGAACACCAACCGACCAACCTTTCCGGATCGTTCCTTCAGATAGAAACTAACGACGTCAGGTATGTACCAATTTTGTTTTATTCATTCTATTAGTCAAATTCACCCTTCTCACCTCAATTTGGAAAACTTATTCTAAAATGTTAACGATAATTAGGTGGGGATGCTAGTCTTTTTGGATAAGCGCCCAATTAAGGTAAATCCAAGAAATGTTAGCTCATACCTGTTTTCAAGATAAAAATGCATATCTTTAGAAACATTTTTTAAGCATTTCATGAGTCACTTGAAGGTTCCTGAATATTTCAATTCGCTAAAAACAATCAAATATAATTCTCATCATGATCTGAGGTCACGCAAAAGTTTCTAAAATATACTTGGGGCTTTTTCAAAAGTCTTGACTTCAATATTTCTTGAACTAAAACACCAATCATATGAAATTTTCCAGAAATTCACAGCAACGAATTTTAAACTTGTTCCGAAGATATTACTTAAATTACTTTCTTCGAGAAACGAAATCTAAGATTTTTGTGTAAGTAATATAAAAATAAATGTTTTCAGGCCAATATTGCACCAAATTTATTGTAGTCTGATACAACGTATTTCAATGGTTTGAGGATCAAATCTGACATTGGTTTCACTGTTATGATCGAGCAAATTAAAAAAAAATAGGATTCTTTTTTTTAATACAGCATCATATATAATGAGGTACTTCTAAGCAACTTTAACTCTCAATTTTACTGAAACAATCACAAAATGGAAGATGTTGTTTTCTTGCAGAATAGATTCAAGATTCAAAAACGCACCTTTATTTCTTGACAAATTGAACGGTATGATAGTTAGAACAATGCATTGCCTAACAATATTATAGATGGATCCAACTTT
Organism: Aedes koreicus; assembly: GCA_024533555.2. Taxonomy (NCBI): domain Eukaryota; kingdom Metazoa; phylum Arthropoda; class Insecta; order Diptera; family Culicidae; genus Aedes; species Aedes koreicus. The sequence goes on from JAHHFK020001560.1 coordinate 161,049, forward strand.
ATTTTGAAAACAAAGGTTATATTATAGATTAATATTATAGATGGATCCAACTTTATTTTGAAAACAAAGGTTACACACGAATTATTCAAAGTATTGCCCATCACTAGCTACGACTTTTTCCCATCTTTCTGGTAGAACGTGAATACCATTTCGATAGAACTGTTCGTCTTTTGATGCTATCCAAGAATCAAGCCATTTTGAGATGTCATCATATGAGTGGAATTGCTGACCAGTGAGACCATGTGCCATCGAACGGAACAAGTAATAATCGGACGGTGCAATATCAGGAGAATATGGCGGGTGGGGTAGGACTTCCCATTTGAGCGTTTCCAAGTAGGTTTTCACGGGTTTCGCAACGTGAGGTCGAGCGTTGTCATGCTGAAGAATCACTTTTTCGTGTCTGTGCTCGTATTGTGGCCGTTTTTCGTGCAGTGCTCGGCTCAATCGCATCAATTGAGTTCGATACCGTTCCCCGGCAATGGTTTCGTTTGGTTTCAACAGCTCATAATAAATAACACCAACTTGGTCCCACCAAATACACAGCATAACCTTCGCAGCGTGAATATTCGGCCTAGGCGACGATGTTGAAGCATGCCCGGGCAGTACCCATGAATGTTTCCGTTTTGGGTTACTGTAATGAACCCATTTTTCGTCACCCGTCACAATGCGATGGAGAAAACTCTTCGTTTTTTGCCGCAGGAGCAGTTGTTCACAGATGAAAAAACGACGCTCAACATCTCTTGGCTTCAAAACGTAAGGAACCCAAATTCCTTGCTTTTGAATCATTCCCAACGCATGCAATCGCTTAGAAACGGCTTGGCGGGAAACTCCTAATCCTGAACCAAGCTCTTCTTGCGTTTGACACGGATCCTCATCGAGCAATGCCTCCAATTCAGAGTCTTCGAAGTTTTTTGGCCTTCCTTCACGTGGACGATCATCAACACTGAAATCACCGTTTTTGAAGCGACGAAACCAATCACGACACGTTGTTTCACTCAGAGCAGCATCACCGTAAACTTTTTGGAGCTCTCGATGTGCTTCAGCCGCCGTTTTCTTCGAATGAAAGAAGAAAATCAACACTTCCCGCAAATGACGATTATTTGGCACGAAATCAGACATCTTCAAACAACCAAAATATATAACACTAAACCAAAATCACTGATTTGGCAAAGCGGTTTGTTTACCATATGTCTGAGCTTGGTTTATGACGCTTGAGATGTACAAGATTCGACCAGTACTTACTACTGGCGCCATCTATTGCTAAACAGCGGGAACTTAGTTGCGCACCTAATGCAATTTTTTTACTAATCAGTTACTGTAATCAGCTAGTTTTAAAAAAGGTCTAACTTAGTCTATGTTTGTAACAGCAAGCCTGATTATAGTGACTTATAATTGATATCATGAGGGGCTTATTTTTTTTTGTGGAGCGAATAATTTCGAAGGGAAATGAACAAACTCATTTATTATTTCTAGAAAATATAGCAGCCAAATATTTGTAAAGAATACAAAATATAAATATTAGGATTCGAAGAGAGCAAAGCATGTAAGAAGGTAAAAATTTCGAAGAAAATAGAGTTGAAATTATCTCAGCGTTGTCAATTTTCCAGGAAAATCAATCAATTATTTCAGAAATTCGTAATTCATGCGCTAATAAAATATTTAGAAAATAAAACTCTGACATTTTTTACTATTACTTTGACTTTTACTATTGCTATTACTATTACTATTACTATTACCAATACTTTTTCTATTTCTATTACTATTACAATAACTATTATTATCACTACTACTATTACTTTTACTATTACTGTTACTATTACTATTACTTTTACTATAACTTTAACTATTACTATATCTATAACTTTAACTTTAACTATAATTTTAACTATTACTATAACTATTACTGTTACTATTACTTTAACTATTATCACTTATAATAATAATAATAATAATAAAAATAAAAATAATCATATCCTTATTACTATTAGTATTATTATTATTATTATTATTAGTATTATTAATATTATAAAAATAATAATAATAATAATAATAATTATTATTATTATTACTATTAAAATTATTATTATTTTTAAATTTATCATTATTATAATCATTGTTAATATTATAATATAATATAATACAATAATAATTTTCATCTGTATTGCATGTCGAACGATTTCAATACTTCCAGTTTGGGATATTTTGCATCATTTACCGATAAGACCAATATCACGATGCAACTTGAATTTAGGTGTGGCTCGAGTGGGTGTGAAGTCAGAGCAACGGAAATCCATTAACTTTCACCTTAATAGCTGACTTTAGCCTCTCCGAATGAGAAAAACGTAACACAATCGAAGACGAAGAAAAGCGAAGCGGACAAAGTGAACGAATAGAAGTCGAAGAAGAGAAACGGAAGAGCAGAAGCACAAGAAGTTGAAGACGTAGAGAAACAGAAGGAAAAAAATGGAAGAAGATAAGCAGAAGAAGGAAAATAGAAGCAGAAAAAGAAGCGTAACGGAATCAACGGAAGAAGAAAACCGAAGTGGATGGAGAAAAAAATAAAAGAAACGGAAATTGAAGGAGGCACAACGGAAGAAGCAATGTACTGAAAAGAAGCAAAATTAGAAAGTGAAACAAAAGTAGACAACATGAATGAGAGAAACGTAACACAACTGAAGAAGAAGAAAAGCGAAACAGAAGAAGAAAAGTGGAAGGAGGAAAGTAAAAAAAGAGGGAAAAATAACAGAGATAAGAAAAGCAGAACAATCGCAAGAAGCAGGAAAAGTTGAAGCAAACCAACGAAGGAACAGAAGGATAAGTAGAGAAGTTGAAGAATAAGGGTTGAGAAGGGCGGAATGAAGTAGAGTGGGAGATGAATGATTGGATTAATACTATACGTGAATACCAGAATTTCGTAAGACACGAATGCATCCTTCTGGTGTAAAGTGTCATTAATAAAAAAAAAAAATATCACGATGCAACTTGAATTTAGGTGTGGCTCGAGTGGGTGTGAAGTCAGAGCAACGGAAATCCATTAACTTTCACCTTAAGCGAGTGCCTTACATTGGGGTATTGGAGACGGTTGTTCCGTTATCGCGTTCCCTCTCTGATCAACCGTTGTATGAGAGAAATAAAGATCAATCTCACAGTGAAAGTAATACATCTGTTACACCTTTTATAACAATATATATCTTTATTATTGAGCTTTTTAGCCTTCAGCCTATAAAGGCACTGACGTTGGGTGTGATAATGGCGCAAAATCTTCGCAAATCATTCTTTGCATTATTATTATGGCATTATTATTATCGAATAAATGATGATATCTCAGTTTACGATTGATGATGAGGCAACTGATCGCGTTCGGGAGATTAAATATCTTGGCGTGATTATTGATGATAAGCTAAAGTTCAACGCTCACATTGACAATGCCATCAAGAAAATTGCCAAGAAAATATGCCGTTTGAAGAACGATTTAACAACTTCCAGTAAAATACAGCTATACAAATCAATCATCTCTCCTCATTTTGGACTTCCATTTCAATCCCTTCCGTTTTATTTTTGGCCAATCAAACACAAATACTGAAGCTACAGCGTTTGCAGAATAAAATAATGCGTTTGGTTTTAAGATGCAACAGATTCACCTCCTCGACTTTTATGTTAAACACGTTGCAATGGTCATCGCTGAAGCAGAGAATTGTATATTTGACTATGGTGTTCATTTTTAAAGTAGTAAATGGTTTGCTTCCTCGATATTTGTGTGATCGATTTGAAAGAGGAAGTGGTTTTCATAGATATAATACTAGAAACGCGGATGAAATAAGAACACCAAATTTCTTGACATGTGCTTCACAAAACTCATTATACTTTAAAGGAATAAATGTTTTCAATTCGATGCCAAGACAAATTGAACGTGTGCCAACTCTTTCAGAATTTAAAAGACTGTGTATTTTGCGCGTTAAAACTGTATGCTAAACAGTAAGCGAAATTTTTTAATCATTTATGAAGATTGTAACTGACGATGTTTTTACTGTTATAAAACGGATTGTTTTGTGTGGACTATTTCTTGTACAGTTATGTTACTTTTTTTTTGTTTTAAAAAATGAAGATTGTATTTTGACGGATTACAATGAGTTGGCTATTTTCTTTTTCATACTTTTTTTTCTCAACACTACAAACTATTTTGTTCGTCAGAGTCATTTTGTTTCATGTTGTTGTAGTTAAAAAAAAAAATAAAGAAAGTAGTCTACAAAAGTTTGAGCATCGCGTGGTATACAGGTATAAAGGACTTCTTTATGAATTTATATAAAAAAATTGCCTTCGATGCTTAAGAAGATACCATGGAATAGTAGTGGGTTGTCTGGCTGATTGTCGGGGAATTCCTTGTCAATTCTGTTGTGGTTGAATTTAAAAGTTTGACTAGGGCCAGTCCAGGATTTTTTCGGTTTGGAAATTTTCTCGATCTCCCTGGATGGGGATATTCTTGGTCAGCCCAAAACTAAGCTGGCGGCTCCATAAGTATTGGAACCGCATTGGATATGTAGCGGGCAGGATCGGATATTGGCTTGTCTTTTGATAATGTCCTTATACGGGATTCTGTGATTTGAATTGTAATAGGATTTCCTGATCGCTGGGAATACTTGCGAACATTTGTGGTTGACATCAATAGTTTTTCACAATTATATCGCTGTAAAGCAAATGAACAGTTTTTGAAGAAGTTTACATCTGTAGATGAAATCAGTTGGTTTTTTTTTGCATAACTGGTTGAATTGCTTCTAAAAATAAATTATCTAATAGATAAGTCTTCTAGCTCAAACCTTTGTAAGGGGTAAGTGGCGGGACCATCATCATACCAGGTGTTTCATAAATTATGTCCAAGTCCTTTAAGATGTCAACAATCTTGGGAAAGTACTTTGGATATTAATTCAAGACTTCAGGTTGAACAGCTATTTATTGGACTACTGTGTTCTGAACATCAATTAAAATCACGTCTCTCAGATAATCGTTCATGATACCAGATTGCTTAGAATTTATTCTAGAGACCTTCAGAACATCAAAGATCTTAAGGAAATCCCCTAAATATGTTTTCAAAACTTCAGGATGCTTCAGGAATTATTTTGAAGGTCTTGTGGTGAACAACAGTTTAAATCATGTTCTGTTTTTTAAATACCAGTTTGCTAACAAGCTATTTCCAAGTCCTTCAGGGTGTCAAAGATTTAAGCAAGTCCTATGATTATTTTAAGACAGTATTATAACCGTCAATGTCCTCCTTTAGCTCATGAAATGACCGCAGGAATCAAGCACCCTGGAAAAGTGAAAAACAAGATGTAAAGGAAGAGGGAAAAAATTTAAAAAGGAAGAAGAAAAAATTTTTTAAAAAAAAAAAATTTTTGGGGGGGGGGGTGGGAAAAAATTGGGGGGGGGGGGGTGGGGGGGGGTGGGGGGGGGGGGGGGAAAAAAACTTACCTTACCAATCAGACTAAGGCCGGTGTGGCCTCTGCTGTACACAGAAGTTGTTTCCATTGTAATCGGTCCATGGCTGTTCCTCGCCAGCCTCGCTGTCTGCGGAGGGTCCGCAGGTCGCCTTCTACTTGATCGATCCACCTTGCTCGTTGCGCGCCTCTTCTTCTTGTACCTGTCGGTTCGTTTTCGAGAACCATTTTCACAGGGCTGTCGTCCGACATTCTTACGACATGCCCAGCCCATCGTAGTCGACCGATTTTTGCGATGTGTACGATGGGAGGTTCTCCCAGCAACTGGTGCAATTCGTGGTTCATTCGCCTCCTCCACGTTCCGTCTTCCATCTGCACTCCACCGTAGATCGTACGCAGCACCTTCCGTTCAAAGACTCCAAGGGCGCGTTGGTCCTCCACTAGCAATGTCCATGTTTCGTGGCCGTAGAGAACTACCGGTCTAATTAATGTCTTGTAGATGGTCAACTTTGTGGTTCGGCGAACTTTGTTCGATCTTAGCGTCCTTCGGAGTCCAAAGTAGGCACGATTGCCAGCCATAATGCGCCTTTGTATTTCTCTGCTGGTGTCGTTATCGGCGGTCACCAATGAGCCCAGATACACAAATTCGTCTACTACCTCGATTTCATCACCGTCGATCTGAACTCGTGCTAGGAGGCTAACATTGTCTTCTCGTGAGCCTCTTCCCTTCATGTATTTTGTTTTTAACGCATTAATCACAAGCCCAATCCTACCAGCTTCAGCCTTAAGTCTGATGTACGTTTCCGCCATCGTCTCAAAGTTACGTGCTACGATATCAACGTCGTCGGCGAAGCCAAATAGTTGGACAGACTTCCTGAAGATCGTGCCACTCGTGTCTATCCCAGCTCTTCGAATCACACCCTCCAATGCAATGTTAAACAACAAACACGACAATCCATCACCTTGCCGTAACCCTCTCCGAGATTCGAAGGGACTCGAGAGCGTCCCTGATACTCGGACGACACACATCACTCGATCCATCGTTGCTTTGATCAACCGCGTCAGTTTTTCCGGAAATCCATATTCGTGCATGATTTGCCATAGCTGGTCTCGATCGATTGTATCATACGCTGATTTGAAGTCGATGAAAAGATGATGTGTGGGCACGTTGTATTCGCGACATTTCTGCAGTACTTGCCGAATCGCGAAAATCTGGTCCGTAGTAGCGCGGGCACCCATGAATCCCGCTTGGTATTGCCCCACGAACTCCTTTGCAATTGGTGACAGGCGGCGGCATAACATTTGGGAGAGCAACTTGTAGGCAGCGCTCAGTAGCGTGATCGCACGATAATTGCAGCAATCCAGCTTGTCGCCCTTTTTATAGATGGGACACACTATTCCTTCCATCCAATCCTCCGGTAAACATTCCTCCTCCCAAATCTTGGTAATTACCCAGTGCAGCGCTCTGGCCAGTGCTTCACCACCGTATTTTAATAGCTCGCTTGGGAGTTGGTCAACACCAGCGGCTTTGTTGTTTTTCAACAGACCAATTTCCTCCTCAACTTCCTGAAGGGTTGGGGTCGGGGTCCTGTCATCTTCTGTGCGTGTTCCTAGATTTATTACCGTGCCACTTTCGTTCGCTGTAACATTACCGTTCAGGTGCTCGTCGAAGTACTGCTTCCACCTTTCAATCACCTCACACTCTCCTGTGAGAAGGTTGCCATTCAGGTCTCTGCAAATATCAGCTTGTGGTACGTAGCCTTTGCGCGAGCTGTTTAACTTCTCGTAGAATTTGCGTGTGTCGTTAGCACGGTACAGTGCTTCCATTTCTTCGCGGTCTCGATCTTCCCTCTGGCGCTTTTTCCTTCGAAGAATAGAATTTTGTCTGTTCCGTGCCTGTCTATACCGGTCCACATTCGCTCTCGTACGGTGTTGCAGCATTCTCGCCCGTGCTGCATTCTTCTCCTCTACTAATTGCTGGCATTCGCCATCAAACCAGTCATTTTTTCGATTCGGTGCAGAAGTACCTAGTGTCATTAATGCAGTGCTACCAATGGCGGTTCGAATATTTTTCCAGCCATCCTCAAGAGTAAAGGGCGATACGGTCAAAATTTTGGTTATTTTTTTTTTGTGTTTTTTTTTTTATTTTGCATTTAAAAAACCTGAACACCCCTCATTTTGAAGGTGTGTGTGTGTAGAATGTTGCTCCTATTTTGATTTTGGAATTCACTCTTCAGTTGTCAAAGTGCCGTCCAAGCAAGAAGAGCAGCGTATCAAAATTTTGCTCGCGCATCGCGAAAATCCGAGCTACTCGCACGCAAAGTTGGCAAAATCGCTAAAAGTTGCCAAATCAACCGTTACAAATGTAATTAAAGTGTTTGGGGAACGTTTGTCGACAGCCAGGAAGTCTGGATCGGGGGGAAATCGAAAACCGGAAGCCGCTGAGACGACAAAGAGAGTTGCCGGTAGTTTCAAGCGAAACCCTAACCTATCTCTCCGAGATGCCGCAAATAAGCTGGGTGTATCGTCTACAACCGTGCATCGAGCCAAAAAACGAGCCGGACTATCGACTTACAAGAAGGTAGTGACTCCAAATCGCGATGATAAACAAAATACGATGGCCAAAGCGCGATCCCGGAGGCTGTACACGACGATGCTGACGAAGTTTGACTGCGTGGTAATGGACGACGAAACCTACGTCAAAGCCGACTACAAGCAGCTTCCGGGACAGGAGTTTTATACGGCAAAAGGAAGAAGAAAGGTAGCAGATATTTTCAAGCACACGAAACTGTCAAAGTTCGCAAAGAAATATCTGGTTTGGCAAGCCATCTGTACCTGTGGCTTGAAAAGCAGCATTTTCATAGCTTCCGGGACTGTCAACCAAGAAATTTACGTGAAAGAGTGTTTGAATAAACGTCTGCTGCCTTTCCTGAAGAAACACGGTTGTTCCGTACTGTTTTGGCCGGATTTGGCATCTTGCCATTACGGTAAAAAGGCCATGGAGTGGTACGCCGCCAACAACGTGCAGGTGGTTCCCAAGGACAAGAACCCTCCCAACACGCCAGAGCTCCGCCCAATTGAGAAATACTGGGCTATTGTCAAGCGGAACCTAAAGAAGACCAAAAAAACTGCTAAGGACGAGCAGCAGTTCAAGGCAAACTGGCTTTCTGCGGCGAAGAAGGTGGACAAGGTGGCTGTACAAAATCTGATGGCAGGGGTCAAGCGTAAGGCCCGGCAATTCGGATTTGGAAAAGCGGAAGCCTAACTGAATATTTTTCCTGAATTTTATACTAATTGAACTTGAAAAAGAAATTTAATTTGATTTTTTAAATAAACGATTTCACCGATTTACACGCGTTTTCCCTTGACCAAATTTTGACCGTATCACCCTTTAGCTGCGCCAAGCTGCTCTTCCGTTGGTAGGGCTGCTTCTAGCTGTTGCGCGTATTTCTGGGCAACTTCGGTTTCCCGTAGTAGCTCAATGTTAGGTCGTGGCGTCCGAAATCGACGCGTGTTGTACACCGTCGAGAGTTTTGAGCGCATACATACTGCAACTAGGTAGTGGTCCGAGTCTATATTCGCGCTGCGGTAAGTGCGATCGTTGGTCAGGTGATCTCCAAGTGGCTTTGTGCATGTCTTTACGGGGGAAGAAGGTACTTCGGACTACTAAACCACGGGAGGCCGCAAAGTTCACACATCGTTGGCCATTATCGTTCGATACGGTATGCAGGCTGTTAGGCCCTATTACCGGTCTGTACATTGCCTCCCGTCCTACCTGAGCGTTCATGTCACCAATGACGACTTTTACGTCCCGTTGCGGGCAGCCATCATACACCTGCTCTAGCTGCGCGTAGAACGCTTCTTTTTCGTCATCGGGTCTCCCGTCGTGTGAACAGTGTACATTGATGATGCTGTAGTTGAAAAATCGACCCTTAATCCTCAGCTTGCACATTCTAGTGTTGATCGGAAACCATCCAATCACGCATTGACGCATTTTGCCCAGCACTACAAAGCCGGTGCCCTAATCGTTTGTGGTACCACAGCTCTGGAAAAAGTAGCCGCTCGATGCCCACTTTTCCATACCTTCTGTCCTGTCCAGCAAACTTCCTGCAGTGCTACGACTTCGAAGTTACGAGGTTGAAGTTCGTCGTAGATTATCCTATCGCAGCCAGGGAAGCAGAGCGATTTGCAGTTCCATGTTCCGAGTTTTCAATCGTAGTCCTTAATTCGTCGCCTAGGTCTTTGCCGATTGTTCCGGTCCGTATTAACTTCTGTATTATTCGTAACATTGATTTTTTAAGTGCGGCTTGTTGGGCCTTCCCCAACCCCCTGTCTCGCCGGAGGACCATCGTGCACAACACTGTTTAGAGTCCCACGCTGGCACGAGGACGATGATCATCCGCTCCTAACATGGAGAACAGACGCTGTTTTGAGCCGCCCCTAACATGGAGAACAGACGCTCAGATAGACTGCGCCCTTTGAAGAGGGTTATTTTACAAAACAGAATATGAAAAACTCAACCTTGGCAATGATTAATATTTCCAGCAGGACAATGATCCAAAACGTTTTAAAAGTGTTTTAAAAGAATGGATTCCTTACAGCGTACTCCACAGGCTTAAGAACGGTCTCCGGATCTCAATCCCATTAACCATTTGTGGGATTATTCGAATGAAACGGATCCGGAAACATGAAATCCGGAACGAGCAGCTGTTGAAGGCGGTTCTTCTGGACGAATGGAATGAAACATCCCTCCAAGGATGTCCTTGGACATGAAAGACTCCCTACGAAGTACTAGCAACAAGTTTGCGAAGCATTATAAGTAATAGTATAAATATTTAAATCACGAATATATTTTTCCGTTAATTTTAAATGTAACAACGTCACTTACATGAGAAGCTAGCATGTTTTGTATGATGATTTTAATATTAACTGTAAGTATATTACTAGGTTTTTGATGTTTATAAGAAGGTATCAACTCATGTTTAAACTTATCTGATTTTTTAAGGAATGGTATTTTAGTATGAAGCTCCTGAAATATTCCAAAAAACCTGTACCCTTTAAATTACTTTGAAAATTAACGAAAAGTTATTGAAGCTTCGCCATATAGTCTATTCATAGTTACCAGATCACTTAAGAGTTACTTAGTTATCTGCTATTATACTTCTAATTTGCAATTTCTACCACTGATCTTCTACAACACCGGCGCCATCGTAATCTACGGATTAATTAAAACTTAAGATAAATTAGTTTGTTCACTTTTCATCTAGCATATTTTACTTCGCTACAGTTCTTAGTTCATAAAGAACTTGAATTCTTATTAGTTGAGCAAATGTCGTCCTCGTGCTGGCCAATTGAAATAATTTTGCGTAGTTTAATATGAAATAAAAATTAGAATACGATAGAATACACCTATACCCAATATATCACACTAATCAACACATAAGCCGGGACTAACGGCTCCACTTCCCTTCCGAAGGAAGACGTGACCAGAGATTGTTTCGCCTCAGAGGAATCCCACCGACTTCGACTGGGATTGAACAAAGACCGACTTGGTAGCAGTGGCAGTGGAAGTCACGTTTACCACTATCCCACCGGCGCTGGCATTTAGAATACGATATATGTATGTGCATCTTAAAATCTAATCGATGTGTTGAGTAAGCAACAGACAGACAAAAGAAAATTATTATTTTTTAGTTATACCCCGTTAGAACATAACAGATGAAAACAGATTTAACTTGGCTTTATACTCGTATATCGCTTAATGGGAAGGATGGATTCCAAACCAAAATGTTCATGATTATTTTAGAAAAATAAAGTATCTTAGTTATAAATTAGTCATAAATTGAAAAGCACGAAAACCGAAACACCCGAAACATCTACTAATCAAAACTTCCTTCTCGTGTGGAGAAAAGTATTCCAAAATGATCATCACCACCCATAAACTCCGTAGCTATTGAACTACTTCAGCACAAAAAAGGGCAATTTATCTTGATGATACCCTACCCAAGCAGGCCTCGAAAGGATAAACGCAAGTAACGCTTCGTACAAAAAATCTCCTCGTTGGGGGTGCCGAAACACCACAAAAACTGCACCGCATACATTTACTCTTATGTTCTTCTCACAGCACCACCACCTTTCCTCTGTTCCGAAAAACTCCCACCCCTTTCAATGAAAAGTCGTTTGGGTACACATCCGGTTCCACAAAGAATCCAAAAAGAGTTAGCAAAACGAGAGATGAGATAAAAAAGCATTCGTCTGTTTATCGCAACACTTTTCAAAAGCCGAAGCGCAACCATGGCCTTTTTGCATCTCCGGAAAAAAATACCCCCTTTCCTATCTTTCAATCGCCGATGACGACGACGACGACGACGACGACGACGACGAATACTGCCCACCACCCGATATGGAGTGAGTGAGCTCAAAAAATGAAGAAAAAATGCTCCCCTCGTGTCGAACTGGACTTGGGTGCCACCGATCAACGCGGTGAAAAAAAAAGCTGCACATTGAGTTGACCATCGCATCATCGTCGTCATCATCGCAGTAGGCCGTTTTGGCGAGTGAGTAGCCCGCGCTTGCTGTGTGTGCGTTGATAGAAAGAAAACAAATGGAAAAGGCGGCAGCTCCCCACTTTGGCAACGGTGGCGTCCGCACGAGCTGAAGAGAGAAAGCGAATGCAGAGAAAACAAAATAGGAGCAAGAAAAAGAGTTCAATCGAGGGTGGTCCACCCCCCGAAAGCTGCCAGCGACGCCTCCTTACAGTCGAACTGGTCCGTGGATCGCCACCGAGCCACATTCGATAAAAAGAGTCCGGTGTGGCTGCATACGTGGACTTTTCGCCAAGCAGAGGCAACAATAACGAATAAACATCATTCATTATACATAGGTATGTTGCATGTTGTGCGCGATAAAGCACTCTGCTCTATTCGGCGCGAGTTGAGAGTAGGCACACTCTTATTCGCAAAAGCGAACCGATTCGAGAAGAGAAGTTTTTTTTTTCATTTCGGAAATTGCAATTTATTAAAAAGAAAAATTAAATCCAACTAAAAACAGTGGCCTCGGTTCTCAAATGAAAGTGGATGATTTTGAGTTTTTTTTTCATTCGCTAACGGAAGCGTATGAATCAAGTTTGTGGCGTCCGATGCAGAACCTCACATGGAATGAACATGAATTTTAGAATTGTTTAGGTTTTTTATTGCTGATGGAAAATGTTTTCATGTTTTGCGATTTAATTTGTTATGATGCTTATGATCGGGCAGGGATAATGTTAAGATTTTTGCTCTTATAAAATTTGTCCACATGAAATGACTACAATCGGACCGGAAGTGGTTGGAGTGGTTGAAATGGTAAGACTTAAAAGAACATCAGTTCAACTTGATAAATTATTTTACTCAGATCTCCGAATCTCTAGGAATATGAACTGCATCCATTAACTCTCAACAAAACTCTGTTTATACTTGGAGGTCTTAAGACCTTTATTCCAGGATTGTTTAGTAAAATTTTGAACGTTCATTTGATTCGCATCCTGATTTCATTTAAATTAATAAAACTTCAGGAATGCTATAGCTTATCCAAATAACAATTTCTTAATAACTTGTTACGCTTGGAGGGATAGTAGCCCCCCTTCTTTCTTTTTAACTTCTGTATCTCAAATATAATGAAGGGGATTGGGGAAATTGTTAAATTATTAGTTTAAAAAAATTAGGGAAAATATTGGTTTTTTTTCACATTGGTCCGAAAGGGCGATTTTCAGGAATAAAATAAAAAGTGCACTTAGATGACGTGTAATCAAATTGGTGTCTTCAAAGAAGTTTTTGGTAAGATTAAGGCGCATCTGATAAAGGGGTCGTCCATAAACTGCGTTCATCGGGGCACGATTTTTTTTTTATCTTTTTTGTGTGACGTTCTAGGCTTTTGAAACATTCTACAACATTGTAGAACTCACCATTTCCATAAACTTTGCAGAAAACACCAACTTGCTATCTTGTATTTTTTATTGAGATATGAAGCATTTTTTATGGGAACCCCTTTCAAATCGATTTTTTAGCTCTAACTTTTTTCTTTGATTTTTCCTCGGTCTACTATGTTCTAGAAAGTTTTTCTTTTTACTTAAACACACAACTTTTTAGAAAACAGCAATACGCTATCTTTTAGAACTGAAATGATACAAGCGTTTTGTTGTTCAAAATATGCCATTTTCCAAGGGTTATATCTCAAAATGGCGCAAACATTTTGAAAATAAAATTCCGTGACATGATGGTAAATGTTTCATTGAACATTTTAATGTTTTAATATATGGGGGGTAATTGATAATTACTAGGTGGGCATAAATCAAAGAAGTGTGGTTTTCGGTGAAAATACAGTCTTCAATGAGCTTTTCTATTGTAATTTCTTACTTTGAGTTTTCCGCGGCATTCTATGGTGAAGAAAGTTTTTCCTTTCACTGAAACACACAAACTTTTGGATGATGGCAGTACTCTAACCTTTAAATATGAAAAGATACAGGCATTTTTTAAATCATCTTGGAACTGCCAAAAATTTCAAAGAAGTCCCGGCGTGTTTTTATGTGGGTATGCTTTCGGATTATGGGAAGGACTTGATTAAAAGGAAACAGAATGAATGAACCTTGATCATTTATTGAATGTTACGGACTGTTAAATGGTGGACAAAATGATACCATTTAGGATCGTAACAGTTTTCGTTATCTATTTAAGCAGTTTTTGAACGCTTTCTGGATATTGGCTGGGTTTTGATGTAGTGATCCTATTTTTAAGTGAAATAATAGGATCCGAAGTTAGAAGAAGCCGTTTAAAGACATCTTCTAAATTAGCAACTCTGCTAAATTTCCGGGCATGATTCTCCCTGAATCTTCTGATACATTTATTTCGGGTTTCCTGTGCTTCTTCACTGCACATGCCAATAGGTAAAATTATATGCCGCATGATGGTTGCTCCATGTAGCAAGATTTTATGCACTGTGGGAGATAGTGGATACCACCCATAGAGTTCAACGTACAATCTGTGTGTGGCGTCGGCATATTTCTCGAATTCATCGATATTAATACATGCTTTGCTGTTAATTACACACAATATCGTGTGAAATCGTTCCAGAAGATGCTTGTGAATCCCAGTAATTTGCGCAACAATCAACCAATTTTCAAAAAATCTTCGGGCCGTGTTCCCGTCATTGGAGTTCCCTCCAGCAGGTCTTGGCTCGTTTATCCGCAAACCGAGTTGTTGTTTGAGCATATTGTGTACTTCTGATTCTCGCTGCTTAACGGCAACGTTTGCCTTGCTCACGCGCCATGTCGGTTTATCCAAAACTAGTCTACTTATAAATATATATTATATAAAAATCTTAAAACCATTTTAGTTATATCAAGTTCAATAATTCACCTGAATGAAATTTTCAACAACATTTCCATACTACGTATGTACGCGTGCAGAGGTGACATTCCGAATTTGAACTTTTCTGGATCTTTAGGGTCGTCTTCTCTTCTGGCAGCGTTGAGATGTTTACCTGAACGGCCGCAGATGTAGCAAGATTGAGTGTTGGTGCCAGTGACATCGTTGACGACTTTGGTATCAACCATACAAAAATACAATTTTGGCACAATGGAATCCGCAATATTTTCCAACCGATAAACGGTGGGAATTAACAAACTGATTTGCGTTTCCATTGACTCAACTTCGCGTGAGGTCAATTCTGCACTCTCCTTTGCAAATAACAGTTTGATTGGGCGGCAGAGATTGACAGAAGAAGGCAACGTATTATCCCAAACTATTTCTTCCGTTGCAGGCCCAGCTTGTCGTGCTGTTAAACGTAGAGGAACAATTGAGAATGCAAATATGTGCGAATCACCGTATTCATTGATTTCACCGTCTTCGAACTCTTCTCTGAAACCTTGCTTGTACCTTGCGTGGTTGCTGCTACCATCACAACCCCACTTATAAATCAATTTTAGTTCGTGTCTATCAGAAAACTGTTGCAGTTTTTCCAAAGGAACTTGACTGTTTACTAAGCGAGTAGTAGTGTGGTCTACAAGATCTTGAAGCCGAACCTCTGCCACGGATGGTGAAATTGATATTCCTGTATGGAGAGCTGGATCTTCCATAACCTGCTGTATCATATTGCCAACATTCTTTATCCCTATTACGTAAAATAAGTTTATACATTTTTCATTTACTTTACATGTCATCAAATAGCTAACCTGCCGATTGTGCGCTAGATGCTGCAGCAAACATCAATTTATCCGGAGAAAAATGTTCACGTAAAGCATGTGTCTTTTTCTGCTTGGACCTTTTTCCTGACGCTGTGAAGAGCTTCTTGGGGCGGCCCTTTGGTGTTGTTGAGACATTCATTGTATTGAGAACTAGTTTCCCTTTTAACCAATTTGAGTTCGTTGTTTCAAACCGTTCTCGATGCCGATTGCTCTTCTTCCACAAATTGTTGAATTTGGAAACAAATCTGGTAATCTTTTTCTTAACTTCCGTGATATTCATCTCACTGCGAGAACATTTTCTTAAAACATGCTCCATAAGGTCAGTTACACCCTTTCCTTGCATCAAAATTTCTACTAATTCCGAGATTGTGATGGATATTTCTATAGAAAAAATCATTCCCAATCATAGTGTTCAGTTTCAGCTAGGCTTTGGCCCGAAAGGGAACTCACCTGGACAGAGGACCAATTGTTCAGATGATTTGCTTGCAAGTCGATTTCGTCCTTTTTTAGCTGCTTATTTGTTCGGATTGAAGTTTTCTTTAAACACTTTTCCGATTGATAATTATTGTTTTTAATTACCGTACTCAGCAACGGTTGTTAGGATAGTGAATTATTTTCTCTTCCTTTGATTCCATGGCTTACTTGATTTCCTCAACACATAATATGTCGCATGTCACCTCCCTTTATTGTTATTGTTGAAAACAGTATGCTTCGATAAACAAATGCCCTGTACTGACCTCATCCAAAAGTGTGTGGGGGTTCGTGGGAAAGAAAAAACTTCCTCCCCAAACACAACGCCGGAAAACACAAGAAAGAAACTACAATAAAAAAGCACATTGAAGACTATATTTTCACCGAAAACCACACCTTTGGTTATGCCCACCTAGTAATTATCAATTACGTCCTATATATGAAAACATTAAAATGTTCAATGAAACATTTACCATCATGTCACGGAATTTTATTTTCAAAATATTTGCGCCATTTTGAGATATAACCCTTGGAAAATGGCATATTTTTGAACAACAAAACGCTTGTATCATTTCAGTTCTAAAAAGATAGCGTATTGCTGTTTTCTTAAAAGTTGTGTGTTTAAAAAGTAAAAAGAAAAACTTTCTAGAACATAGTAGACCGAGGAAAAATCAAAGAAAAAAGTTAGAGCTAAAAAATCGATTTGAAAGGGGTTCCCATAAAAACTGCTTCATATCTCAATAAAAAATACAAGATAGCAAGTTGGTGTTTTCTACAAAGTTTGTGAAAATGGTGAGTTATACAATGTTGTAGAATGTTTCAAAAGCCTAGAACGTCACACAAAAAAGATAAAAAAATAAATCGTGCCCCGATGAACGCAGTTTATGGACGACCCCTTTATCAGATGCGCCTTAATCTCACCAAAAACTTCTTTGAAGACACCAATTTGATTACACGTCATCTAAGTGCACTTTTTATTTTATTCCTGAAAATCGCCCCTTCGGGCCAATGTGCAGTGCAATGTAAAACGTGTCTGTGTTCGTCTGATATCGTCTCTTTTTGGGGGTTTGTTGAGCGTGGGGATAGTGTTTGTTATTGTGTGTACAGTTGGGAACCCTTATCATCGCTCTTGGGGTGTTTTTTCGGGGGTTCTATATTAAAGAAAAAAAAAAATAAAAATAGAATTGTACTAAAAAAATAAAAAAAAAAAAAAAGAGAGGGTTTCCTCTCCCATGTACGCATCAAAACAGAGTGTGTACAAACTCCCGCTAGAAACCATCACAAGCTATCAGTGGTACATGAGCGAGATCCAACACGTTATTATTGCCTATTGAGGTGGCGGATTCTTCCGTGCCTTGATCTACCCCGCAGTGGGGATGTTAGGCAATGGATAACGTCCTTGGTTCGAGTACTACCTTTACCCATGCCCTTTCGCTCAATTTTCAATACTTCTATTCTATTTCCAACCTACCGTACATTGCAAGGTGGTCCAGTAAGCTACGTTAGGCGGACATGAGGTTTTCAATGGAAATTTGTGGTTTTAGGACTTTTGGTTTCTTTTAAAACTTTGTTCTTTCGTTGTTCTTCTATATTTTTGAAAAAATTATTTTTTTTCGTTATAAAACGCAAGAGTGGCGTATATACTTTCTTTTTTTGTAAATATCGTGAGACGATATGTTGAGCAAAGTTGTAGAAATTGTTATTATAAAAAATTTTGTAGAACATTTTTTTTTTCTAGCTTCAAAGCCTACTGCGATAATTCCGAATTTGAGTAAAAAATCGTTTTTCGACTAAAAGTTCTTCATTTTTAAATCTTACCAGCTTGCTATGTTCTACAAATTTGTTTGTTTTGACATTTGCTACAATGTTGCTGAATACACCATAGTTGAATTTCTTCTTGTTTTCATATTATAGTAAATTTTCAGTTAAATTTACGCCATACTATAGGCTTCACAACTTGAAATGGAGCACCTGAGAAAATATGGCATACCATGATTTGATTCAACACACCTTAGAGTACGTTTAAGGAGAATTTGGGAGAGATGATATGTTTCTTTCTTTTTCAAAGCTACTTTCTGTAACATACAGTTTTCAATAAAAACATACGTAAGGAGTCAAATAGAATCAAAACACACATAAATCATGGCTATCTCTGTTCAGTGTATGAAAACTACCACGTGTTTTCATAGAAAAAGGCTTGATAGGATATTAGTTAATTTTTATTAAGTTTCGAGCTTCTTCGGGTAATTCAAACTGTGTCTCACCACGAGTTGTACGTCTGTTGATAAGTGAGATTACGGGTTCGGAGGTGAGAAGAAACTGCTTGAAAACGTCTTTCAAGTTGACAATGCGGTTGAACTTCCTTGCATGCCGTTCCCGAAATTTCCTTATGCACTTATTCCTCGTTTCCCGGACTTCTTCACTCAGCATCCCTGAAGGCAATGCAGCAGTCCTGATAATATCACTACCGTGTAATACTACCTTATGCACTGTAGGAGAAAGCACATACCAATCGTACAATTCTCGATACATCTTAAATGTATCTTGAGCAAATTGACCAAAAGCTTCTGCTTCAATTTCTCGGTTCAGGTTGACGACTTTCAGAAGGGTTGCGAATTTCGATAAAAGGTTCTAATCGAGCCCTGTGATTTCGGCAACTGCATTTACTTCGCTGAAAAATCGGCGAGCTGTGTTTCCATCGTTCGAATTGCCTCCTCCTGGAAGTGGCTCATTGAGTCTCAATCCCAACCTTTTCTTTGAGAGCCTGCCGGATTGACATCTGGCGGCTCTTCAAGATCGCATTGTCTTTACTGACACGCCACGAAGGCTTAGGCAACGTCAACCGATAGCTGGTATTCAACAATAGCTCCATGGTTCGTATTTGAGCGTGAAGAGGAGAAAACACATGCTTCAATATAGCTGGGACACTACATGTTTGATCTTCAAAAGAGTCATTCAATCGCTTTCTCAACCGCAAACATATGTAACATTGTTGTGAATGAGTTCCTGCCACGTCATTCACCACCTTCGTATCAACCATTGACAAAACAAGCTTCGCTGAAATCTCCACGTTTACACCTCTGATAGTCGCTTTCGTTGGCTTCAATTTTTTAATATTTTCCTCAATTTCGCTAACCTCCTTTCTTGTCAGCGGCGTATTTTCTTTACAGAATATCAGTTTGATTGGACAAGAAAGTGATACTGAAGATGGTAGCTCATTATTCCAAATCACTTCTTCGTTTTCGTCTCCAATCCGCCGTCGAATGGCTCGGATCTGAACCAAGGAAATTGCAAAAATATGGGAATCACTATATTCTTGCAGCTCACCATCACTATCCTCGTCGATAAATACCTGTTTATATCTTTGGAAATCAAATGGTTGTATTGAAATGCAATTTTATGATCTAGTTTTGAATAATACCTTGAATGGTTACTGCTGCCATCACAGCCCCATTTGAAAATTATTTGAATCAAATCATAGTGATCAAAATCTATGTCAAAGAACATTACGAGGCATTGAACTGTGTGATTTATTAGTGATTGCAGCGAGACTTGGGCGCATGATGATTTTACCGAGATTCCTTTTGTCGTCAAAAAAAGAAGAAGTATAATAAAGAAATTTCAGTGTATTATTCTAACGTAAAACATAATAAATTACCGTCAGGATAAGCATCTTGTTTAGCCAACAAATTTTTTGTTATAACATGGATATAAACAGATGCCTTTATTCAGGGTTGCCATCCGAATATCCCGATATTGCATTTTTGAAAAAATGTTCCTGCAAATAAATCCTAGTGCTTCTTCCGCAGAATATTCTCCTGAGTGTAGTATGTCACGGACAGGCTCTGACGCCGATTCTGGACTTTGGAATTATCGCAGTAGGCTTTGAAGCTAGAAAAAAATATGTTCTACAAAAATTTTTATAATAACAATTTCTACAACTTTGCTCAACATATCATCTCACGATATTTGCTCATAAAAAAAGTTAGCGTATACGCCACTCTTGCGTTTAATGCATGAAAAAATTACTTTCATACAAATTGTAGTACAACAAGTTTGCAACAAGTTCTTAGAAGTAACCAAAGCTCTAAAACCACAAATTTCCATTGAAAACCTCATGTCCGCCAGTAGCTTACTGGACCACTGTGCACTGACGGAACTTTCAACACTTTCTCTTCATATCTTTCATTCTAGCAAACATTACTGTCCACTCTTGGTGCCTCATGGTAATGAGCGAAACATCTCCTTCTACATCGTGTTTCTTAAGTTTTCGACCACTCATGAAATTAAATTCAAAATATCTCGGAGACGGTTACCTCTAGGGAGATTATTAACAACAACATTTCGATTAGAAATTTGATGTAAAATCATATTTTGGCATTGAAAAGTATTTTTGATAAACATAAATTAATTTTATGAAAATTTTCCACAAGTTGGAGAACTTTTTTAACATTTTTTTTTGTCCATGTGTCCACCTCTGAAAAAAAGGCTTTTTTGGCCAAATTTTACCATTGAAATTAAAAAAAATAAATAAAAATAACGTATTTTTGGAATTGGAATTTTAAGATTTTTTCATGTAACGAAAAAAATTTCATTTATTTTCATGGACATTTGGTTCCCTACCATTTCTTCTCACTCACTATAGCGAGCGGCACCGAACAGTTCCGTTCATTGAAGTGAGCTAGTTCTTCAGAACCGTTCATTTGCTCTTTTCGTAGCACTTAGCTAATTCGGATCAGCGTATTGCGATTTTTGAAAAAATATGTATTTTTCGTTGAAATATTCTATTATTTTTTTTTTTGAAAAACAATAATTTCAATTTACGAAATATGTTTCGCGGTTAGCCTACTACTTACGTTTCTCACCAACCAGTTGTTATGCTTTGGAAAAGATCCGATCACAAGGTACAGCGTTTCAGGAATGCACAACCTTTTTTTTTATAATTATCTGATGCCGATGCGGATTGGGGTTCAGCTTGCTAATTTTCATACGAAGTATCCATATTCTTCCGCATTTTATACACGAGAGCTTGGTGCATCGCGTTGTAAATCTCCACATCTCCAAAACCTTGCTTCTTAAACCGTGGATCGAGAAAGATGGCTTGAGCGATCGATATTTGGAGGAAGAGAATCGTTTGAATGCAGTTTGATCCGTTCCCTCATACTGTAAGTAAGTACTGAGCTTTAGGTAAGGAAACAGATTTTTCTGACGAAATTTCAATCGAAACCTCAATGAAAAGGCCGAGAAGCAGGTCGAATCCGGTAAGGGTAAAGTGAAACTTTACAGCTTTTTGTTAAATAGAATGGTTTTAAAATTGGAGGGGGGGTTTTTGGTAAAAAATCCGTGGGGCGGTGTGGGGGCGTGAGAGAACTTTTTCTCAGAATAGTGTAAAAAAAGTTTGTTGGGGGGGGACACCCCGGTTTGGGGTTGGGGGGGGTGTTTGCTGGGTGTTTTTCTCTCTCTTTTTTGGGGGGGTTTGGGCTGTGGGGGGGGGGAAAATTTTTGTGGTCCCCCCCCCACACGGCGGGACAATTTAACTCAATTTTGAATCGTTTTTGACTCACTTTCGTCAAAAGTGGAGTCACTCATATATGAGTAAATGTGACTGGGATTGCCAAGTCGGCATATCTAAGACACCGAGTTAAATCAGATCGATGTTTTAGATATGTCGACTTGTCAATCCCAGTCACATTTATTCATGCATGAGTGACTCCACTTTTGACAAAAGTGAGTCAAAAACGATTTAAAATTGAGTTAAATTGTTCCGCCGTGTAGCTCTCCTATCACATGGTACACAACACATCTCAGTTCGTGAGCTATATAGATCATTGCACGATGGCGTCATCAATGCAGTTTTGACAGTTCAGGGAGCTTGTTTATGCGGACTTCGGATATCTTCGGTAAGATCGGTTTGAGATTTTGTGCTCTAAATTTATTAAGGTTAAAGTAAAACAGCCGGGAAACAGACACTGGTGCTTATTTTGACATAATTTCCTGAATCTTATCGTACGGAATCCGGAAAAAAGCCAATAACAAATTTCGTTTGAGCGGTTCGAATCACAACACCTTGTAAACAAGCTCCCCGAACTATCAATAAAATGAGGTTAAAGCATTCCGTGCAATGATCTATTGGATAGGTGCTGCCGTTCGCGCTCGCGCTCGCTTGTCATATTGCAAACAGAAATAGCTCCCGAACACGCTCCCGCTAACATGAGTTTTTTGTGAGGTGCGCGGGTGAGCTAGCGCTCAATTAAAAAGAGCGATAGGTCACTCGTTCATTTTGGCGAACTAGTTCTTTAGCTCAGTTCATGTGCGCATTGCCCACCTCTAGTTTGGCAGCACTCTCGCAGAATCCAATGAAACTTTGTGGGTGTGTAGACTATGTCTTTTCAAGCAACTTTGCATATTTTGTTTTTTTTTCAAAATTTATCTAGACTGCCATTTGAAAAGGGCTTAAGTTTCTTGATCGTTTTTTTTTTAAATCAACATGACTCAAAAAGGACAAGGCTTACAAAAAAGTAATGTATGAGTGACTTTTAGAAAATCGTCTTAAATTTTATGAAAAAAATTGTTAAATCGATTCCTACACGCTAAAAAAATATATTCTAAAATTTAAAGTAAATTTACAAAAAAATGGTTATCTTAGAATTATTCGAAATCTTTTCTTAATACAGGCAATATAATTTTCAAAAAGGTCGCCATATCTCGCGAGATGGGCACTTTTAAGGAAAAAAAGTTTTTCTAACAAAACATTTTTCATGTCCTGTTTTTACCGTGTATCGCGCCAACTCGTCTTATAATTTGGTCCTAAATCCTTGCAGAAGCCAATTAAATTTCATGATATTGACAATTTAGATTTTTTAAGGGTCTTGAATGTTTGAAAAATCAAGGCTACCTTTTGGAAAGGGCTTTAAATTATTATTTGTTTTAAACTTAAGTGATAATACAATTAAATCGGGTGGTTGATCCTGTATATTAACAAAACTTTGAAGTATATTACAAGAAGGACAATAAATTGGAAAACAAATGCTTTACCATAATATCTGAATTATTGACTCATGACTCAATAGCAGCTCAGTTGTTCATATCAAAATTGCTAGATTTCATTAAACAAAATTCAATATATTACTCAAAAATTATTTTCATGTCAGATAGAGCAGCGGCCCATTATAAGAACAAAAAAACGTTGCCAGCTTGTGCAATTTCAAGTCCAAGTATGGATTGGAAGCAGAATGGCAATTCGTTGCAACGTCTCATGCGTCTATTAGATGCTATTGTTGGTACTCTCAAGCGAATGGCAAAGAGAGCAAGCCTTGCTCAAGATTATGGAAACACAATCAAAACTCCTCGAGAACTATATGACTGGGCAGTTGAAGAGTCAAATAAAAGTATTACAAAACTGAATTTCTGCTTCATATCAGCTGAACAGTATGCAAAAATGTCAGAAGAATTTGAGGAGTTCTATAGCCACGTAAAGACAAAACCTGGTACACTGGTTCATTGCTTTGTACCTATTTCGGAAAATCAAATTTCAGTTAAAAGGTTTTCTGATTCAAAGGATAATCCAAAGAAATTTACTTCGCATGTAAAAGATTTATAAATTAAATATATGAAGCTATGTTAATTACTAGTACGTGACAATGGACATATAAAAAATAAATAAAGTAAAATCCTTACCAAGCAAAAACCTATGAGTTTTCATTGACAGAAACAGTATTTCGAAAGTTTTTGAATCGTGTTCAAATGGATAAGCATCAAGCCTTATCAAATTAGAATTTTCTAATTTGATAAGACTTGCTGCATATCCATTTAAAGACGATTCGAATATGACGTCCGCTTTTTTTTTAGATTTATCAGCCCCCTCTATCACAATTTTTCCCATACCTTTTACACGTAATGTAACAAATCTTAACCTTCCTTCCGGCCTTCCTCCCCCCCAAGATATACGAAACGATATTTGAATCGCCCCTAAAAATAGGAATATCCGAACAATCAGTTATGAATGACTTCTACTTAACCGTACACTTTTGGTTCGGTTTTACTGATGTAAAGGGAAATAGAATGTTTTTGACCCTTTTTAAATGTTTGACTTGATAATTGTGGTTTTTTTGCAAATGTTTTCAAAACATTCTATTCTTTATGACTGTTAAATTTTATAAGATTTTATAGGGGTATTGAAGACCATAATTAGACGAGTTTGCGTGATACACGGTAAAAATAGGACATGAAAAAAGTTGTTTTAAGAAACACTTTTTTTCCTTAAAAGTAACCATCTCGCAATGTATGGGGAACTTTAAGACAATTGTATTGCTTTTTTTTAAAAAAAAAAAATAATTGCAAATTGGCGTTAAATTTTAAAATATTTTTATACGCGTGTAAGAATCGATTTTACAATATTTACAATATTTTTTCATAAATTTTTAGACGATTTTCTAAAAGTCACCCATACATTACGCTTTTGTAAGTCTTTTCCTTTTTGAGTTATGTTGATTTAAAAAAAATCGATCAAAAAACTTAAGCCCTTTTCAAGTGGCAGTCTAGATTTTTTTTTTTTCAAAATCAAGGTATGCAAAGTTGCTTGAAAAGACATAGTCTACACACCCACAAAGTTCCATTGGATTCTGATTCTGATTCTGGCGTGAAATTCGTCATAAGCCCTTCTCAAAAGTTATTCTCGCATCAAAATGACCGTTTCTCATGCCACAACACTTATACTGATATTCCGAACACGTTTGCAAAGTTTCGGCCAAATCTAAAATACTAAAGTCTTGTCATTTACTGATTTGGCGTGGAACCGCCCTCTTTCCAACATGTTTAGATTATGCCAACAACGACGGTTTACATCAATCTGCTCTACATATCTTTGGCTGAATTCATGTCTCGAAAGTGTTCTACATGCTAAGATGAGAAAACTTAAAATTAGGTATTTATTTTATATTAATGTTATGTAATGTTCACTTTCGAATATTGGACGTTATTATTTTTAGGTGAATAAATTTTATGACACTGAAAAAAAAAAAAGAGAAAAAAAAAAAAAAAAAAAAAAAAAAAGAGGGGATTTCACACGAGAGAGGGAAAGTATAGGGGGGGGGGGGCGGGCGGGAGGGGTGTAGGAAACAAACACACAAGCAGAAAGGAGGCCAAAACCACCAAACCCCCCCAATAGACGAGTGACGGCAGCGTTGGGACCATTGAGAGGAAAGAATAGCAGTGGGCAGAGCTGAAATCAGGGGGTTGTGCGGCAATAAGGAGGGTGAATGATAATACCGTTATTTTATTGATAAACTATATAATTCTGTACATATCGTATCGGTTCTAGGATGGTAATTTTCTTCTTTCGCACACTGGTAGACGCAGCGGTAAGGGTGGGGAACAAAAAATACAAAACCTAACATTGATCCTACATTTTCTATTTGACAGACATTAAGAATCATTTATGGGCCCAGTAGGAAACAAGAGTTAGCGGAGAGTTCAAATTGCCTTTAATTTTATTTTTATTTCTTTTATTTTGGATTTATTAAGTTTCCGTTTTTAGGCGGTAATCATACTTATAGGAACTTTAATTCGCCTTGTCGTCTGCTTAAGTTTTCCTTACTATTTGGCTAGGATGCCAGGTGATCAACTCTCCTTCATTCTTTCAGAGTTTCAAGCAAACAGCGCGGGAGGAAATAAGGATTTATATAAGAGTTAGGTAAAAAAAAGGAAAATATATTAAAAAAAAAAAAATAATAAGGAGTGTATCGAAAAGTAGTTATAAACTTCCAAATAATAAAATAGGCATGAAAACATGGTTAAAATTAACATACTATTTCAGTTTATTATAGCTTAACATGTTTACAAAAGATCCAAACGGAAAAACTAGTCATCATGTTCATTTCTGTAGAATGCCCGTACCTTTGATTTGACACCTGCCATCAAATTCTGCACAGTGACCTTTGTGCACTTCCTGGATGCCGCTGCCCAATTTTTCTTAAAATCGGTCATGTTTTGGGACACTGTACCATCCTTCTTAAATATACGCTATTGCCCAATAGCGTTCGATCGGTCGCAACTGGGGACAGTTTGGTGGGTTGATGTCTTTTTCTACGAACTTGATGTTATTCTCCGTCAGCCACTGTAGAGTGGATTTGGCGTAATGTGCCGATGCCAAATCTGGCCAGAAGAGAGGAGGGGACTGGTGCTTTCTATACAATGGTAGCAACCTGTTCTTCAAACATTCCTTTTGATAAATCTCAGCATTTATAGTTCCTTTTGTATAGAAAATTGAAGAACGCAAGCCACATGTGCAAATAGCTTGCCAAATGAGCACCTTCTGACCGAATTTCTCCATCGCAACAGTCGTATCTGCGGTTGGCACACGTTCCCCAACAGATTTAGTATAAAACTGCGGCCCCGGTAGCGTTCTTGAATCTTCTTTAACGTATGTTTCGTCATCCATCAAAATGCACTGGTCGACATTGTCCAAAATGCAGCTGTACAGCTTTCGAGCCCTGGTTTTGGCACGAGACTTTTGTTCCGGAGTTTGTTTGGGCACTTTCTGCTTTTTGTACGTCTTCAAGTCATTCCTGCGCTTGATTCGTTGAATCATTCCGATGCTGGTCCTGAACTTCTTGGCTAGATCGCGAGTAGAGGCAGATTTGTTCCGTTGAATATAATCCACAACTTTTTGGTCCAAATCGGGGTTGCTGGAGCCGGGTTTCCGGCCACTTCTTGGTAAATCCTTGAGGGAGCACTCCTTACCAAACTTTTCGATGATGCGTTTTACACTTGCCGTGTGAACATTTACTCTTTTCGCAATCTGGTTGTAAGTAACACCCTTTTCGGTGCACCAAGTGTGCAGAATTTTCTTTTAGTCTCAAATTCAATTCGCGACATTTTGAATACAACTTATCAACGGAAATGAATGAACCGAATAATCATTTTTGACATGTAAACAAAGCAAATGGCGGTTACACGCTAAAAATATATACAGTAGTTTATGCGTAATAACGCATCGAATGTTTATAACTACTTATTAATACTCTCAACAAATAGTTATCTCATTTCCAAATCTTTGAAGCAATAACTTTTGCATTTTTTTTTTATTCCTGCAACGACGGATCCTTGTGGGCCCACGAGAATTTGTTGCAAAACGGTGCAATTTGGCATCAATGTTGGGTCGATGCAGAGAACATATTTCTGTAGTGGAGGAATCCAGGTACGTAATGCAAAAGTGAGGTTAAACGTCTTCGATGCAAAATTATCTTTCGAGCTGTTTAAGCAAAGTTATTGGTGATTGAAAGAGCAGAAAATCGTTGATAATGACAATACTGACGAATTTCATACAGTTTAAAAAAAAAACAGAAAGTTATTATCAATTTCAGTTCTAGATATTACGATGTTTAACCTCACTTAAGCTTTACTTGGATTCATCGATACTCTTTATTAATACTCTTTTTTTTATACAAAATTAAATGTGTCATACATTTGAACATTTGTTTCTCCTTGAGTGCAGAATTTGTAAAACTAATCCGCATGGATAAATTATTAAATTGCGTGTCTCAGAATGCTTCAATCTGTAAAATAAAACTACAAAAAAATACCCAATTTGCAGTAAAAAATAACGATAAAAAATAGGTAATAAATAACGTTTATCTTCTTCCGTACTATTACCCAATATAAGGTAATCTGTGTTTACGCATAATTTAGGTATGTGCACTGTTGAGCGATTATCGGTACTTTTTAACGATCTTTAGGTATTCTGATCTGAGCGTGTAGATGACTATTATAGGATACTATCAAAGCCTTAGCTTTTCCATTTCCCTCTTCATAGTTCGCCTGTGCTGCTGCCGGTGCATCTTCAATGATCGTATTTTTCACTCTATGCGCTGCAAGTTCAGTTTCAACCCTTGAACAGCCAAGTGACAGAATGCGTAATCCCTGCCTTCTGAGCCGCAGACGCCATTTGATATTTTCCAATAGTAATTTCCTTGAACTTTGACAGAAACGATGATCTTTTTTCTCTCTCTCTTTTTTTTTTTTTTTTTTTTTTTTTCTTTTTTTTTTTTTTTTCTCTCTCTCTCTCTCTCTCTCTGTGTGTGTGTGTGTGTGTGTGTGTGTGTGTGTGTGTGTGTGTGTGTGTGTGTGTGTGTGTGTGTGTGTGTGTGTGTGTGTGTGTGTGGGGGGGGGGGGGGTGTCTTTACAATCAATCTACCACTAACCAGCAGTGCTTTTATGGAAGAAACTTGTCTGCATTTCTTCTGTAATTCATATGTGATCACTATGTGCAGACATTGTCAGCCCTGCAGATTGAAGGTGGCAGCTCTATTGAAAATCCAACGACCCATTTCAAGATTGCCTGTTCAAATACTTACATTCTGAGGTCATCTTCATATTCAATAAGCCCCGCATGAAAATCTTCACACATCAAATGGATATGTGAAGAGTTTTCACACTTCCAGAATCAACAATGGGAATTCTTGATCTTGGCGTGTATACAGTTAAGGTATATTTTTGATAATATGAAACGACCTCACCAATGTTCCTTATCTGATGCTGGAAAGCTCGTCCGGATGCGGGAGCGGGTCACTAAAAACACAAAAATGGGGGCAAACAACCCATCTTAAGAAACACGACCATATCACACTATGAGAGGGATTCCATTCACAACGTCATCCGCAAAGCACTCGGAAAAACTATAATTTCACCATTTATTTTAGTTGAATGAAGGAATATTTTTTAATTTTATTTCCGCGAAAACGACGCAGCAAAAGCAAAACACGTCATTTTCAAAGCACGGCTTGCTGCGATCCAACTTTTACAGAAACAGAAACGATGATCTGGACCCAAAACCTTTTAGCAATTGGACTTTGAGCAGACAAGAACAAACGTCATCCGATCAGTTGAAAGACTTGTTTGATAACGATAGTCATAGTCAACAGCTAATTAGATTCGCTTCAACGGTTTGCAATCTATAAAATACTCCAATACTCTTAGAGAAAAAAAATCATAGAATTGACAGCAACTTAAACAAGTTTATATAAAAAAAATGTTTAAATTTAACATTAATCAAGATAAGAAAAACCAGTTAATGCATGATTATTGGATTAGAAAAGCATTTATATCGACGGTAATACCAATCTGCCAATCCGCAAAGTGACGTCGTAAATTTTTAAATAATAATTGCACAGCAAACGTCAACTAATCAGACGACAATAAACTAATTCATTTCCGCCTCAAGACAGCTTTATTAGCTGCCAACTAGAAGAAAAAAATTACCCTCGGAATTGACAGCAACTAATAGACCCATCGAACTGACTTTACCGCCCGGAAAAAAAAGAGTCGGTTATTAGAATTTTGATTTTCACCGCCGCAATCGCCATCTAGCCATTTACTGAGCGCTAATGAAACGACGAACAATTAATATGCAGCTTTTCCCACCTGACTGGCGGCGGTGGCTTTTACCCAACCCTCCCTTTCTCCAGTATTTTCCGGGAAGAAGATAACAGAGGAAAAAAACCCACTCCCAGAAGTGCCGTGGAAGTGTGAAAAAGGCACGGGCTGACAAACATACGGGCGCCAGCAGTTGAAAAAAAAAAGATTGTGAACATATTTTCGGACAAAAGGGCTGAGAATGAAAATTTTATGATTTCCTCACATCCTTAAGCAGCACTTGCCGCACCGCCAAACCCCATCAACTGTCGTCGCATCAGGGAAGCGAAAATGATTAGAGTTTTTTTTTTCGTTTGCGTTGTTGGCGAAAAGGACTTTCAAAACAAGAACAATAAAGGAATTTAATGCCGGTGAATTTGAAAAGCCAAGAGTCACCAGTTTCAAGTGGTCAGGGGTGGAAGAGAAGGTTGCTTTTTTTCTCGAGTGCCTCCCCTTTTTTTCCATGGGAAACATGCTCTATATTTATCCTGGTGGAGTGAAGTACGTTTTGTGAATGGGATTTTCTCCTTTTTCTCATCCAGGTTGATCCCCACGGTATGGGTGTGTGAAGATCTTAACTCGCCTTGGTCCTTTTTTTTTCATTATTTAAACACAATTAGAACAATATGGGGGGAAAAGAGCCGCAAGAAATAAAATTAACAAAAGCAATTGCACTTCAATCAGGGCTTTTATGACTCCATACATGTGTTCTCTCTTCCTTGTTGTTATCAGCAGCCAGGACATCCTGCGAAGGAGGCCTATCCTTCGAGCGGTGGGCATCCGTTTGTGTTAGAACTTATTTGCTTGGCACTTCCCTACCCCCCTCCCCGCCCCAATCCTTTCATCCACGCACGTGGCTTGTTAACACGTGTCGGGCCAGTATGTGTGTATTTTGTCCTGCGGCCTTTCTGAGTGCACCATATTGGTACGAAAGCGTTGCACCAGCGCACTTACATATTCTTCTTTGAATATCCCCACTGCCATTGAGCAGTGCATCTTCCAATTGCAATATGAGACAACATCCTTCCTCTCAACAGCAACAGCAGCTCCACCTCATATATGGGAAAACACCTCCAGGAAAAGTAGCACTGTGAAAGGATACCAACAGCGACAAAACCCCCAACCGATGCTCATCCCTCCCGATCTTTGTCTTTTGTACGCTTCATTGGTTGCAGGTTAGAGGATAAAAACACCGTCACAGGACGAAGCCAGTCATAATAAGATTTTTGAATTCATACACGTAATTCCATAAACAAAAGGAAGTCCTCATCTCCACGAACACATACGTGTTTGTGATCCCGGGCGGTACCTATAGTGCAGTCTTTTTCTATTGTTGTCGATTGTCCACGGGATGAAGAAAAAAAATTGTCGCTTCCCGCGGAAGGTACTTTCCTTTAGTTGAAAAAAAAAAAAAAAAACAGCTTTCGCGAGTCATGCATCACCCGACAAGGGGGGGGGGGGGGGGGGGAGGGGTTCTAGATAGAAACGGCGCCGAAGAAGGATGCCTTTGATCGATGCTGTGAAGGAAGATGCTCTTTCTATTGTTAACCGTGCTGATTACTCACTAGCAAAGGAAGTGGAGTGGTGTGCTCCTTTTTGTTTGTGTGGGACAAGCGGGTTCACTGGAAATTATACGATTTGTCATTTTGTCGAATTGAATTGAATATATGAACTGTATTTGTAGAAATAGGGAGTGACTTGACATAGTGGTTTTGTTGGCGTTGGTGAACGTTGATTCTAATAATATAAGAAACTGGAGCAACAAAGCCTATGGTTTTGTATGGAGTATTATTTTTTTTTGGGAAATGCAATGTTTGTTAGAGGCGAGGTAATCCTTTGGATCTGTGATGTGTTACTATAGCATACGACAAATAATTAGATAACTATTATGAGAATTAGTTTCTCAAGAAACCTTTCGATGAAATTTTGGTTCTGTGTTGAAGACCATTGGGCACGCGAATAGTAGCGACTGTTCTATCCCTTAGCAATAGGAATTGACTGGCCGAACGTGACAGGTCTACTCAGTGCTGTACATTTTCATGACGGTTATAAGACGATGACCATCATCTTCTCATGATTATTACAACTCACGAATGATGGTCAAATACTGAGTCACTCAAAAACAGGTTGATCTCATTCGACCATTTGTGACAAAAGCCTTCATGACTGCCCGAGAATGTGATATGAAGGAAGTAAGAAAATCAATTACACACTAATTATCTGTGAGAACGACATTTAAGAGTTTTTTTTCAGGCATAATTGGTGTTAACCTTTGTGCATATTAAAAAAAACTTCTTTTTATGTTGTCATTTTATCAACCTTAAAGCTATGTCCATTTAGAATCCGGAATAATAAAAGCATCTGTATGTCGGTAACGGACTGACGTAAAAATATGTTTAATACATCAAAACAAGGATAATTTACTGTTCTTTAAGGAAAAAATATCAATACAAATCATTTCTCTTCGTTTCTAATGAAAACTTTCTTCTTTATCCCTCCCATCAAACGCTGCACACCTCCGGAGTCAACTTCCTTGGCACATTTGTTCCACATTTTGGTCATCTGAGTCGCGTCCCGAGCCGTTTTTTCCCCGTTTCTTAAGCTTCCGCTTCATTACTGCCCAAAATCTCAAAAGATCGCAGCAAGCGCTGCCCAAAAAATCGGTATATGTGAATTTGTGAAATTGTGAATTTAGTTTCGGAAATTTCAGCAATGAGAGTGGTAGCGGTGCTGTTTGTTGCTGTTTGGGTAGTCTAGCTCATCTAGCATTTCAGGAAGTCCCGGTGAAATAATTTTATAAAATTTACGTATCGCGTTGTTTTCAGGTTGTCGTGGAGCATATTGGTTAAGTTTAGTTTGTTTTTCAATAAGGTGAAGAAATGCAGAATTGTGCTTCTGTTTCCGCATGTGGTGCCGACATGTCTTGTAGCACATTTTCAGCAAAACTGGAGATGTATCTTTTCTGGCGTGGGAGTCAAAATCATGATGTTGGTAGACTTTGTACGGTCGGATTTCTGTACAATTCCGACCAACGAATCGTAATCAGGATAAGTAAACGTTCATTAAATGTTTTATATTAAATTTTCTTGCCCATCACTTCATGTTAATTTTTCCATCGTTGCCATAGATAGGTATTGGTTTTTTCCTCGCTCCGCGGAATATTTTAAAATATATTCCTTTTTTCAAAAAGCTTCGCCAGGGTAGTGCCTTTTGTGTTTAAAAATAGGGGGAAATTTTTGTTTAATGTTTTTTGTTGGGGGGGGGGGGGGGGGGGGGGGGGGGGGGGGTTTTTTTTGGGGGGGGGGGGGGCAAAAGGGGGGGGGGGGGGGGGGGGAGGGTGTTTTTTTTTTTTTGGGGGGGGGGGGCGTGTTGTGTGTGTGGGGGGGGGGGGGGGGGGGGGGTGTTGAAGCGAATAGCATTAGGTCAACACGCGTTAGGTCACCGCATAGAAAATTGACTTCACTTGCATGCAATAACAATAGAGAACGTGCACCATTCGACCAGTTTAGCGTACGGTTAGGGATTTTCGCCCGTTCAAACTGGCAGTTTTGCTCTTAGCATAAATTTATGTATAAACTCAACCTATAAGACTCAACAAACAACGAAATTTAGTCAGTCTCAAGTCAACCTGCAAAGTGAATCAAGTGCCCACTGAAGTGACAATAAAATTAAATTTTCTGACACAACGTAGGACAATTTTGTGGTAAGCGCCAACATAAAATTGGTGCCGTGACCAGGATTCTTCGACGCCATTGAATTTTCTGGCCACGTTAGACGATCCACTGGGCGCTACCATTTTTCTCCCTCCATTACTCCGGATTCGTAGTGAAACAATACAAGGCTCAAACAATTGGATATACAGCCGTTTGGAGCACATCCGTATGCTGATTCCCGCCATCGTTCTTCGGTTCTTCGCTTGGTTAAAGAGCACTGCTGGATATCGCCATTGCATTTCGGCTGTCCAGCGCCATCCTCTGAAGGACAGACGCTATCTCACAGACCAAACCATTTCTGCATCCGTATCCTGACATCAACATCCGAAAGGCGGTGCCAACCATCCAACCAATTCACTGGTTCTTGATTTGTTTCGCCATCTTACCGACTAGCACGGACGGTGCTTGCTTATTGTTCCTGTTGGCTGATTTATATAAATTCATGGCACATACTTGCCTTGGAATTGGTGAGTACCATTCCAAGTGTTTTACTTGCTCGCTCCAGGCCTACCGTGGTCTTTTCGTCTTCGACAGATCCGTTTTTCATTGCTGAGTACCGATCACCCTGTTCTGGATTGCAAGATGGAGCAGCAACAGCAGCAAAGAGTATATCTCGCTTCCCGGAGAGCTACGATGATCGCCGCGTTGGGTCGGGCAGAGGCATTTGTGGCTAATTTCGACGAACAACGCGACCGAGGGCAGGTAACGATACGCCTAGAGTACCTGAACAACTTGTGGGCAACGCTGGAGGAGGTGCAAGGGCAGTTGGAAGATACTGAGTATGGTGAAGAAGGTAGGCAAGCTAACGCTGATATTCGCGCAGATTTTGAACCTCGGCTATTTCAAATAAAGGCCGCCTTAATTTCGAAACTCCCTGTTCTTAATCAAGCTCGCATCCCTGAATCTTCTTCTTTGCCGTCTTCCGCTCTCGCTGGGTTGAAATTACCTACGATCTCGCTTCCTGAATTCAACGGCGACTACATGCAGTGGCTAGGGTTTCACGACACCTTTTTGGACTCATTCATTCCAATTCCGACGTTGCAGCAATCCAAAAGTTCCATTATCTGAAAGCAGCCCTGAAAGGCGAAGCGGCTCAGCTCATTGAGTCCATTGCGATCTGCTCAGCGAATTACAACCTAGCGTGGCAAACGTTGGTGGACAGGTACGCCAACGAATACCTATTGAAGAAACGGCATCTCCAGGCTCTTTTTGAAATTAACTCGGCTAAGAAGGAAACCGCTGCATCTCTACACGCGCTGGTGGATGAATACCAGCGTCACACTAAAATCCTGTGTCAACTAGGTGAACCAACGAACTCCTGGAGCACCATCCTGGAACATCTGCTGTGCACGAAACTCCCTGACGACACGCTTAAGGCCTGGGAAGAACACGCTTCAACCTCTAGTAACCCGAACTACGACTGCTTGATCGAGTTTCTTCAGCGGCGTATGCGCGTTTTGGAGTCTATTCTGGTGAACCATCATCAGCCCGCAATTATTCCTAATGCATCATCTCATTCCACCAGAAGAGTTCCTCATTTCCGTGTATCATCCTGTGCTTCTGCTTCCAATTCCGGCAGCAAATGTCCTGCTTGCAGCCAAGATCATCCGCTTATGAAATGTGCAAGATTCAACCAGCTGTCCCACTCCGAACGGCTGCGATTAGTGTCTAGCAAGAACCTGTGTCACAATTGCCTGAAGGGTGGCCACATTGCTCGTAATTGCCCATCGAGTTACAGCTGCAAACATTGCCATAAACGTCATCACACCATGCTTCATTCCAGTGACGTCACTAGATCAGTAAATGATATGCCTTCCACTCGCACGTCTATGCCGACGCAAGCTCTTCAGTCAGCTACTTCATCCATTCCCCGATCACCCATCGTAGATGCCGAAGAAGTTCCAAGGATCGTTGCCAGTGCCTCCACTCCACAATCTCGAGAAGACGTTCTTCTCTTAACAGTACTGGTGAAGGTCGTCGATGCATATGGCCAAGACCACATAGCACGGGTGCTGCTAGATAGTGCTTCTCAGCCAAATCTCATTACAGATCGCTTGGCACGACGGTTGCAATTGAAACGGACTCCAGTAAACGTGACAATTCAGGGAGCAGGCAATATTTCTAAGAAGGTGAGAGAATCAATTTTCGCTCGAATCAAATCTCGGAACGATAGTTTCGAATGCGGTGTGGACCTACTACTAATGGATACAGTGACCGCTGATCTTCCAGCACAAGACATATACATCAAAGATTGGCAAATTCCTCAAAACTTGTCATTGGCCGACCCGATGTTCAACAAGCGTCAACAAATTGACATAGTTCTGGGCGCAAAACACTTCCACTCCTTCTTTCCAAGCACTGCTCGTCTTCAGTTGGCCGATAATCTTCCAATACTGGTAGACAGTGTTTTCGGATGGGTTGTAACGGGATCAGCAAGCACAGAGCACCCTACTCAGCGGCAGTCTATTACTCCCAGTGTCGTCGCTGTTTGTATGCCAACGCTTGAGGAATGCATAGAACGATTCTGGAAAACAGAAGAATTGACCGTAATCAACAATTATTCAATCGAGGAACGCTACTGTGAGGATTATTTTCAATCTACAACGTCTCGAAACGAGACAGGCCGCTACATTGTTCGTCTACCACGAAAACCTGACTTCGATGCGATGTTAGGTGAATCCAAAATCAGCGCTCGTTATCGCTTCGAGCAACTCGAGCGTCGACTAGATCGGAACCAGAAGTTAAAAGAAGAATACCACGACTTCATGAGGGAGTACCTCACCCTCGGCCATATGCGATTGGTCGAGCCGGACGATGGATCGGATCACTCCCATACATACTATCTGCCTCACCACCCCGTAATGAAGGAAGCAAGTACGACCACCAAGATAAGAGTCGTATTCGACGGCTCCGCTCGTACTTCGACCGGCTTCTCTTTGAACGAAGCTCTCTGCGTGGGTCCGGTGGTCCAAGATGACCTTCTTGCTATCATTCTACGATTTCTGACGTATCCCGTGGCTTTAGTTGGCGACATAGCAAAGATGTACCGGCAAGTGCGTCTACATCCTGATGATTGTTCGTTGCAACGCATTCTCTTCCGATTCACAAAAGACGTTCCAGTTCAAACCTACGAATTGCAAACCGTCACCTACGGTCTATCTCCTTCCTCTTTTCTGGCAACGCGTGCACTCCAGCAAGTTGCATCGGATGAGGGCAATGATTATCCGGTAGCCGGCCAAGCACTACTAAAAAACTTCTATGTGGACGATTTTATTGGAGGGGGCGAAGACCATCGAAGAAGCTATCCAGCTCCGAGAAGAACTAGCGAACTTGCTCTCGAAAGGCGGATTCGTTCTGAGAAAGTGGACATCAAACCGCCTTGAAGTACTGCAGGGACTCCAGGATGACCTTATTGGGACGCAATCGAGCCTACAATTCCTACCGAATGAGTCCATAAAAGCACTAGGAATTCGATGGGAGCCAGAATCTGATACACTTCGTTTCGATTCACCAATACAACACCGTGACGAGCTTCCAACAAAGCGTTCAATCCTCTCCGACATTGCTAGGCTTTTCGATCCACTCGGCTTAATTGCACCCATCGTAGTCAGAGCTAAGATCCTTATGCAAGAACTATGGTCGCTTTCCTGCGACTGGGGCGACCCCGTACCTACAGTAATTCGGATGAAATTGGAAAACTTTCGGCTGGAGCTTCCAAAGATTGCTACCTATCGAATTGATCGCTACGCCTTTCTCCCAGATTCGCAAATTGAGCTGCATACTTTTGCCGATGCCTCAACGTCTGCATACGGGGCCTGCACATACGTCCGCTGTGAAAACGCTCTGGGAACCGTACGAATCAGGTTACTTGCTTCAAAAAGCAAGGTGGCTCCGCTGAAGAGACTGACAATAGCTCGCCTGGAACTGTGCGCTTGTGTCCTGGCTGCCCACCTGCATCATCGTATCAAAGAAGCTATCAATATCAATGTATCCGCATCGTATTTTTGGTCCGATTCTGCCGTCTGTTTGTATTGGCTTAGAGCACCTCCCAGCACATGGAAGACATTTGTTGCCAATAGGGTTTCCGAGGTGCAACATTTCACCCATGGTTGCAAATGGAATCATGTATCCGGCTCCGAGAATCCTGCAGATCTGGTGTCACGAGGGATGTCAGTGGAAGAATTTCTGAAAAGCGAGTATTGGAAGCATGGTCCTGCATGGTTGGCACACCAGCGATCGTCCTGGCCAACTTCAAACCCACCTGTCGTTTCGGAGGACATTCTGGAAACGAAAAGTGTCGTTGCATCCATCCAAACAAAACCCAGCATTAACCCATGGTTTCTTCGGTGGTCGTCCTATTCTCGCCTGCTTCACACTGTAGGGTATTGCCTCCGTTTCGCGACAAGAACACGTTCAAAGACAAGAACCCAGCCACTTGCACCTCTGTTAGAGAATGAAATCAACGTACAGTCACTCAGCGTCGAGGAGCTTGCCAACGCTAATGCCCTCCTAATTCGCCTTGCTCAACTGGATGCCTTCGAGGAAGAGATCAAGGATCTACACCAAGGTAATGCCGTGATGAAGAAATCGAAAATACGTCGGATGTGTCCATTCATCGATCCGGAAGGAATACTACGAGTAGGAGGTCGATTGAACTTGTCTCAGCTTCCATACCAGTCCAAACACCCTGCCCTCCTCCCAAAGGATCATCCATTCACCAGGTTAATCGGAGAGCACTATCATCGGAAGTTGCTCCACGGCGGCGGGCGTCTACTGCTATCATCCGTTCGTGAAGAATATTGGCCATTGAATGGTCGCCGTTTAGTCCACAGCATCGTTCGAAATTGTTTCCGGTTTATACGCCAACGTCCGCAGCCCGCACTTCAGCAGATAGGACAGCTACCAGCAGCGAGAGTCATACCAAGTTGTCCATTCTCCAATACCGGCGTGGATTATGCCGGCCCTCTATACATGAAACCCATCCATAAACGAGCTGCTCCTGCAAAGGCTTACCTTTGCATATTTGTATGTTTTGCGACCAAGGCTGTCCACCTAGAGCTTGTTGGGGACCTCTCTACCCAAGGGTTCATTGCGGCTTTGCGCAGATTCATTGCAAGACGCGGAATCCCAGCCCATATCTATTCGGATAACGGAAAGAATTTTGAAGGAGCAAAACGAGAGCTGGCCGAGCTATTTGCCAGATTTAGGAGCCAGAACGAGCAGAGCATTACTACTTCTGCTTGCACAGATCAGGGAATTACGTGGCACCTGACTCCTCCCAAGGCACCACATTTCGATGGCCTATGGGAAGCGGCGGTCAAGACTGCCAAACGACTTCTATTTCGACAACTAGGTAATACACTGCTCTCATTTGAAGCATACTACACAATTCTGCACCAAATCGAATCTGCGATGAACTCCCGTCCTCTTCTGCCAATGTCCGATGATCCTAATGACCTCGCCGCCCTAACACCAGCGCACTTCCTCATCGGTACCTCGATGCAAGCCCTGCCCGACCCATCCATTCAGTATGCCTTCCACTCGCACGTCTATGCCGACGCAAGCTCTTCAGTCAGCTACTTCATCCATTCCCCGATCACCCATCGTAGATGCCGAAGAAGTTCCAAGGATCGTTGCCAGTGCCTCCACTCCACAATCTCGAGAAGACGTTCTTCTCTTAACAGTACTGGTGAAGGTCGTCGATGCATATGGCCAAGACCACATAGCACGGGTGCTGCTAGATAGTGCTTCTCAGCCAAATCTCATTACAGATCGCTTGGCACGACGGTTGCAATTGAAACGGACTCCAGTAAACGTGACAATTCAGGGAGCAGGCAATATTTCTAAGAAGGTGAGAGAATCAATTTTCGCTCGAATCAAATCTCGGAACGATAGTTTCGAATGCGGTGTGGACCTACTACTAATGGATACAGTGACCGCTGATCTTCCAGCACAAGACATATACATCAAAGATTGGCAAATTCCTCAAAACTTGTCATTGGCCGACCCGATGTTCAACAAGCGTCAACAAATTGACATAGTTCTGGGCGCAAAACACTTCCACTCCTTCTTTCCAAGCACTGCTCGTCTTCAGTTGGCCGATAATCTTCCAATACTGGTAGACAGTGTTTTCGGATGGGTTGTAACGGGATCAGCAAGCACAGAGCACCCTACTCAGCGGCAGTCTATTACTCCCAGTGTCGTCGCTGTTTGTATGCCAACGCTTGAGGAATGCATAGAACGATTCTGGAAAACAGAAGAATTGACCGTAATCAACAATTATTCAATCGAGGAACGCTACTGTGAGGATTATTTTCAATCTACAACGTCTCGAAACGAGACAGGCCGCTACATTGTTCGTCTACCACGAAAACCTGACTTCGATGCGATGTTAGGTGAATCCAAAATCAGCGCTCGTTATCGCTTCGAGCAACTCGAGCGTCGACTAGATCGGAACCAGAAGTTAAAAGAAGAATACCACGACTTCATGAGGGAGTACCTCACCCTCGGCCATATGCGATTGGTCGAGCCGGACGATGGATCGGATCACTCCCATACATACTATCTGCCTCACCACCCCGTAATGAAGGAAGCAAGTACGACCACCAAGATAAGAGTCGTATTCGACGGCTCCGCTCGTACTTCGACCGGCTTCTCTTTGAACGAAGCTCTCTGCGTGGGTCCGGTGGTCCAAGATGACCTTCTTGCTATCATTCTACGATTTCTGACGTATCCCGTGGCTTTAGTTGGCGACATAGCAAAGATGTACCGGCAAGTGCGTCTACATCCTGATGATTGTTCGTTGCAACGCATTCTCTTCCGATTCACAAAAGACGTTCCAGTTCAAACCTACGAATTGCAAACCGTCACCTACGGTCTATCTCCTTCCTCTTTTCTGGCAACGCGTGCACTCCAGCAAGTTGCATCGGATGAGGGCAATGATTATCCGGTAGCCGGCCAAGCACTACTAAAAAACTTCTATGTGGACGATTTTATTGGAGGGGCGAAGACCATCGAAGAAGCTATCCAGCTCCGAGAAGAACTAGCGAACTTGCTCTCGAAAGGCGGATTCGTTCTGAGAAAGTGGACATCAAACCGCCTTGAAGTACTGCAGGGACTCCAGGATGACCTTATTGGGACGCAATCGAGCCTACAATTCCTACCGAATGAGTCCATAAAAGCACTAGGAATTCGATGGGAGCCAGAATCTGATACACTTCGTTTCGATTCACCAATACAACACCGTGACGAGCTTCCAACAAAGCGTTCAATCCTCTCCGACATTGCTAGGCTTTTCGATCCACTCGGCTTAATTGCACCCATCGTAGTCAGAGCTAAGATCCTTATGCAAGAACTATGGTCGCTTTCCTGCGACTGGGGCGACCCCGTACCTACAGTAATTCGGATGAAATTGGAAAACTTTCGGCTGGAGCTTCCAAAGATTGCTACCTATCGAATTGATCGCTACGCCTTTCTCCCAGATTCGCAAATTGAGCTGCATACTTTTGCCGATGCCTCAACGTCTGCATACGGGGCCTGCACATACGTCCGCTGTGAAAACGCTCTGGGAACCGTACGAATCAGGTTACTTGCTTCAAAAAGCAAGGTGGCTCCGCTGAAGAGACTGACAATAGCTCGCCTGGAACTGTGCGCTTGTGTCCTGGCTGCCCACCTGCATCATCGTATCAAAGAAGCTATCAATATCAATGTATCCGCATCGTATTTTTGGTCCGATTCTGCCGTCTGTTTGTATTGGCTTAGAGCACCTCCCAGCACATGGAAGACATTTGTTGCCAATAGGGTTTCCGAGGTGCAACATTTCACCCATGGTTGCAAATGGAATCATGTATCCGGCTCCGAGAATCCTGCAGATCTGGTGTCACGAGGGATGTCAGTGGAAGAATTTCTGAAAAGCGAGTATTGGAAGCATGGTCCTGCATGGTTGGCACACCAGCGATCGTCCTGGCCAACTTCAAACCCACCTGTCGTTTCGGAGGACATTCTGGAAACGAAAAGTGTCGTTGCATCCATCCAAACAAAACCCAGCATTAACCCATGGTTTCTTCGGTGGTCGTCCTATACTCGCCTGCTTCACACTGTAGGGTATTGCCTCCGTTTCGCGACAAGAACACGTTCAAAGACAAGAACCCAGCCACTTGCACCTCTGTTAGAGAATGAAATCAACGTACAGTCACTCAGCGTCGAGGAGCTTGCCAACGCTAATGCCCTCCTAATTCGCCTTGCTCAACTGGATGCCTTCGGAGGAAGAGATCAAGGATCTACACCAAGGTAATGCCGTGATGAAGAAATCGAAAATACGTCGGATGTGTCCATTCATCGATCCGGAAGGAATACTTTACGAGTAGGAGGTCGATTGAACTTGTCTCAGCTTCCATACCAGTCCAAACACCCTGCCCTCCTCCCAAAAGATCATCCATTCACCAGGTTAATCGGAGAGCACTATCATCGGAAGTTGCTCCACGGCGGCGGGCGTCTACTGCTATCATCCGTTCGTGAAGAATATTGGCCATTGAATGGTCGCCGTTTAGTCCACAGCATCGTTCGAAATTGTTTCCGGTGTATACGTCAACGTCCGCAGCCCGCACACCAGCAGATAGGACAGCTACCAGCAGCGAGAGTCATCCCAAGTCGTCCATTCTCCAATACCGGCGTGGATTATGCCGGCCCTCTATACATGAAACCCATCCATAAACGAGCTGCTCCTGCAAAGGCTTACCTGTGCATATTTGTATGTTTTGCGACCAAGGCTGTCCACCTAGAGCTTGTTGGGGACCTCTCTACCCAAGGGTTCATTGCGGCTTTGCGCAGATTCATTGCAAGACGCGGAATCCCAGCCCATATCTATTCGGATAACGGAAAGAATTTTGAAGGAGCAAAACGAGAGCTGGCCGAGCTATTTGCCAGATTTAGGAGCCAGAACGAGCAGAGCATTATTACTTCTGCTTGCACAGATCAGGGAATTACGTGGCACCTGACTCCTCCCAAGGCACCACATTTCGGTGGCCTATGGGAAGCGGCGGTCAAGACTGCCAAACGACATCTATTTCGACAACTAGGTAATACACTGCTCTCATTTGAAGCATACTACACAATTCTGCACCAAATCGAATCTGCGATGAACTCCCGTCCTCTTCTGCCAATGTCCGATGATCCTAATGACCTCGCCGCCCTAACACCAGCGCACTTCCTCATCGGTACCTCGATGCAAGCCCTGCCCGACCCAACCATTCAGCACACACCGGTGGGCGCCCTTGGACATCTTCAGAAGCTCCAGCATCACGTTCAAAAAATTCTGGATTCACTGGCGAACAGAGTACTTGCAGGAGATGATGAGAGATACGAAACTTGCAGCACGAAACGACGAGATCCAGCCTGGAAGGATGGTCATCCTGGTTGACGAAATGGTACCAACAACCCGTTGGCCACTTGCGCGCATCACTGAAGTACATCCTGGAAGAGATCAATTGCATCGAGTTGTTAGCCTTCGCACTGCGAGAGGTATCATCATCCGACCAATAACCAAAATTTGCTTACTTCCAAATTTCGAGCCGGTTCTTGGTCAGGAGCAACGAGAAGAAACATTTATCGATCCCAATTCTCATTTATAAGAAATAATTTTTGCCTGCAAATAGAAGAAGAAATCGAATTATTGTTAAACAAATTGTACTTACCTGTTAGATTAAGCTAAAGATGTTTGTTTTGTTTACATCAATCATGTTGAACGTAATCATTCAAGGCGGCGGGTATGTTGAAGCGAATAGCATTAGGTCAACACGCGTTAGGTCACCGCATAGAAAATTGACTTCACTTGCATGCAATAACAATAGAGAACGTGCACCATTCGACCAGTTTAGCGTACGGTTAGGGATTTTCGCCCGTTCAAACTGGCAGTTTTGCTCTTAGCATAAATTTATGTATAAACTCAACCTATAAGACTCAACAAACAACGAAATTTAGTCAGTCTCAAGTCAACCTGCAAAGTGAATCAAGTGCCCACTGAAGTGACAATAAAATTAAATTTTCTGACACAACGTAGGACAATTTTGTGGTAAGCGCCAACACTTGTCCAAGAAGACAGTTTTTGCTTTTGTCTTTTCACAATTCATGCGTTGGTGGTATAGAAATCAAATAAATAAACAATTAAATTAATGAAAACATTATCCAGAACGGTGGTTACTCCACCTCAAGTCTTCACACATACGCAAACTAACCGCAACTATTTAGGACCCGTCGTTATCATTAATTATTAAATTAAGCTGCCGAATTTGTATAAAACTGCAGAGAAGCTACTCCAATACATATGTATAGTTTGATATTTCATTACAAGTTTCAGAAAAACCCTGTTTAGTCTGCAAGCATATTATAACAGTTTCATTCGCTGACGAACGAGATTTTCCTGATATATTTCGATTATTTGAAACAAATTGCAGCTAGTAAATTGATAAACCAATACGCTTGGTATATTCTTCAGCGATTGAAATATAAATCTTTAATAAAAAACTGTATGGTATTGGTGAAACTAATGGTACTAATTTTGCCGTATGCTCATAATAACAAACTACTACCAAACTCACACTACCAAAATGTCATGTAAATTTCAATGTCCTGAGACCGATACATGCAAGCGTCATCGAGAGAACGTACGAAATCTTTATTTGCGTTCTTCGATTTGTGTCATCAACACGAATTATGTCTCATGAAATATAAGTAATTTTTAAGGGTGTAATTTTCAATACAATTGCATAATAACAATTAGTGTGTAATCGATGTAATTTTTAGCCGGCATAGGTTCTTCACAATTGGACAAATTGTTGTGGCAATGGCTTCGGAACAAGAACAGGTGAACTAACAAAATTAATGTACTCACTTCGAAATTCGAAACGCGTCTCCTATAAGGATGTTGAAATAACTTGGAATCAATCATTCAATCGTTTTTCCATACGATCTAAAAGGGACACTAAAAGAGCATTAACAGATGGGTAGCTAAGCATTTGTCCCGACACATAGATGGCGGCACTAGAATTAAATCCATACAATCAGCGAAATAAACTTTCGATATTCATAAGATTGCTCTATGATTATTTGCTATAAGAAAGCAGTATGCAATTTCATAAATTTGCCTTACGCAGTATAATCCAGAGAACGAGACGTTTATCTTCCATTTTTTTCACATTGTGTAATACGTTTAGAACCGACATTTGAAAGCTGTGTCGTTGTACTCCTGAAGTAGGCGCGCGCTGCAGTCTGTGCGATAACTTCTCATGTGTAATGTTTTATCAATAAAGCCTAGCACATAACCTGAAAAGTTTTCTTTTTTTTTCTCTGCACTTGCACTTCCCCATACCGGCTGCCTCCGCTATCCCTTTTCCACGTTTTTCAAGAAAAGGTATATGGACTGCAGTGTCTTGTTCTCCTGTAGGTATAATGATATTGAAAAAATAAAAATATGGAGCAACCTGGATTCG
The DNA here is from genome assembly GCA_024533555.2 of Aedes koreicus. Lineage (NCBI taxonomy): Eukaryota > Metazoa > Arthropoda > Insecta > Diptera > Culicidae > Aedes > Aedes koreicus. Next base: position 205,777 of record JAHHFK020001560.1, read on the forward strand.
AACCTTGCCTGAGTGTATGATTTTAAGTTAGCACCAACCCTTAAAAGATACGTGTATAAATTTGACAGCTGTCGAACGATAAGTTTGTGAGATATAGTGTTTTGAGTGAAGCAACTTTTGTTATTGTGTAAAAAAATTGATAAAAACTTGATAAATGTTGCCCGGACTCGGCGCCAGCTCAATCAAATATAAAATATTGGTTTTGTGAATTTAAACGTGGTCGTACAGACACAGACGATGCACAACGCAGTGGATGCCCAAAAGATGTGGTTACGCTAGAAAACATTTAAAAAAATCCACAAAATTATTTTGAAAGACCGTAGAGTGGAGTTGAGCGAGATAGCCGAAACTCCGAAGATATCAAAGGAACCTGTGCATCATATTATTCACGAATATTTGGACATGCGAAACCTCTGAGCAAAGTGGGTGCCACGTGAGCTCATAATCGATCAAAACCAGCAACGAGTTGATGACTCGGAGGAATGTTTGAAGCTGTTTAACAGTTTGCGTCGATATGTGACAATGGCTGAAACATGGCTCCATCACTACTCTCCAGAGTCCAATCGACAGTCAGCGGAGTGGACTGCACTCGAAGAACCCAATCTAACGCGTGAAAGGACGTAACAGTTGACTATAGCAAGGTTATTTTTTTTTTATTCGTTTATTTTTCGTCGGCCTATTTCCTCACAACGTGGTGACAACCACCGACGCCAGGAAGACGACTACACCACCTGGACCCTATATATCGCACTCATCAACACATGAGCCGGGACCAACGGCTTTACTTCCCTTCCGAAGGAAGACGTGACCAGATTTTTTCGCCTCAGATAAACCACCGACCTCGACTGGGATTGAACCCAGACCCACTGGGGAGCCAAGTAGCAGTCACGCTTACCACTACACCATCGGCAGCAGCACGCAGGGGTTCGTTCATACCATAAAGATGATTACGAGGCGCAAGGTGCAAAAAGTTTCGTTGTCGTATCGCTCGTTCAGGGGCATAGAAGCACAATTGATTGAGAAGTTCCGGAGAGTCAATTTCACCGGTGATCACCTTAGCCACAAAAATAGCTTGAACTCTACGCCTCCTTCGTTCTAACGTATCGATTCCAAGCAACCGACACCGATCTTCATAGGCAGGAAGGTTTGACGCGTCCCGCCATGGTAGGTGGCGTAGTGCGTATCGAACAAACCTACGCTGAACAGACTCCAGCCTCGCAATCCAGCAACGTTGATAAGGACTCCAGATAACGACACTATTTTCTAGTATTGAGCGCACCAACGAACCGTACAATGATTTCAGACACAGAGGGTCTCGGAAGTCTTCAGATATTTTGAAAATAAATCCAAGTTGCCGGTTTGCCTTCGCTATTTGCTTCGTGGTAGAAGTGGCCTGAACGTCATCTCTCGATCAAGAGTTACTCCTAAGTCTTTGACCTTGCCCGTTTGAAGGAGAAGTACGTTATCAGACATACGATAATCGAATTTAATCGTTTAAAGCTTTCGGTTAAATGAAATAACCGTAAATTTATTAACGATGCAAAGTGTCAGAACATTTAAAGAGCACCACATCGCCATATCATCTACACGTGATTGCAGGTATTCACAGTCCTCAAGACAGTTGATTGTCATGAACATTTTTACGTCATCCGCATAAAATAATCTACACCCTGGAGGTTGAAGATGAGAGAGTTCATTGATGAACAGCGTAGTAAAGAGAGGTCCGAGGTTGCTGCCTTGTGGCAGACTGGAGGTATTGGTGGAACTTTCCGAGAGCGATGATCCGATTTTCACGCAGAGCAGGCGATTCTTTAGGTATGATTCGAACCAGCACGCCAAAGAGGAAGAAACTCCCCGTTTTTTAGCTTTGCCAGCAAAATGCCATGGTCCACACGGTCAAATGCTGCTATCCAATCTGTGTAAACAGCATCGATTTGACCACCAGCGTCCATTGTGCGAACACAAAGTGAAACGAACTCGGTTAAATTCGTAGCAACAGATCGTTTCGGGAAGAAACCGTGCTGAGCCGTTGAAATGTATGTTTTGCAGGAGTTGAATAGAGCATCGTTTATGATGATTTCAAATACCTTAGAGCACGAACATAGAGATGTGATCCCTCTGTAGTTTTCTGCATTCCGTTTGTCACCCTTTTTGTAGACAGGAAACATGTGAGAAAGTTTCCACTCACCGTGAAATCATTTTCTAGCAGTGAAAGTGAGAACAGCTTACGACTACGGTACGGCAAGCGAGTTAGAGCAGTTTTTCAGAAACTTTCTCAGGACGACGGAATCCCATCCGGACCAGCAGTATACGAAATTTTCAGCTTTCTGAGGGCCAGACAGGACGGCGTGTTCGTCAATAATAAATGCCGAAAAATCAAAAGCATTACTCCCAGTGTACTGAGTCGCGGATGCTATTTGAACGGAAGTGGCAGGGATGTCATTGAAGGTACTTTTAAAATGCTTAGCAAATAGCTGACATTTACCCAGCTCAGAGCTAGCAAAGTTGTTCGCCGAGATGGACTGATATAGGCAAACCAACTTCTTTGCGCTTGGAATTCACAAACAACCAAAATCCTTTAGGGTTTCTACGAAGAGATGACTGCTTTTTACGAATAACATATCGATGATATAGGGAACGGTTGTAAACACGGTATGCATTGCTAGCACGGTTGAACTGTTAAGTTTACTAAACTGTGTGCGACTCCGGCAGTGATGTCGCAATGTTTTTGCTCGGGCACGTTTGAGTTGACGCAAATGGCCATTGGACCATGGGGGCTTTGGCGTCATGTTTTACAAAGGAACATGTTTAGCAATTATATCGCGAACAATGTGGCTAGAAGTGAGATCGCAGCATCGTCAATGCAATCGAAATCATCTATAGGTTGCCAATCGACACGGGAAATAGCAGCACAAATATCGGCATGATTAGCACGGCGGTAGTCGTACATCTGCGAACCATCGGCGGTAATCGTAAAACGTTATCGATTCAGGGAGGTCAACCACCACGTCCAAAGCTGGATGGTCGGCGTCGAGAGATATAAGCGGTTCAATAGCTTCTGCAACTTTACATGCATTGCTAACTGCGTCGTTTCCAAGGACGTGATCCAAAAACCGTGATTTTCTGTTCGGTACTCCATTAAGCTGAGTCAAACCATGGAAGGAAAGACCGTCGACTAACGCACAACCGGAATTAGAAAGAACAGATTGAGGGTTGACTTCTAGAAATCCGTTATCCGTTGCTTTCCACTGCAAATACGGTTAATTGTAATCTCCAAACTGCAACACGAAGTCATTCAAAGCCAAGTTGGAGATTATTGAACCGATGGAATCCAGATGATCGAGTATGCAACTCATATTGTCACGTCGGTCAGGGGGTAGATAAATAACTTCAACGCTGATGATTCGAGTAGGCGTCGAGATTTTAATCCATAACTGCTCAAGAGTTATACTCGTCGTTGTAGGATCGATAAAGCTGTTCCACATTTTTGGAGACTGCGATCAAAACACCACCACCACGGACCTTTGAGCTGTTCGTTGCATTGCGATCGGTGCGGTAAACAGCAAACTTGGGGCCAAATAGCTGTGCATTGTGGAATCGTTCATCCAGCCAAGTCTCCGTCAAAACAATGACATCATAATCGCATTCGCTGACAGCCAAGAAAAACGAATCTACCTTAGTTCGGAGTCCGCGTACGTTTTGGTAATAAATCCGCATAGCAGAAAGAGGTACTATGTCATTGTGCACAATAACATCAGTCGAGCAACCTCTAGAACCGTCAGAGATGATGTTTCCAGGCGACGGCGACTCAAAGTTGGATAAGGCGCCAGGTGCACACCTGGGTTGATCACTAGAAGCGATAGACGTTACCGGAAGGAAGTTGTTCGAATCGCAATTATACTTGCCTGTGTGGACGGTTTGTTGGCTGGAAACATTTGGAGTATCAGGAACGAAATAGGCAGGAATATGTTCATCGGAGTAGTACTTGCCCGAAGTGGTAGTGTGGAAGACCCCGTCTCCAATCCCAAACACAGGGCCGGGACGTCTGTTGAGCGCTGGCAGGAAAGGCTCGACTGTGTTGGGTGGGTAAGGGGCTTCCAAAAAGCGAGATGTGTTGCGTCCCGGAATAACATTGTTTAGTTGACGGTGGTAACTGGCGATGGTGAAGCTTGGGGTACCAGTAATGGTGTCACTACTCTCCTGATTTTTGACGGAACCCGAAAATCCTGGGAACCGTAATCCTCGAATTCACGGAAAACCAAACCTTCATACCAAGTCGATGGATCAAGAGCTTTATCCTTAAGTGACGGGTCGAGTCCTATTTTGAAGGACACGAAGGAAAGCGTGTTAGTTTCCTTTCCTTTAGCAATAAGTTTCACCACGGGCGGGTTATCTTCTATCTCAAGATTGGCTTTAACTAGAGCAGCAACTGCTTCAATGCTGACGTCGGGTCGGATCCTCGACAGATACAACCAAAACTTTTTGGCCAGATCTTGGCTGCATATGGGAATGGTGACATCATTCTCCTGTGGTTTTTTGCTACCCATGCGGCAGTCAGAGGCTGGCTTGTCTGCATCAAAAATGCGACGAGGACGTTTTATAGTTCCTACATGCTCAAGTGTAGGCCAATGTGCAGTCTCAGCAGGAATCAATTGAGCGACAGGCTTAGAGTTTAGTTTCTTTACCCCCACTCCTCAGCTCGGTTATTGTTGTTGTAAGTGAACAAAGAGGTGAATTCTCATCAGCTTTGTTCGAGATCGTACGGAAGTGCGAATTCTCAAACAGTTCCGCGCACCCATCACACATCCAAAATAGATTTTTTCGATGGGATGAGAAGTACGAAAGCAGTGCACGTGTAACACCTGAACAGGTATTCATGTGAAAAGTAGCCCCCGCAGTAGCCACGGCAGACTACGTAATCGATACCCGTAATTGCCTCGGTGCACTTTGCACAGTGTTTTGCCATAGTGATGCGCCTAAGCGTATACTGTACAACAGCCGATGTCAAGCAGATTCGTGCAGATGGAAAGCTCAGCAATGTGAATAGAAGCTTGCAGTGAATTCCGTCAGATGTCGCTTCAGAAAAAAAAATCGGCGTGGGGGGAAGTGTAGGCAGTGACGTGGGGGGAGCAAGGCACAATAGCACTAAACAAAAACACAGACACTCCGATCGTCCGTCGAAAATTGTTTGAATATTATCACGGCGGCGACGTAGAACGAAACAAATTTACACGATATGAATTGATGACGCATAAACTTAGAACATAACAACCGAATAATGATTTTACAACATAGACGACACAAGGAAAAGTTAAAAATTCACGACCGAATATCAGAAAACTTTCGTTATAGCAGAGAGCTTTATAGCGCCTCGCAATCTGTCTTACCCTGCAGGATATCAGCGACAATCAAGGCTCTGCTTGTGTCTCTTCTAGTCCGGAGCAGCTCTAGGTTGATCAGTTGACATCGGTGTTCGTAGCTGGGTAGCCGAAATGGATCATTCCAAGGTAGTCGACGAAGCGCAAAACGGAGAAAGCGATGTTAAACTGATTCAATTCTCTCAGCACCGTTGTTGTAGTTTGGGTTCCAAACCGCAGAACAATACTCGAACATCGATCGTACCTGGGAACAATAGAGTGATTTCACACAGTAGATGTCGGAGAAGTTCTTAGCTATTCTGAATATGAACCCTAAGGTTCTAGACGCTTTATCAACAATATATGTGATGTGTTGCCTGAATGATAGCTGTGAATCTAAGATCACACTCAGGTCTTTTACCTGATTGACGCGTTCGATTGACGAATCAAGCAGGTCGTAGTTGAACATAATCGGTTGCTTTTTTCGTGAAAACGTGATAGCGGAGCACTTGGAAGGTTTCACTACCATTTGGTTCAACTTGCACCAACTGGCGAACGCATTCAGCTGACGTTGAAGAAAGTGGCAGTCATCAATCGAGCAGATTCGTAAATAGATTTTGAGGTCATCTGCATACGATAAGCGAGGACCTTCGATAACCAGATGCACGTCATTGAAGTAGAGTATGAAAATCAACGGTCCCAGGTGTCTTCCTTGAGGTATACCTGATGTGGTGGAGAAGCTAGCTGATCTGCAATCTCCTATGGCAACCATTAGTTGGCGACCCGTGATATACGAGCGGAACCAGATTACCGCTTACACCAAGCCTGTCGAGTTTAGCAACCGCAATGGCATGATTCAACTCGTCGATAGGTCGGTGTATATAACGTCCGTCTGAACCCGATCAGTCATGCTTTCGATAATACACGAAATGAGGCACAGCAGATTAGTGGTTGTAGAGCGACCAGAAGTAAATTCATGTTGATCGGCACTCAAATACTGCTTGTAATGAGAGAGCAACGGTTCCATAATAACTAGCTTGAAAAGCTTCGATACAGCACTTAACGATGTAATACTTCGATAGTTATCCACGGCTCGTTTGCTTCCCTTTATGGACAGGAAATATATGCGCAAACTTCCAGCAGGATGGGAATATGCCGATGGAGTGGAATTAACAAGCAAGTAATATATGTCTTCAAAAACCACGGATGAAACACCATCAGGTCCAGGGTTGAAGGACGGCTTGAGTAAAGTCGCGGCCTTGGATATCATCTCCACGTTGACATCAATTGCACCGAGCGTTTGACCGATTACAGAAACATTCATAGCAGCCAGGATAACATCGTTGTCACTCAATAGCTCATCTGTGAATACACTGAAATACACTTGTCGAAAAACAGGTGGCATATATCTTGAGGAGTGGCAACAACTTCTCCATTGAATTCCATAGCCGATGGGAGGCCAAACTCCCTACGTTGCTCGTTCACGTAGTTCCAGAAGGGCTTCGGGTGCAGTTTGAGTTTGCGCTGAATGCCGCGTTGAAAATGTAAAAAGCAATGGCGACTGACTCGTTGGTACCACATGTGATTTAGCCGCACATAGTGAAGTTTCAGAGGAAGCGTGCGACACTTCGTAAATCTTTTCCAAGCTGCTCATTTGATTGACTTCAACCGTCGTAGTTCGCTCGTTAGCCAGGGAGCGCGAGAAACATTGCGATGAGTTCTTTCGGGATGTGTCTGTCAATGACATATGCCAAGATATGTGAAAAAGTTTGCGCTGCAGCCTCAACGTCTCAGGATCAAGAATGTTCTCCCAATCCATGTTAGATAACACATTTATAATGCTACGGTGGTCAGCTTTACGAAAATCGTAAAAAACCGCTGCAGGAAAGTCGTCAAAATCAAGAACTAGTTGCTCTTCAACAGTGACAATCAGAGGAGGGTGTTGCGGAACTGGTTTAATTAATGAACAAGGAGCCATGGAAATGAATGGAGCCTTGTCTTGAGTGCTCACGAAGCAGAGGTCTAAACTGCGGTTATTTTCGTTTACTACATAGTTGAATTGAGAAAGCATTGCTGCGCTATAGTTGTCTAGAAGATCAACGACAATACACATTCATTGAATATACACAAATAAACATCCAAGCCGGCAGTCTACAGGGTCCGGCAGTCAAAATGCTACATTGAAACAAACAGATAAATTAATCAAAACAAATTTATTTCAAATTTATTCAACTTTACTTTAAAACAAAACACTTCTTAAAAATCACTGGTCAAGTTCAATTTGAGTTTAACCACTCACCGCAGACGATCGAGGAACACATCGTACGAAGCCCGGAGATGCTGTTGTGATATTTTATCCCAGGCTAACACCAGATGTCGATTCAGGACTTCCAATCCTTCGTGTATTTTAGAGCAGACTTCGGCCTCCAACATACTCCAGACAGCGAAATCTATAAGGTTCAGGTCCGGCTAACTCACCCGCCACTTTGAGCTCGAAATGAGCCGGCGCCGAGTCCTGTTGGAAAACCCAATCCCTGGAACCAAAATGACGACATGCCCGCGGCTCGACGATGTTCTGTAGAACTTGTTCCCGATATGTATTTTGGTTGATCTTCACTCATTCAGGGACAAAAACCAGCGGAGCCCGACCATCACGAGTGATTTCGGCCCAAACCGTCACCGATGGTGGTTTCTGTCGCCTGGTGGCCGTCAGCACGTCGTCGTGGTCTTTCTGGCAACAAAACTCTGTCGTTCTGCTTATTCACAAACTGCAGTACGGTTAAGAATTTCTCTTCGGTAAACACGATATTCTTCAACCTTCCTTCCACGGCCCTCTTTAGCAGCGCCTTTTCTCTTTTTACCCGCTCTTGTTTCTGCCTCACCGAGAGGTCTTGAACCTTCGGGATCTTGTAGGGCTTGGTCTGAAGTTTATCTTTTAGGATCCGAAGGGCACTTCGATCCGATACGTTGAGATCCTCCGCCAATTTAGTAGCACTACGTCAAGGATTTCTCTTAAGGCGCCTCTTGATCATCTTCGCCATGTCAGTCAATACACAATGTAAACAAACCGACGAGGGGTCTTCCAATACAGTTTTGTGTGAAACTTAATAATGACTGTTGAAGTAATTTAGCAGTTAAATTTCCTGGACCCTTTATGACTGGGAAACAACTGTTCAGATGCAAGTAATTGGTTAGCTCTTGTTTTGACGGCGATTCACATTTATTATTTTTTCAATAGTGAAATGTTCAAAATCAATAGTTTTTTAATATTCGAATTGACGCGTAGTGAACGGATCGATTGGTGCAAAAATTCTGGAAATACTATTCTAAACATATTTCGTGACGCTCCTACTTTTCTCACTCTCAACGTAAAAAAAACATGGGGCAAAAGACCATGTCACGTTCTGATACCTATACGTATACAAAGTTCGAAAGGCACCAAACCGTAGTTATGAGCAGAACACGGTGTCCAAAACCCGCGCCAGAAAGTTGCACCGGTAGTTGCTCAGCCTGGACCATGAAGCATACCTACACACTACTAAATGTTGATGCCCCAAGACCAACCCATGCAAGCATCCCTTGCAAGAGACGAGAAAATAAATTCAATTCAAGTAATTAAGGTATGTTTGCCTTTTGTCATATTGCGTATGCCTCGATTCATGCCAAAGATGCATTACGTTTCGAGTGAAATTCATAATTTCTAAGTGTGCGGAGTTACGTCCCCAGATCCAGGTTGGCCGTTCCTGAGACTATCCAGAAGAATAAATAACCTGTTCCTTGTCGGACAGATGCTCTGTGGATCTGGCAATATGAGTCAATCATCTATCCATCTGGTACTATCAACGGGCAAATTTCCTTCCTGAAGGCATAGCGTTTGGCCGGATTTTAAATTCTGCCATTGCGCCCAACCAGTCTTGCAATGGTATAAAATTAATAATTGTACGTTTGAACCTTAAAAGGGACACGGCAAAACCCTCACTCAATCGAGAAATATTGACTCTTCATGAAGGCAACCCTTCACAAAACCCCTGCCCTGAGGTGTTTGTTGGAAAGTTAACTGGATTTAAATAAAGAATGGTCGAAACTGTCGGGACTGTCGGTGAGGCCAAACCATTTCCCAAAATCCAATGAGCAGTGCCAATTCAAAGCTGCTTCTAGTCGGGTTTGGAACAAAAAGATTCATAATAATGTATTATAACCATAACTTTGCTCCCTGAAAATTTGGTGACCATTTTTGTGTGTCTCATTTTTGAATTTTTGAATACAGTCTAAAGCTATGAACATGTAGACTTAAACAAAAGCATTAAAAAGTGCTGTTTTTTGCTCTCATGGGAACACTAATATTTCAACACATGCATTGTTAAAGGACTTAACCATGACTACAAGACTTCGGCACGTTATTTCTACGTGAAATTTCAGACTACTTTCACTTGAACGCGTAATTTAAAATTGCTCCAGTACAAATAAGGTCATATGAATGTTCACGTGATTTGTATGTGATTGTCTCTTGGAATCTCGATCTTTGAGAAACCAAGTAAACCCTACATGAATTTCATGCAATTGTTACTAGATTTGGCAGTGGAAAAAAATACGCATGTTTGTCTTGGAATCAACGTGACGATTATTTTGCCTGTAGATATATAACTCCATTAATGATAGCAACAGCATTTCTATCGATTCAAACCATCTGGCGAGAAAACATTTCTCCTATTCTCGAAACGAACGCATGCATGATGGACGAAACACCGTTTTCGAAAGGTGCGCAACGTTGTAGCGAGACTGAGCAAAAAGCGATGAACACAGAGAACCAAACAATTTACACCTGCATGTGTCGATGTTGCATTTTGCGTCATGTGCAGTAGTAACGGAGCATTTATGATACAAACAAAGCAAAGAAAAACACATTCTTCCTGTATTTGAACGGGATTCACCGGAAAGTGGGCGAGTCCATGTCGTTACGATTTCTAGCGGAGAAAAATGAGAAAACTCATAGGGGTAGGCGGGGAATAATGCGCATTTGGCACTTTCATATTAATAAATAATTTTTGGAAACAAATCAATTGAATATACCATAAGTGAAATCTTAAAATAGGCTTTAAAGAACAAATGTCTCCAAGGAATAATTGTACGGAACTAATCAAATTATAAGATACTTTGGTCAATCGAAATTATTTCCATACATGACATTGTTTTTTTTTTTTCACATTATTTGACTATACAAATTTGTTAAACAAAAACTAACTTAGAGAAATCCATGTATCTTGGGTTACGGAGTAAGCAAAGCATTATCAGTATCTTGGGATGATCTACACATTAGTTATTGATTTTTATGTTAGCATATGTTTTTGATTCATTCTAATCAACAAGAAAGAGCATTTCGACTTCGATTACACATCTTCCAGTAAGAGTTTTACGAGTTATTCCTTGCTTTCGTTTATACATACATTTTGAAAACTATGCGAAGATTCCATAAGAAATGGTATTACCGAATACATGTGATTGGAATTTGGAGTGCTGGAAAATGTTATCGATTGCTCCGAAAAATCCTGCACAACATTTTAAGTACATTCTATTTTAAGATTTTGATAACTATAACTTAAATTGAATGTTGTGTTTCACTTGATGCTTGAGGCCTTATTATGGACCTCAAAACGAGGTGTTCCATAATGTAGCCCCAGCAACTTTATATAGATTCCAAGTATTCAACAAAATATTTGTTGCATATTTTCAGTTCAAGTCGAAGTCCACTCCAGCAGCAGTGGGGCAGCGAGTGGTTCAGATGAAGACCTATCCGTGTCTTCTTCCAATTCCGGTGTCGAACGAAAGCCTCCCGAAATAAAACGATCCAACTCCAAAGCCACGCATGAACACGACTATGAAGACATCTACTTGGTCCGAGAGGAGGCGCGCTATGGAACGAAGACGCGAACCGGTGCAGGCCGAAGCCGATCTCGAGACAGCGGTTCGCACAGCCGATCAGCCAGTGCAAGCTCAAACCGTAGTAACGATATCATCATGCAGCTTACGAATCAGGTAGTTCGATTCATTTTATATTATACCCATCCATTATATTCATAATATATGTTTTCAGCCCGTGAGCAACAAGGAACAAATGTTGATAAACAAACGAAACAATCTCTATGAACAGCAAACCAAACATCGATACGATGTTCCGAAGAACTACAAAACGACGAACCTCAGCAAAGCCAACAAAAATGCCAGCCATCATCAATCGAACCGCGAGTTGAGCCTAGCATCATCGCGAAACGATAACGCTTATGAAAGTGTTTGCTCGCCAGAAGATACACACGAACGAACGAAACTTGCCCAACGCCACTCCCTCCCGAATGGAGGCGCAGCGGTAAATGGGAACGGTCACGCCAACGCCAACGGTGGTAAGCAGGTGAAGCGTAGTGGGTCGATGAAAGGAAACGATAATAAAGGTAAGTTCAGCGTGGAATGCTTTAGTGATCGTGTTGAAGCTTTTTCGGTGGCGGATCGTTGATCGAGTTTCGAGCTTTCGACGATTGGAGAAAGAGTTATGAATTTAAGCTTTCTGTTTGATTTTTTGCATTGAGTATCTTTGCTTCCACATAGACAAATTTGGCGCCGCAATGAAATTCCGCTTTTTGAATAAAATTGAAAAAACCTCTTAGCTGAGAAGCAGCCCTTAGTTGATAATCGTTCCTTAAAAAAGGCATTTATGACCCATTTCCAACTGAATTTATTACATCACGTAATGATTTGTATCGTCAAAACTCACAATGTGCCTCGATAAACGGCTATGTAAGCTTTAGAACAGTTTTTCTCAAATAATCCAAGGTGTTGCTTTTTAAATCTTCACAGAAATGATTGATGAGATCAATACTAACTTCCTTTGAAAAGAAAACTGAGATTGCTTTCGGACATAGCGTGTAACGTTGCCCGTCAGCCATTTTGCAGTGATACCTTAACCCTATCGCTTTTGAGACAGTTTTATTCTATTTCAACACAAGAAACATTAAGGTTCCAAACACATTAAATTTATGCTAGAACAAAGATGTCAAAAGAAAGTATTGATAGTTCGATTCGAGCACGGTAGGCTGTGAAAATTGACCAGAAGTAGTTTGAAATTGAGCGTAGGGCATTTGTAAAAATGAGTTTCGAAGCAAGCACACAATCTTTTGCCTTTTTATCTACGCTCAATTTCAAACTACTTCTATTCAACTTTCACAGCCTGTCATGCTCTAACGGAACTATCAATACTTTCTCTCCACATCTTTGTTCTAACAAAAAAAAACGCTGTCCACTCCTGGAGCCTTATTTATTTTCTTCTTTAACAACATCATCAGGAAGTAATATCAATATCATCAAAACAACAAGTGCTATTCTCCTGCCAGCTCGTTTAATGATCCAGTATATACAAAACAAAAACTAGTGCAACTGGTGGTGACAGGTGGAAAAAGAATAGAAAAATAGAAAAATCGTAACTCAATTTAACTAATTTATAACAAAGAACCTCACAATATTACTCAATGTTCATGGAGCGAGCTGTCTCCAACCTATTTTGTAATCAAAGTGACATCATAAAGTTCGTTTGGATGTCTTCTTATACAGGAAAAAAAAAAACCCGAATGAAATCCCAAATTATTTTTTTCTATAAACTTCAACCACTGACATGCTGGCATTATCAGCTTTTACCCTTGGTTAAAATAAGATTGGTCACACTAGATTAAAACAGTTTTTCAAGTCTTATGCAGTGACTTTAGTTTACACGTACACAGCCAGCTCTCAAAAAAATCCTGGCAAGTGAGGCATCACTTCTTTTTTCATTCTAAGTATTTGACGAACATCATCAATGTGAAACATTTTGTAATACGATCAGGCCTACTTTATAAATCATATACTACATAAATAAACCATGCAGAAATGATCTACATTTTTGTTCTCTAGAAATCAAAGGGCAGGGACATACCACTCCCTACGCCCCGTAAAATAAAATAAGTTGTTGGGAGTGAAACAGCTAAGAGAATTCATGTGCACTCCATTGCTGTATAATCTCCTGGTTTGGGTCATAGGTATTTACCCCTTATGTCCGAGCTTTTAAGCCTAGGGTATAGCACCTTGACTCGCTTGTTTTCTATTGCTGGACATGAGCACTAACCTTTGTCCTTGGCTTATTTGACTTATGGTTGTAGCGCGATTACTCGCATTCTGAAAAGAAAAGGCGAACATGCAAGTAACATATAATATTAGAATATCTGATAGAATCCAAACAGAATCCAAATATGTAGGATATTAAACATGGTTTTATCATTTAAAATAAGCCTTAAAAGAACGTCCCTATCAAGTCTGCTACTAGCGACTATGCTAGTTATCCAGGTTCAGATGATTATTTTACTTCGTCTCAAAATAGTAAAAACCTCGATTTGATTTTATTTTAAATGCTCTGCACTTCTCTAAGCCTTTTCAGGATGCAGTCAAGCTCACTGATGCCTTATGTTTCGAAAATTTAAACTATTGAAATTGCATAGAAGACTAATTTCCAATTAGGTCACACACACAGCCTAAATGTAATTTTTTCTTCAACATGGACACAAAGTGACAGAATCTTCATCAAAACGGAACATTAACGAACAAATCGTTTGAGAACAACCACTTTTCAAGAATCAAATTAGGGGGAATTCGAAAACTATGACAGCTTCTTAAAATATCAAATGCGAGCAGAGCCTACTCCATTTCTGCCATGCGCTAACTAAATCAAAATTCTGTAGAGCGACAATTGAGAGCTTTTTACATTTGTTTTTTTTTTTAACATGGTTGGATAAGAAATCACTCGCGACACCGTGGAATTCGTGATTCCCAACGTTTTAGCGATGGAACGATGCGAGAGATCCTTGTTCTCGTGATGAATGCGCAAGATTTTATCACGCACGAGCTGTTCTTTCGACTCCATTTCCGCGAGTTTTGATCACATGACTTTAAAACTTGCAGGATGTAAATAATGCACTATGAACTAAATCCACCCAAATTTTCATTAAATTCTACCCAACGGTTAAAAAGTTAGAGCAATTTCATAGTGTGGCAATTTCTTCGTGGACACCCTTTAGTCGGCGACATCCTTCGATTATTCTATATTTTAGGCGTTGTTTGGTCAATAGGGTACAAATGTGCTTTTTCGATTTCAAACCATCATATTTCAATGTGTTTTCATAGTAGGATATTGAATCTTTGTGATATCTCGGTATTACTTATCATCTAGACACGAGGAAGGGCATCTAATTTTTTTTATTACGTAAGAGGCTGACAAGGCATATTTGTACCCACGTAACTAAAATAATCATTACTATGGAAATATACAACCGATTTGAAATCTTTTAGCTGCTTTGGATGACCTCTGAATTATCGACTTTCCTAAAATGTTTAAGTTCGATCAATGATCATCATTCATCTCCGCGAAATTCACATTTCCAGAACCTTGTCCCGAAATGGAATACTCATAACAGATTTTAATAGAAAATCAGCAGTAATGATACTTAAAGTCGTGGATTGAATACACAGGAATGTGCGTGATTATCTTATGACAATCCGGTGAATTGATCCTGGAACGGTCACTCTTACTTGTATATTCAACATCCAAAATATGGAACCTGACAATGCTATTGGACCCATTTTCGGGTTATGGTTATGTTTGCCTATCTGCATATTCATTCACCTATGGAATCTGTTTCCAAGCGCACTTCTATATTTAGAGAAATTTTGTTCAACATCTTTTAAATACATCTATGTATCAAATTCAGACATTTGGTCATATATTAATCAAATTTTATTTGGTCGAATACCATTTCGTCCAATAGAAATATCGCTGAAAGGTAATTTCATCGAAATTTCACAATAACTGGTTTATGGATAAGTTTCGTGACAATTCATAGAAAAGAAATTTGAGGCATTTTCAAAAAGAATAAACTACTTATTGTAGCACGCTAATCATTTGTGACTTGGAATTCTAATAAAAAAAACAAGCGACTAAAGCTACTACTTATCAATTTCTATGCCCGGCATGAAATTCCAAGCTCAGTACAGGTTCCTTATAAGAATTTAGTCTTGAAAGAGTTAGCATCACCAAACGGTCCAACAAAGTACCTCCGCTATTTGGGTCAAGATGCCTCCACCATAACCTTAGATTGTAGAATTTATGTTAATGGATGCTTTAAAGGAAATATTTTCTTGTCAATATAAGGCTTTAAGTACGGAAATCCATAACTAAGAGAAATTTGGAAAAAAAAACTAAACCCTGCCATGTTAAATTACGGAGACTAAGATAATGCCAGCAAATAAATCTAGACATAATTCAACATAATCTGATTGTTTATTTCAGTATAATACAGTTATATATGTATACAGAAAAACAGTTGATTGAGGTGCTAATCCTTGTTTCTGTAAAATTCTCGAACTTTCTGCCCGTACACCCTCCTTCAGATTCCGTACAGTGTCCTCAGATACGCTAGCGATTTCCATCGTCTCTTGAAATCGTCGAACCCATTTCTTAGTTTCACAGAGTTTCCACTTAACCAGAGCCCAGTATTTTTCTATCGGGTGAGGTTCTGGACAGTTAGATAGATTGGTTTTTTTTTACATGTATTTGACCTCCCGTGCTTTATACCATTCCAGGACGGATTTTGCATAGTAACAAGAGGCCAAATCAACTCAAAACAGAGCTGGACAGTCATGGCTTCTTATAAACGGTAGCAACTGCTTTTTTAGACATTCTTTCCCGTACACATCCTTGTTGATAGTGCCGATAGAGATGAAACCTTAAGATTTTTGACTACAACTACATACGGTCTGCCAAACCAGACACTTTTTGGGGTATTTAGACACCTTCTCTGTCCGGAAATACTCGAGAACGGCGTTTCTATGCATTGCGTTAGAAAAAACCAGACCAGGAAGCTGTTTAAAGTCTTTGAG
Organism: Aedes koreicus; assembly: GCA_024533555.2. Lineage (NCBI taxonomy): Eukaryota > Metazoa > Arthropoda > Insecta > Diptera > Culicidae > Aedes > Aedes koreicus. Next base: position 222,081 of record JAHHFK020001560.1, read on the forward strand.
GACATATGTTTTCTCGTCCATTATGGTACAAGAATGTTTTTGCAAAAAAATGTTGTAAAACTCCTTAGCACGACTTTTTGCAGTGAATTCGCACTATGCATGGCTCTGAATTTGCATTATTCAATTTTAAAGCAATTTCTGCACCAGGCCATACCGAATTCATCAAATGATTGATTGTGTGACATGTAAACTTTCGTCTTCAATTTAACACTCTGTTTTGTACACTTCACAAGGAGACCATATAGAAATGAAAATATTCGAGGACTATCGATGTAATATCGGTCTATTATAACCCCCCAACAACATGACAGCACTTATACACGTAAAATGGGGTATTCATGATTAAGTTAAGACGTTAATTTACATGTATCAATGTTTGAAAACGTTGAAACGTGTTCGAAGTCAATTATTATGAAAAGTTTTGAATTATTCGGAATATTTTTTCAATACGAAAAAGATTTCGAATGTGACCGTTTCTTTGGTGCAATTGATTTGACGTTCTTGATTCATGGGTGCTCAACTCCAATCCCGTCAGCACCTTGTACTGCCTCAATCTTGCTCCACTTGGTCTTACCATCTTGCTAGTTGTGCCCCTCGTCGTCTTGTGCCAATCGGATTCCTTTCGAAGACCATTTTCATCATAGTTATCCGGCATTCACATAATATGTCCTGCCCAGCATATGCGTCCAGATTTGACCACCTTACGAATGCCGGGTTTGCCAGCAAGTTGAGCGAGCGAACGGTTCACGGTTCCTCCGACTCCAGACTCCATTCTCCTGCACACCGCCCGTCGTTCAAAAACTCCAATTGCTCGCAAGTCCTCTTCAAGCATTGTCCACGTCTCATGCCCGTAGAGAACAAACGATTTTATTACCGTTTTGTACAGGATGCACTTCGTAAGGAAGCTTAGTTTGTTTGAGCGCAGTTGCTTGTGGGCCCCGTAGTAGGCACGACTTTCACTGATAATACCCCTCCGGAGCTCACGGCTGTTATCATTGTCCTCAGTAACAAGAGAGTCGAGTTAGACAAATTCGTTGACTTCCTTGAGCTCATCTACGTCAATCGTTACACTACTGCCTAGTCAGACCCTGCCATGCTGGGTTTCGCATGCCAGTATGTAATTCGCTATGGACGTATTTATCTTCAACCCAATCTTCACTGTGTAACCGTTCGGAGAATTCTCACGAGGTTTTTGAAACAAGATGGCATTGGCGCCACCTGTCGTTTGGAATTTGCCCGACTTTTCAGAGACAGTCACCTCAGGGGACTCGTGGACGGCTTTTAGTTCCAACACTGTATAAAAAACCACGAAACAGAAAAATGCCAAAAAATTTTGCTTGATTTCCCCCACCGTATCAAAGTAAAAACCCCTATTTAAACTCGCTCAATTCGAATGACCTTAACCAAAATTGAAGATGAGAAGTTTGATGATGAAAACTTTTAACGGAACGTAAAACGGAAAACGGATTTTAAGAAGAGTCAATTCTATCGGAACTACCCAAAACGAAATATTTTTCAACTCAGTACTTCAAATCATAACATCATCTAATTAGTTTATTTCCCGGTCACTCACTACTGATTCGGGTTGGACGGAACATTTGGTTACGGGTTATATTTACTGGGAAACAATGATGGCCATAAAAAAAGGTTTCCACATACCTGTGCAGGTTTTTTGGTGAGTTCACTCGATGACATGCTGATTCAATACAGGCGGGGTACCGGCGACGTAGACCGCGATGAAAACGATGCAGATGGCGATGAATCTCCTATCTCGATGACGATGGCGGCTTCGAGAGTTGACCGCCGTCACTGGGGAAGGGGCGTCCGGGGGGGGGAGGAGCGCGGGGAGGATGTCCCAAATAAAGACGCGGGGGGGGGGAAAGGCCCGTTTTAATTTGGTCGGGGGGGTGGGGGGGGGGCGGTCCTTTAAATAGAGCCGCGGTTTCGGGGGCCCGGGGTCGCGCGCTTTCCGGTGTGGGTCTTTTTGTGGGGGGGGGCCGGGTGTGGGGTGCGGGACTCGGGAGGGGGAAAGCAAACACCCGTCCGTTGCTTACCTTAAGGTATGGAAAGAGGGAGAAGGCGGGTGGGGGGGGCGGGGGGGTGCCTCCGCACGGTAGGCGGGCGTCCCTCCCCCCCCCCCCCCCCCCCCCGGCTGGGTAAGAAGGAGCAGACTCTCGAGCTTGAACTGTTCGATCCGTGCTCCACAAACAAATGATGGTGGTGATCGTTGCCACAGAAATCCCCAACACGTTTTCGATTGACGTAGAATTCAACTTCCAGCCCGTACATAAAAAGCGTCTGAACGCTGGAATGTCCAACGCAAATGATATGTTTTAATTTAATGTTAAACTTTAATATGGCTTATCAAAACAATTACCTTTTTTTATTTAAATGGTTTGCGTATCTCGAGAAGATATTGCACAGTCGGTGACATAGATCAGAGACTACGTTTCACTCAAATCAACGAAAAAAAAGATTGAAAAAACTGGTTTTAAACATTTTCCTAAAATGTACTCTTCCTATAAAGACCTTTGGTGCGTGTCACGAACAAACAACGTTTCACTTCTTTAAAAAATAATCTTCCGGAACTTCGCGATCACGTCTGTTCTCCAGCCAGTATCGTTGTGAAATGACAGAGCTTAAATCTTATTACGACCAAGAAATCTTGATCATACAATCATCTATTATTCCTAATCAAAGCGCCAGCAAACAGTCCGTATGGTGAATGAAGATTTTTTCTGGCACTTCTCATGTTGCATTTATTCCTTTTTTTATAGCATTCAATTTAGCCGAGGCACAAACCAGTCGACTTGCAAAATAAATTTCTAGCTAACCTAACCTTTTTGCAAATATTTACATTGGCTATAAAATTGAAACCGTTTCAACCCAAATTTAACTTAATTCAAACAAATGAACCTAAACCAAAAATATTTATTTATACAAAGAGGATAAAACGTCAAACGTTACAACTGCTTTACGCTTTAGTCTGGTGTGCTACTCTGCCACCACCTCAAATGTTCTGCCGACAAATATCACGTCATCGGAAAGGCAGATAAATTGACTGGAACTGTTTAGAACAGTGCCCCGCATGATGAACGCCGCTCGTCTCAAAACACCTTCAAGAGCAATATCGAACAGCAGGCGAGAGATTCCCTTACCTTGAAGAAGTCCCCTATTCTCTCACAGCACTTGGTTTCATCCATCGTAGCCTTGATTTGTCGGGTCAACATGTCCAGAAAGTCGTTCTCGTCCATGATCTTCCATAGCTCTTTTCAGATAACAGTATCATATGTAAAGTTGTTGAAGTTGTAGATAATGCGGTGGGAATCTATATGCAGGGCACTTTTGGAGGATCTTCAGCAAAGTGAATATTCGGTCCTTTGTAGACCGTCTTTTAATGAAGCCGGACGGATATCGTCACACGAATCTATTTGCTAGTGGTTACAGTCGCTGGAAGATGATTTGGGATTGCACTTTATAGGTGGTATTAAGGGCCGTGATCACACGATTTTTTTCATAGTCCAGTTTGTCACCCTTCTTAAATTAGATGGGGAAGATCTTGGAGAAGATAACCCCATCCTTTCACTCCTCCGGCAGCTGTTTAGTATCCCAAATCTTGTCTATCAGTCGATGCAGGCAACCAGTCAACTTGTCTGGGCCCATCTTGATTAGTTCTGCTCTGATACCATCCCTTCCAACCGAGTTATTGCCCATATCATCGGGGGTGGCACATCTTCGTCACTTGCTACATAGCCGACGGCACTTCCTTTGCTGTCCTGGCCCTCTTCCTGTACTTCATTCAGATGTTCATCAAAATACTCCCATCCTTATACCGATACATTTCAGTTCGCGGCACAAAGCCGTAGTAGTAGAATTTTCGCGTTTCATGTGAGTGGTGCAGCTATCCTAGCTCCTCATACTCCTCCTCGTCTAGGCAAATAATTACAAATGTTCAGGCTAGGCAAAACTCATCGGTGCAAAAACTCACGCCTGAATTTTTGGAGGATTTGAAACTTGCTGCAAAGAGCGTTTATAAGTGGAATAATACAACTAATGTTGAAGTAGAAGTGGGATCGTGTTTGTTCTCCATATATATTTTAATGCGTTAACTGTCAATTCACACAGCTTTATCAAAACAAAAATGGTTAAAGTTGCTAGCAGACGTCTCTTGAAAATTCCACGCATGAAATCCTAACGGAATTGGGGATTGGGGGCCACCAAATTTCAAAAGGTAGGTACCCCCCACAAAATTAAGTCAGCGACCTTCTCCTTTAACTTCACAATCAACTTGGTTTTGCCCCTTTGGTTGGTTCCCAACTGCATGCCAACAGCAATGCATAAACATTCGTATATTGTACTACGCGGAATGAGATAATATGTCCAGGAAAGTCGAGAATGTGTTACACCCAAGATATCACCTAAGGCACCTATAGTCTCAAACCTCGCCTTCATCTTGTTATCTTGTGGTCTTACTCAATAGGCGGCCCCAGGCCCCTTCTAACTTATATTCTAATATACGGATGTACGGATGATCGTCACTAGACCACTTAACTTAGTAACACCCATTATCGCTCCTGGCCAGTACCATTAGGTGCCAGTAAAATGGGTCGAATTAAAAGCGCTGGTTTTGGCAAACGTACTTTTGCATATAAAAAGTAATAAACGTTCAATAAAAAAATGGAAATTGTGCCATGAAAAACGCATTCTTGACCCATAAAACTCCTGTGAAAATCCATAAAAAAAATTGAAATGATCCATAAAATTCATCACTTTGATCCATACTTAATATAAAATTTAGCAATAAAATGTCAAAAATGTACCGTTTTATATCTAAGGCATGATCATTAAAAGTGTACGGATAACCCATAAACATATTGCAAATGATCCATAAAAGGTTCAACAACTTTCCTTAGACTTGTATAATTTAACCATAGAATGTAACCTTTGTGCAATTAAATATATTCGCATGTTCCGTAAAGAGTTTTAAATTTTCCATAAATAAATTGCCAATGATCCATAAAATGATGAATAATGAACCATAAGCTTATAAAATGATACATAGTAAATCAGCTTTGATCGCTCAACTATATGGTATGATCCATAAATTATGCCTGTATTTTTCCAGGTTGGGGCACTATTTTTGTTAATTTTGATCCATAAAGATTGTAAAATTGATCCGGGGGATCGCAGCAAGTCGTGCTTTGAAAATGACGTGTTTTGCTTTTGCTGCGTCGTTTTCGCGGAAATAAAATCAATCAAATTCCTTCATTCAACTAAAATAAATGGTGAAATTATAGTTTCTCCAAGTGCTTTCCGTATGACGTTGCAAATGGAATCCCTCTCATAGTGTGTAATTGTCGCGTTTTTCTTAAATGGAATGTGCGTCGGTAGTTTTTTCCCATGTTTTTTTAGTGTCCCGCTCCCGCATCCGGGCGAGCTTTCCAGCATCAGATAAGGAACATTGGTGAGGTCGTTTTATATTATCAAAAATATACCTTTACTATTTACATGCCAGGATCAAGAATCTCCATTTTAGATTCTGGAAGTGTGAAAAAACCAAAATTGGAATAATTCCGGCATAATTTATGGATCATACATATTATTTGAAGTGCACAAAATTGATTTGCTATAGACCATATTTAGAAGTTTATGGTTCATTTTTTAAACCTATTATGGATCATTGGCGATTTATTAATGGAATATTTTCAATAATTTATTGATCATGTGCATATTTTTTAGTTCACAAACGTTACATTCTAAGGATCAATTTTACAAGTTTAAGGAATGACATTGAACCTTTACGGAACATTTGCAATATGTTAATGGGTAATCCGTAGACTTTTATTGATCATCCCCTAGATATATAACGGTACATTTTTGACATTTTATTGCTAAAATTTATATAAAGTATGAATCACAATGCTGTATTTAATGGATCATTTTAATTTTTTATGGATTTTCATCAGAGCCTTTTTGGGTCATTAATACGTTTTTTATGGAACGAATTTCAATTTTTTAAGGATCATTTCTTCAGTTTAAAGGTGCAAACATAGCGTTGCCGTTTTGATACTACCAACCACTCATGTGAATTTTGTAGGATTTCCAATTTCTCTTTTCCATATGTGAATCTCAGACACATTGTCACTTTGAGCCCGTTCATATTAGCCATTGCATTGCAGGCTATTTTCATTTGTTTGGATAGAATAAGATGCCTAAGATCAATCACTGACCCACAAATTCAAATTTCAAAACTTATTCCCATGCAACACTACAGCTCAACGTACCACTCACATAGTAACCAACAACACCGGTACTGGCATGATGGCACAATTTATCAACAGTGCGAAGCCACAATAGTGAAACAATAAAAACCAATCAGCAACTTTTCGGTTTTAGCAGACCAAAGACCTGACGATGCAGTCTCGATCGACGGTATCGTAATAGGTTATTAAATTTTATAGACTGGAGTAAAACTTCGATGCAAAGCTAAATCAAGCCACCCATTCTCCTGCTGTTAAGAGACCCCACATGACTCACATTGGGTCACGGGTTGTTTTGGATCACATAATCTGGCGTGCTTATTGTGCTATTATATATAAACCGTGTGCATGTAAGGAGGAACGTTTTTTGGATACTTATTTTGGTTTTGTTCAACAATAGTAAACAAAAACATTTGAACGATCGAGTTGAGCATAGACAAACGAAGTAAATGTAATTCATTAGCGATTACTTGCTGAGCTGTTGGAGCTGTTTGCATTGGGATCGTAAGAGATGCCTTCAAACGTAAGTTGAATCAACAGAGATGGGTTACTCACTGGTTCAATAATGAAATTTAGCCATATGATTCAATTAAGTTGTAAGGTAATTGATATACTTTTTCAAACGGATTTAGCAACAAGCTGAACATTTTAGCACGAGAAAAAGTAAAAATGGATCAGATGTGTAATAAATCAAACTGACTAAAGTCCTATGCAACTGACTAAAATCCTAGCTAACATTAATCAATTTTCTCATTCGGTAACAATTAGGCACGCATGTATTTGTCATGTAAATGATTCTTAAATCGAACTAACTAAACGTTAAAACAAAAGATGGATGAGTTTCAACACTAATGTTCGATTGCAATTTCCATTTTGATGTTCAAAGCCCTGCAATCTCTAAACTCTTGATCATTTTTGGAGGATTATTTTTCAAAAAGACTTTATTTTTTAACATTATTAACATTATTTAACATTATTTTTAACATTATTTGCATTATTATTTACGTTTTTGCAATCCTACTAATAAAATAGATCGTGCTAGATACGTCAATGTTGCATCCCGAATGTTGCATACACCATGTGACATACATCGATGTGGTATACTCTTTTTCACTTGCGTCATATTAGATTCGTCAGTTAAAACACACGTGCATGTCTTTAGAAATCAATAAAACGCAAAATCTCAGTTTGTTAACTTTGGCGAGTTACATTACATTGAAAAGTTATGCTTGATGTATTCATTTTTCATAGATGGCATATTTCACCACCATATTTTGATACTTATCCTGATTCGATAAGCTATATCGAGTAGTGAAGAGGTGATAGCATAATACGAACGTTTGGAATATACTCCATATCGATAAAAAAAAACATTATTGTATGATTTTTTGGCTCTTGTCATGAACGAGCAATAGCATCGCTGTTTTTCAAAGTAACCGATTTGTACTTTACGTACTGTCAGTTCCAGTTACAGGGAAAAAAGTGTATAAAATCTTACGAATCGTCAATTTTGGCTCCAGCCTGTGAACCAAAAACCATCTTTCCACGAGAAAGCTTGTGAACTAGACACAGTGATCATCGTATTACGATCTTTTTGTGCCATATGATTGTCTCAATTGATGTTATCGTGCTTGGTTTCGTACCGGCAACGAAATCCAAACTGATGCACCCAAAAATGATCGTTGGCTCCGGATGCAACCGGTTGGAAATAAATGGAGGCTTGATCATCAGAAGCTGCCAAAATGATCATTCCGAGAGAAAGGGAGAGGAAATTAAAGTAGCTGTCTGGCTTAGCTCGATTCAAGTGCAAATGAGAAAAAGTTTGCCAACATTTGGCGTCCAATTGATTGCAAAGGTGCGGTTTTTGTTAGTAATCGGAAAAGTTGTGAAAAACAAAAGTGTCCAATTATTCTAATAGTGATAGATATAGATAGTTTTCTATTAAAAACTGTTATTAAACAATCGAAGATTAACAAATTGATATGATAAACAATAATCTTGAAATGCGTGATTAAAAAACAATCCGCCACAAAAAAAAGATCCAGTTCAGCAGTAAAGCGTCGTCCAAATGCCATTCGGCCCAGTGGCTGGAAAAACTTGAGACATAATTTCCTTGCTTTTCTCTTTATAAGGTAACTTTTTTTCCACATTTTGTGTTTAAAATCCTAAATAAACATAGCTGATATATTCACAGTATGTCGAAAAAGTATGTCCACTCAGGGAGCTTTACACTAGTTTTCGGTATTTTTAACGTGAACTGTAAATTATTCAATTGATTTATCAACTACAATGGTATTGGAACAGTATCTAATGTTGTTAATAAATGATAAAATTATAGGTAGCTGAACATACACGCTAAATTACAGTTTGGTAAATTTTGGTTATTTTTTTCGATACACTACATTGTAAATATTAATATTAGTTTATTATTAATTATTTAATTAATATTAATTTCTATCTAGTATACCACAGACATGGAGAATGTAAGCGTAAAAAGTCGCGCAATAAATAGTTAATCACAAGAGATTGAAAAACACCAAAGAATTGTACAAAACCGCGATTTTATGGGGTTGATAAACATTTTTGACATTCTGTCTGTAAATTTAAAAAAGCAGACCCAAATTTTGAGTTTTTGAAAAACGTTGTATAGATTCAGTCGAATTTTTAAACCATCATAATAATTTGGCGTTGGTGTAGTACAGATGACCTGCATAATTTATCTCTATGAATAGAAATAGTATCTTTCACTTTAGTTTCAATGGACACCGGAAATTCAAACTAAAATTTATACAACCAAACAAAAATTTAAGCAGGTAGTCAAAAAAACTTGTGACTTGAAGCCTAGTGTTTTATTTCATCAAAACTGCTGGTAGCAGATATGCACAAAACTTCTGGACAACCCTTAACAATCTCTGCCTTCAATTTTCTCCACGTTCTTACGAGTATCTTTGTTTGTAATAGTCCTTTGATATAACCCAAAAAAAATCTCAAATCTAAAACAGCTTCCGTAACTCTTTAAATATTAGAAATAGTAAACGATTATTTTTATTTCTTTAACGCTATACACATGAAAAGCCATCTTTGGACATACAAACATAGCAAGGAAATAAGGACATACAAACATAGATAAGGAAAATGGATTTAATATAACTAACACTGCAAACAAAATTCAGCCCGGGAGTTGAAAGTGTATAGCTCTGTTGGATTGCAGTGACCCAATTCAGAATACCTGGTCACTATCGTCTTTTTTTAGTACACTGATAAAAAAGCAATGATCCCACACATGATTTTTTTGCATTTTGATCAACAAATGATATCTATTTGTAACCACACATACTTCCTATGTGTACTAATAACAACTATGTGTGGCCACACATACTTTTCATTTTCCACATAAACTTCATATGTGTTTCTCAGAGGGTTCTGTTTATGTGTGAACAAATGAATATTATGTGGAATTAAGCACGGATTTTTGCCAATAAATATGTGTGGATTTTTACCCGGGTACACTTTCGGTTACAAAAGGTCCCGCATAAACACAATTAATTGATGTTAGTAAAGGGTGTATTCGATAAAAATGGCACACAGAAAATCTTCTGTAACTTTTCAATCGTATGAGTAAAAAACCTAGAAATTTGAGTAGATCTTATCCATAGTGTATTATTTACATCTGCCAAGTTTCATAGTTATACATTCAGTAGTTCCAGTCATGTCGTCGAAACAAGAAATTGTCCGTGAGAAAATTTTGTGCACTCACAATCAAAATCCAGGGGCGTCCCACCGGTGGATTGCTAAAAGGCTTGGAATTGCAAATACAACTGTGTCTCGTGTAATAAGAACCTTCAAGGAGCGTCTGAGTGTCCAAAGGAAGGAAGAGAGTGGTCGTAAAAGTGGTCCAATGGACAGTAAAATGGCCAGGAAAGTCGTACAACTATTCAAGAACCGTCCAAACATGTCAATTCGAGATGTCGCTAAAAAGTCTAATGTGTCAGTCGGTTTTGTGCAGAAAACCATGAAGCGTGCTGGGTTACATGTTTACAAAGTGCAAAAAGCCCCAAACCGGAATGAAAAACAAAACATCACTGCGAAAACCCGCGCCCGGAAACTTTACACGAAGCTGCTCACCAAATCGTGTTGCATCGTGATGGATGACGAAACATACGTCAAGGCCGACTTCCGTCAACTTCCTGGGCAAGAATATTTCGTTGCCAAGTCGAAGTTCGATGTTCCGGAGGATGTTCGAAAGAAGAAACTATCGAAATTTGCAAAGAAGTTTCTAATCTGGCAGGCGATTTGCGGATGTGGTGAAATAAATGCTCCCTTCATCACTTCCGGAACAATAAACGGTGCGATTTACACGGAAGAGTGCCTTAAGAAGCGTCTCTTGCCATTCATTAAGAAGCACAAAGGATCAACTCTGTTTTGGCCTGATCTAGCATCCTGCCACTACGCTCGAAACGTATTGGAGTGGTACCGAGCCAACGGAGTCAATTTTGTGCCAAAGGATATGAACCCACCAAATTCACCGGAACTTCGACCAATTGAAAAATTCTGGGCAATTATGAAAACGGAACTTCGCAAACATCCCAAAACTATAAAAACAGAGCTAGAATTGAAGAAAATTTGGGTAAAAACAACAAAAACACTGGGAAAATCGGTTGTACAAAATTTGATGGGTGGAGTGAAAAGGAAGGTGTGGGCATTCGGGATGGGAGACGAAATTGAATAAAACAAATGTTGTAAATCAAAACTCATTAGTAGTTCTTCATTCCCTGAAAATTTCAAGAAAATCCGATAATCAGTTTAATTTTGATGAGTATATATGTGTGTGCCATTTTTATCGAATACACCCTTTATTCTGTAAATACAACTCCATTTTCAAAGCATATAACGTACACAGATAAAAAAAAACATTGAATTTTCTGCGTTATCTAATGCACATAAAGGGAATGCTAGATTTGTCAGAAAATAATGGGATATTTCATGTAAAGTTAAGTCGGATAACGCCTGAATCTAGCCTGTTGTATGAAAGACTGCGAACATTGTTGTATGGCACATGAAAGATTGCAAACAATTTCATTGATTACGCCTCCTTTGGCTTAGAATTAAACGAGGGGAAATTTTACGCGCTTGTTAAAATTCATTATTTTTTTCTGGGGCCATAGAGGGTTTCTTACAGGCGTAATCGACGTGGCTGATAAAGGACAACTTGTCGTCGATCATAACCCCCAAGTATCTCAGGGACCTCTTTGATGATATTGTGCAATTGCCTGAACTAATCTTCGCCTGTTGCTCCGATTTGTGGTTGTAAACAACCGTGACCTCAGTCTTGTGATGGGCAAGCTACAGTTCCCTAAAGCTCATCTATCTCTCCACAATGCCACTGGAGTGCGAGGCCGTCCCACCTCTTCGATGGATTCACCATATATCTCAAGGGTGAATGTCGTCTGCAAACCCGACGATCCTCACCTCGTTCGGGAACATGAGTCGTAATACCTCGTCGTACATCGTGTTTCATAGTACCGGGCCCAGGATCGAACTTTGCGGGATGCCTGCGATGATATGGACACGCCTCTGACCCACCTCTGTGTTGTACACCAGTACCTGATTCTGGGAATAAGTTCCCAGAATCCTTTACAGGTACTCATGAACCTGGAGGCGTTAGAGCGAGTTGACAATGGTCACCCTCTGGCGCTATTGAACGCGTTTCTCTCGCCGAGGATGACCACTGTACAGTAGCGGACTCCTCGCCTCTTGCGCTGGATTGCCACTTCAGCCGTCTTGGTGACAGACAGAATGGCATCCACCGTCGACTTGCCTTTATGAAAGCTAAACTGGTTGTTCGACAGACCGCATGTACCCTCCGTGTACTTTGTCAGTCTGTTGCGGAAACCCCTCTCAAGCACCTTACCCGCTGTATCCAGCAGACATATAGGTCTTTATGCCGATGCCTGGTGGCTTCTCTGTCTTCGGTAGCAATACAAGGCTGAATTGTCCAGACGTCCGGAAGACGTTTTTGCTTCACCACCCTGAACATTTCGGGAGCTAACAAGATAGCCGTCCTGGCACTTTATTCACCTTAAGCGGCTTACCTATCGCAATGAGTTTGTCATTCGTCACCGTCGCCTCATCTCCAACCCCCGTTGTGCCGTTATCAATGCCCACGTGATTACGAATGTTCGGCTTGGCCGACCATCCTTCCATCGCTATGACAGCGTTGTGGTCTGGGATACTGGAATGCTGGTCATGGGACAAAGGAAGGAAAAGGGTCCTTATAAAAATAACCATAAAGAGGAGCTCAGCGACGTGTTTGGAGTATCGTCCAAACTATTTGTGGGATGGTTCTAATATCCGGGTTATCTTCCGAGTATGGTATTTATTTACAAGGAATGTGTTTGTTATACTTTTGAGATCTAGCGTGAGAAACGAATTAACGTTATTGCAATAAGGCTAGTTTAGAGTTTGAGAAAAGCGTCACGGGATTTGGGTACCTGTGTGTTTTAACCTTTTGTCAACTTGCGTTTGTTTCAGTTTCGGGAGATAATTTTACATGAAATCTTTGTTTACGTTTGTCGATTTATTTCAAAAACAAATTACGTCTCGTGTGAAATTAAGAATTTCAAGGTGTGCACGTTATAAATAAACTGTTCACATAAAAATATAAATAATGATTTTGCAACGTAGCCGGGCCCCCAAATTAAGTGAAACATTTTCTTGTATGTTCCCAACTTTGTCCTATTGTATTCGTTTTAATGTAAAATTTTGATATTAGAATACATGTTATGTATTTTTAAAATTAACTCATTTTAACCAGAACTAAGCACCATTTCGTTTAGAAGGAATTAAAAATATTTGTACATCATTTATGTGTTCTGAAGAAGATTTATTTTAATATGCTTTTTGTTGAGTGAAACGAATATAGATTGCAATAAAATTTCAAAAGAAATAATAAAAATAAACTTCACAAAGTCTGCATTTTATATTCAATGATGTGGGAGGCGACGTTACATACCCAAAATGACCTAATATTTGACATGTGAAAATAGAAATATTGTGAATTCTATTATACCTCACCAACGTCTTCATAAAAAACGTGATATAAAACTTCCAAACTTGCGTAAGTTTTTTCATACTTGACAGAAATTAACCAAATTTTTTCCAGTGTTTTCTTAGGGCGGAATTATGGGGGTACCTCTTCGCCTCCCTTGCCTATCCCGCACTGAGGTAGCTTGGATTGTGTGCTCGATCGCATGCCGTCTTTCAAAATGCCCTCCACTCAATTTCAACTGCTGCTATTCAATTTCACAGCCTGCCGTACTCTAACGGACCTATCAAGATCTCTTCACATCTTTGGTTCTAGCAGAAATTGCTGTCCAGTCCTAGGCTTCCATGTTGATATGCAGGATATTTTCATTTAAAAAATAAACAATAAATGTTAATCGTTTGCAATTCATGTTCTCCGCCAAACATCATCCAGCTAAAAGTCGTACAAACTCAAGCAATATTTTATAATACAAGTAAATTACCACGAATTCTATAAAAACCTCTAAAACGAGAAAAAAAAATCTCTAATCTCTTTGCTGAAACCTAAGCGATTAATTTAAAATAAAAACATAATAATTCATGATATGTACGGTGGCTGTCATTTGAAGTCCAATACAGCACAAACAAACGTACCTGGCTTGATTTGTTGTTGTTTTAATGCCATTTCTTTTTATGTATTTTTCTCGAAAAATGGAATACTTGTTGTAACACGCACAGAAAGCATAATTTTCAAAAAATCAGATGTATACAAACATCAAGCACATATATCATGTTTTGATCTTTATCAACTAAATGAACACCGGTTTGTATTGCATCAATCGGACATTTATAAAACTTAACTAGTAAAATGATACTGTTATAGATCTTAAGCATGTCACACGCAGAATATAATTTCCACATATATGTTTTCAGTGCTACTTATAGCGAATTCTTTTTTGATCCAGGATGCAACATTTCTCTTAAATTGAAACATTTTCGGTCAGTATGAAATTTCACAGGTTCTCTGGAACATTTTGAACTGTCTAAATACTCTTTTTTTTTATCAAAACACACCATTGAATATATTGATATGATAACTTAATATTTTTCAGCTTTAATCTGATTATACTTCAACTATTTATTGAGCCATTCCGTTGCCATTTTTGTTTTTGTTTTTCACATTGATTCTGTCAATAATTAAAGATAGAATAGCAAGCAGTAAATAAATGCGCACGACGCCAACGAAAAAAAATCATTCAAGGGGTCTGCTTAGTCTGCCGAGAGTAAGTAAACTCCCATGTCATATTCCTAATCTCCATCGTAGCATATCCCGAAAGACTTAAATTTTCCGCTCTAATCACATCAACATCTTGGCATGTGGTTGTTAGACTTGCGTATGGATGTGTCCATCTCCGATATTTAATGTTTCGAAAATTTACCCCTCACTATGAGTTCGACGAAGTACTTGGCTCCATCACGAAACTATGTAAAGCAACAGAAAACTTATCTGAATTTTATCGTTCAGCTAATAGATTTCCATAGAATAATAAATTACCTCCTTAGTACCCCTGCCTTCTCCTAAACCATCGCTACAAAGGTGCGAACATGGTTGAAATACCTACCACTGGTGGCTTTTGTGCTTTTGTGTTTTGGAGAATGCGAGGAAGCGAACGATTCCAATCCGATCCGCCACCCGAAAAGAGATGGATAATTTACAAACAACTTGTTATTTTTTTTCTTGCCCGCCAAGTGAAAATCTTTTTTTGCATCTTTTACTCTCATTTTCATTTTCCGTTTTCTTTTTCTTCTCTCAATTTTCGTTTTCATCGCGATGACTCTCTCGGGCGATCGTTGCGAATGCAGCAATGGGACCCCCACCGCCACCGTTGCCACCACCGTTGAAGGCACCATCGGCGTCGTCATCGTCGTCGTCGTCGTCGTCCCAGCCGACTCACTACGGGCCCGCCAGTCAGAGCAAGTCCGGCTCGATGACGAACGGTAATAATTTCTATCTCCACAAGCATATGAACAACGGCGGCGTCGGTTCGCAACAAAACGCGATGATTTTCAACACCACAGGTGCCACGAATGGCACCTCGGGTCAACAGCAAAACGCCCAGCATGACTACTACAATCAACTACCACAGCAACAGCAATTGCAGCAGAACGGCGAAGGTCCTGATTCTGACTCCGGTCTAGAAGTGGTCGAGGAGGCCACCCTGAAGCCATCGGATCTGATCCGTGGAAACCACAATCGAAGCATGTCCATCATATCAGGTAAGTGTCCGATCGTCGAACTCACTTCGTTGACGCAGTTTTCGTGAGCTTCTTGAGTGTAAACAAAAGGGGAAAGTGTGAAAATCGTGCGTTGAAGCTACCATGCGACCGATAAATGAAGTGACGTTGTGAAAAACATTCCTTGCTTACAATTCAGAAAAGGCACCGCAAGGAATGATTCGTCCGTGGCTATGGGAGTCATTTAAATGCGATATTGTTGTGTTTAGTACTATTCGGTCCAAGTGAAGAAAAACCGCCCGACAAACCGACAAACAAGTCACAAACAGATCAGGCACGGTGAAAGTGAAAGGATAAAGCCTGTGTGGCTGTGAAGACCGCTACGTCTCGGACTCACGAAAGCTCATTAAAAGCAAGTGTTATCCGCGAGCGCAAGAAGAGTGCAATTTAAGTGAAATTTAAATCTTTCCTTACAGCCGTCGAAGTGATGGCGACGGCTCACGGTACATTGTGAACAGTAGCTGCAAGGTGCGGAAAGTCTGCATCCATAAATGACTTGATTATGATGTGCACTGAGGCCTCCCTCCGTTGCTTGGGGTAGACTAAAACAAAACAACTAACCCGCTGGACACTGCTGTAACCAATCTTAACTATCTATGTATCTACTACCAGACTATAGCAAGTGTTTTAAATCAACAACCAATGCAAATCGATCAAGTGAATCCGTTACTCGCTGCTCGCCAGGTGGGCAGATGGTGCGGTGTTGTAAGATGTTGTTTGCAAATGCTTCAGATGCCATCAAATTATTGTTTTTTTTTTTTCGACTGCAATCGTTGCCTACTGCTTTGATTACTGACTGGGCTTTCACTTGAATTTTGATTTGTATGCCTGGGAAAATTGAGCGCGGGGATTTTTCCGATTGTTCGAATGTCACAAGTGAGGGGATGCTGCGTTAAGCGCTAGTGGTTTTGAATAATTCTGCGTATCCTGGTACACCATATACCGGAAAGTTGATTTAAGGATTCGCAAGAGATTTGAGGTTAAATGGGTATAATTGGTAATTATGGTATCAAGTAAAGCTTTCTACGTTTGTGACACGTTAGAAACATTAGTTTTCTCTAAGGTGGAGCACCACTTCGGAAGCTGACCAATTTCTGTCATTCGTCGCTATTGTTCATTGTTCAAATCGAATCCTGATTTTTGAAGCACATTTACTACCACTAGATCAAATTCGGTTGAGTAATCGCGATGAATGACGGCAATTGGTCCGCTGCTGAATTAGAGCCTCGAAGATAAGGAGAGTGTTTAAATATCTATCGAAATAGAACAAAACTTTCATAAAAATAAATTTCCATAATTTTCAAATAATAAGTCAATGTAACGACTTTCGCCGATTCCAGCAAATTTCAATGCTTACTCTCAGTAGGTTAAAATTAATAACAAGGCCGATAGGGTTTATGGTAAGAATATTGGCACTTCTCGAATTTAAGATAAACTGAAACGGTGAACACTCGTTACTTGTTGTTCTTCACAAAAAATGCACTCAAATTTGAATACATGCATTTTTTTTGGTTCGCTGATCCTAACATACTCTCGTTTTAGCTGTACTAAAGCTTGTTTTCAAGTGGATCTTACAGCATCCTTACTATTGGTTTAAAGATATTTCAAATTTATATAATTTAGGAAGCCTCTCTGAACATCCGGCTGAGTATAAATAGAGCGAGAGCTCAAAAATATATGATTCAGATTAAGTAAGCAATCGCATAGTTTATTGGGATCAAAGCTGATCATTTTCAGAAACACCAACCCTTCTGCATTTTTGCATTTTTTGTGGAGATGTATGGAAAAACACGATCCTCGACACAACAATAAGCTTTGATTCCAGATGTTCGATGCCGTCCGGTTTTTTTTATAGGACTATTACGGTTCAAATGAACAGGGAATATACTGCCATTATAGGCATAACTGTCTCATGTATGTACGGAATCCCATAGAACACGGGACAGTTATGCGTATAACGGTAGTATAGGTTTCTGAAATTCAGCCATGAAATAAAAAATCTCGGCTTTAGTCTGGAGACATTTTTTTCAACGTGTTTTTAGAGCACTTTGATCCACACAGTTCGAATGCTTTCACCTGTTCTTCAGAACTTCAGAACGTTTCATGACAAAATTTAGGCTAATTTGCGATAATTTGGACACCTGGCATCGAAGGGGCGAGTACAAAATATCGGAAAGTAACAGTTGTCCTACTTTATTTTAGTTCCTACCTTTTTACTTTTGTTGTTCAACCATAACTTACATAATCAAATTATTGTTACCTTGGGCAAATAGAGACGAATGCAAGAGTAAATTTAAAAAAACCCGCTTAAAAAAGCTGTAGCAGATGAACTTTTTGTATTTGTTTTTGTTTGTGTTTGTTGACTTTGTTTGTGTTTCAATGTGAACTTCACGTTGCTTGATAGTGCAATTGGGACTAACGGACTTGCAAAAACAAACCCATAAAAACTTAACGTAAGTTTGAGATCAAACAAAGAAAATATGTGCATTTATATTTTTGCTCGAAATTTGGGGTAAAATGGATATGTTTTATGGCGTTAAATGGATAGGCGGATTTCGTTTAAGGTTCATAAAATTTCAGATATTTTGCAACTGCATGGAACATAGTGAGCCTAGAAAATTTACAATTTTCAAAATTAGACAGAAAAACTGATTGTTGGCTTCTTACTTCAAATCTTCTAATCGCTTAAAATACACAGTTAGAAAGAAACCTTTTATTTTCTGCGTCATCTAATGCACATAAAGGGTACGCTAGATTTGACATAAATTGATTGGATCTTTCATGTAAATTTAAGCAAGATATCGCTGGAATCTGGTCTGTTCTATGAAAGATTGCAAGCAATGTTGTATGCTGTATGAAAGATTGCAAAGAATTTCGATATTTACGCTTGCTATGACTTGCAATTAAAGGAAGGAAAATTTTATGCATCTGTTAAAACTCATTATTTTTTTCTGTATAGAAGAGTTGGATGAAAATTAACCCCTAAAAAGTTTTCTTCCTTAAGAAATAATCCGAGGTCGCAGAACGGATCATAGAATACTGCAATTACGTCCAAACAAAGTTCGGAAACTAACTGATGGAATTCTACCGCAAGCATGGAATCCACCCCGAATTCACCGCCGGATATTCGCCGCTGCAAAACGGAGTGGCAGAGTGGCGAAACAGGTACGTCATTGAAATGTGTCGGTTCATGCTCGTGGACGCCGGAATGCCTACAAAATTCTGGGCTGAAACAACCGGTACCGGTCGTGTATTCTACCTTCCTTCCTACCTTCGCGTGATGTGAAGATCACACCATACAAGCTTTGGTGGGGACGCAAGCCAAACGTTGCTCATCTGAAGGTATTTCGGTGCAAAGCATTTGTCCATCTGCTAAAGGAAAAGCGAATCAAACTCCAGGATAAGTCGAAGGAAATGACGTTCGTCGGATATTCCAGTAACGACTAGGACTACATGTTAGCCGATTTGGTCACTAACAAGCTGGTCCCACAGGATAAGCCAATCGTTGTCCTCTTCTAACGTATCCGAACTTGTTGGTTTTGTTGCTGAAGAGGGGCATTCGTTTACCCCGAAATAAACGTGAAAGCATCACAGGCTTCGGATCAAAAGTTAAGATCATTGATCATGCGACTTCTCTTGAGTCACAATGGAATAGTAAAATCAACCACGGATTCAGTAACAACTCTTGTTTTTTAACAAAATGTTCTTAACGTTCTTTTCTGAGCATATGAATGCTTCGTTCTATTGGCATTATGTTGCAGTAGGAAAAACAAATTTAAACTTCTGTTGGCAATGCAAACATGAATGTACAGGGTGTCTCACAATAGGTGTCACTAAAACAAAATGGGATTGCAGCAAAACAAATCAACCAAATCATAGCATTAATTTTTCATTTGAAAGATACATGTTATAGAAATAAACCATATTAATTCAATTCGAATCTCTCGCCCTTTTCCTTGATGACTTTGCGCAAACGCTTTGTAAACCCATCGCAGCTGGCACGCACGATTTCCTGAGAAATTTGGTCCCAAACATCAACTAAATGTTTCTTTAACCGATCTAAAGTAAGCCCTTTCGTAGGGCCTATATGTTGAAGCATATAATCCCAAACAAAGTAGTAAAGTGGGTTGTGATCCGGTGAAGATGCAGGCTATTCTTCGCTTGTGATGAAATCGGGTAAATTTTCCGCACACCACACTTGTGTCTTCTTTGCCTTGTGAGCTGGAGCTGAGTCCTGTTGGAAACAATATGGTGTATTCCCATACAGCTTTTAGGCATGAGGAAACAGATGGTTCTTCAAAACCTGCTCGATTTAATATTCAGTGCTGATTTTTATGTTATTTTCTATGAAAAGAAGAACCACAATGTTTCTGCTTGTTTAGACCGTGGTTGCTTTTGACGCTTTGTCAACCCGTGAACCCGTTGTTTCTTGTACGGCTTACATTCCAGATCATGTCTGAGGAGCCTGTTCATTGAAGCAGGGGACAGTTGAAATTGTTTGCTCAATTTACGGCCAGATACGGCCGGATTACGTCTCATTCGCTCCCTCACACATTTGATCTTTTTCTTCGTTCTGGCACCTCCTTTGTGTTGAATATTGACATTTCCAGTTTCCTTGAACCGTTTCAAGGTACAAAAAATAAAACGCTTACTCACTCCAAACTGCTTAAGGCTATTGAATATATGACGCGGTCTAAGCTGCTGCAAATGTAATTTCAAAACTTGCTCTCGTATGGCTTCCATGGTAGCTGATACATATAAAAAAACGGAATCGCTTATTGATCTTCAGTAATAAGCTGTCAAAAGAATACACTCAAAATGGGTACAATCAATTCCGCTATTAAAATTACCCAGCAGAAATGAACCAAGACTGAAAAAAGATGACACATATTGCGAGACACACTGTAGTGTCTACAAGTAAACATTTGATGCCACATTCATTTTTTAAGATATTTTATTTAATATTTAAATAGTGTGTTCAACTATTTGTGTGTATAAGAATGTAAGACTCCGTAAAGATTCAACAATTGAGCCTCAAAACAAACGCAGATGCCTGAAAAGTGACCAATTTACCTACCTAGCGGCTATTTTGGCAAAAATTGACATAACGAATTATTTACCTGAGGATAGTACCTACAAGCAAACAAGCATATAACAGACGGGCCGTTAGATTTTTGAAGATTACTTGAAATTAAAAAAAACAGCATCGTAAAAATTTCACTCAGAAAACAACACCGAACTCGGTTCAATTTTCTACCGAACCACATCGGTTAACAACAAGAAACCGAATAAATCGTTTATACATAACTGTTTTCGGGTGTATTTTTTGAGTCAAACCCGAATTTCGGTTACTATATGATATATTTGACAGATAAAAATGAAAGATGAACGGAACAGTAAGGTAAAGCAGGGATATTCATGAGTTCGGTACACGAAAACCGAGAAAACTTGGTAAACTGAACTGAGCTTTCGCTGAATATTCTTAAACGTCAAACACTTCTCTTCGAGTGAATTTCGTGACGGCTATGTCTACCGTAAAACTCGGTTATTTTAGCTGACTCGATAAGGCCTGAAAAGGAGACTACAACAGGAAGATGAACGTTTTGTTGAAATCTTCTGTAAGTATTTGATACTACATTTGTAATTATATTTGCAGGGATCCTGCGCTATAGTCTGTTTCTACTGCCATGAACACGTTGCAGGTTATGTCACTGGCTTGCAAAGGCATTTCAAAAACCACCTGCTAAAAAATTGTACACGTCTTTCATGAATACAAAAGAACTAAACTTCAATTTTTGAAAATGTATTTTTTGCATCAATAAACAATGTAACTAACAAACCTGGTTTTATTACTATGAATTAGGATTTATTTCTTTAACTCGGTTGCTCCATTTTGAACCGAACAGACTACCGAGCATTCAGCAGATAAAAACTCGGTTGAAATTAAACCGAGTTCGGTATTATTTTCTAAGTGTGCACACAGAAATTGGTGAACAAGATTTGTTTTTCGAAAACATAGTTTTCCGGTATTTCTTTGCAGTTCTCCTCCACAGTAAATTTTTTTGTGGGAAAGTTTCCTAAAGGTTATATATTTGGCTGAATTTCCTAGTAAAACGAGTAAGGAAAATATAATTTATTTTACTTTGCTCCATATGAATTTTATATTTTGAATGAAGTTATGAAATTTCAAAACAAGATATGTAATATATGTAACATATGTGCTGTGAATACTTTCTTTTGACAGCATAAAGAAACACACAAATGGCGACTAATGCACTCTTTCACGCTTATTTATACTTCTATTGAACTGTCAAACTCAAAAAGCCGAAATTTTGAAAAGCATTTATTAATTTTAATAATACATCCAATGATCTAATTTAATAGAAAAAGAACCTTGAGCTACAATGACAAAAATAGCTATACTATCTGGAACAAACTTCCTTGTATCCTTGAAGTAGATAAAATTTAATTATTATTTTTATTATTTATTATAATAATTTCAATATGTTTTTAATAATATACAATGGCGAAAATAATACGATGTTAAAAACAAAATACTAAATAATGTATATATAATTATAAATGCAGCCATTTGCCTTCGGCAGTGGTGTTCGTTGCTTTAAACTCTTGGAAATGATGGAAATTTCAATGTGATATAATGAAACATAGTTGATCTCCTGGCAGCCGTTTTGCTAGGAAAATGTAAGCAAACAATAAGCGCGAAATAAATTCCCTATGAATATGATTATTGCCTAAAAACGGAAGCTTAATAAATCTGAAATAAAAAGAAATAAAAATAAAAACAAGAGGAAATTTGATTTCTCATTCATGCCAACTTTTGTTTCCCACTGGGCCCATAAATGATTCTTTAAAGCTCACCATTGAAAGATGTGGGATCTACGTTAGGTTTTGTATTTTTAATTGTCTTATGATAAAGAAGGGAAAAAATTGCATTAAAAACCATCGTATCTTTTCATATTCATGGTGTGAGTTAGGTTGGCTTAGACTCACAACGATGCATAAATGCGAAGCATTAAAAATATTGTATAGTTTTGCTAAAATATATAAAATTATAATGACCATTACACTTGTTATGTCTGCAGTGATTGTGTTCCTGCCACAATTGTAAACGGACTTGAATTATCATAGCCACGAGGGAAAAATAATCTTAAATTATTATACCTGAAATTAGCACTGAAATTATTATTATCTGAAATTAGCCCCGTTGACCGTATTAAGAATACTTCCATTTTTTGTGGCAGGGTAAGATTTCAGCATACTACCTTACCGGGTCGCGCTACCGATGCCAGGGCAGACCGCACCTCTTGGTGGACACAGACGC
>JAHHFK020001561.1:0-67500 GCA_024533555.2 Aedes koreicus
ATTGCATTATACCGGTCGAACGCATCTAAGGAGCATTTTTCCAAAGTTTAAGGACCATTTTCTCAAAAAGAAGGGTGCATTTACCCTGCTGCCTCTTTTTAAGTACTAATTTGAAATGTATTAATGGGAAATCCGAAAAAAATTATATATTCTTTCCTTGATATAAAACGGTTAATTTTTGATATTTTATTGCTAAATTTTGTTAAAAGTATGGATCAAATTGATGAATTCTACGGATCATTTCTAATTTAATTTTTTGTGGGTTTCCACCAGAGCTCTCATGGGTCAAGAATGCGTTTTTTATAGAACGATTTTCAATTTTTCATGGATCATTTCTTCAGTTTTAAAGGTGCAAAAAGCGGGGCTGCCGTAGTTCTTAACGTGCACGAGTGCTCTTTACCAAATTTATTGGGAAACAAATGTAACAGTTGCGGTCTGAAAAGAACGCGAGATCGCAAAGTAAGTCAGCTTTCTGAAAATTAAAAATCTTCTCCAAAGTGATCCTTCTTTTGACAGCAATATTTAAGCCCAATGTATAAAGGAACGGCATTTTAATAAATATGAGTAGTAGCAGCAGTCAGGGATCGATTTTTCCGAAGTTAAATTTAAAAAAATTTAAACCCAAAATTGGAATAATTCCGGCAAAATTAATGGATCATTTATGATATTATAAATTCACAAAATTGATTTGCTATGGACTATATTTCGAAGTTTTTGGTTCGTTTTCAAACCTATTATGGATCATTGGCGATTTATTTATGGAATATTTTCAATAATTTATTGATCATGTGCTGATATTTTAGTTCACAAACGTTAAATTCTAAGGATCAATTTTACAAGTTTAAGGAAAGTTATTGAACCTTTTATGGATAATTTGCAATATGTTTATGGGTAATCGGTACAATTTTATGGATCAGTTTCCTAGATATATAACGGTACATTTTTGACATTTTATTGCTAAGACTTACATAAAGTATGGATCACATTGCTGTATTTTATGGATCATTTAATTTTGTTATGGATTTTCATCAGAGCTTTATGGGTCAGAAATACGTTTTTTATGGAACGAATTTCAATTTTTCATGGATCATTTCTACAATTTAAAGGTGCAAACTTAGGGCTGCCATGGCAAAGGCATGCTTCATCGGGGATATTCTTCAAGGCAACATAGATTGTGCAGCGCTGCTCAGCCTGCTGGATATTAAAATTCGTCGCCGAAACCTTCGAACACATCTGTTTCTTAGCTGTCCTTCTGCCCGAACTAATTATGGCTTCAATGTACCTATGCGATGCGTGTCCCGTATTTTTAACAGGTGCTACCATTTGTTTGATTTTAATGTGTCACGAGAAACGAACAAATGTTCTTCGAGACGTTTTTTATGTTAGTCAATGTTTGCTAGGGTTTAGAATATTATGTTTGTATGTTAGTTTTAAGTTAAACATGATTGTCATTGGGAATTGACCTGTTGTCGAATAAACAAATAAACAAATAGCGAATTCGTTTTTGATCCAGTTCCAAACTGGATCGGGTATCAGAATTGGGTTGGCTTTGTTGTATGTCAAACATCAGTGTCTATGTGTTTTTCTGTAACTCCTATCGGATTGCCGTTTGCACTGACATTAAGTTCGGGTATCGCAGGTTGGAACTAGTTCCAACCCAGGTTCAAAAACGAATTCGATAAAAGAAATATCAAGGCTACACACTACCAAAATGTCATGTAAATTTCTGTCCCCTGAGACCGACACATGCAAGCGTCCTTTAGCACATAAAAATGAGTTGAAAGAGATGAGAAAATAAATTTAATCAAACACATCTTTCATCGCATTGCGTATGTATCAGTTTCAGGAGACATAATTTTACAATATTTCTTTAGGTTTCCCGACTTTTTACAAACATAAATTACGTCTGGTGTAAAATTGATAATTTCTAAGTGTGTAGTTATCAAGATACTCGTTCCTTCTCGGGATGTTGCTACGATAATTTTCACTTCGAAGGAATTTATGCACAGGGTATTTCAGGTTGGTATCGGCAGCAACATGCAACTTTCCCAACCACCCTCGTCGAACCAAACCGGCAAGAAAGTATCGCTCTAATTTTCAGTGACAACAACTGTTGAATTATGAATGGACCGAATTGCTCATGATCGTGTCCTTGAGAATATAGATTGCTGTTGTTATTTTCCATCACCGAGAATCGCAGTAACCTACTGTACGGTACTACCCCATTATAACGCACGTTTATTGGATGGTTCTGTGTGGGTCATATTGAATGAAGCGGCGCGGTAAGCGGGTGGATGAGTGCATGATTGTGGTTCGGAACCAATGAGCTGCAGTACCGAGGTGAGGCAAAAGCAATCAGTGAAGTTATGTGTGAGTGACGCCATTGCACAGTGGATCAGGATGTGGAATTATGAAGATAAATACCCGTGTTAATTTTGAGTGAATTTTATCAGTAGGCGGTTTTCCTTAAGGGGACCTTATTTTGATTGGGGAAGTATTTTTTTTTGGGTTGAAGAATAACTACTTTTAGACAACTTTGCTGAAGGAGCTTACTAGCTATGTCTGGTTGGTTCTTGTTTTATACTGAAAAATGCTTCAAATTTAATCGTCCATGTGTATACCGCTGTGTATTTATACTAGTTGTAAGAATATATACTTCTTATATTTATAAAAACAATTTGTGAGCAACTGGTAAAAAATAGACTTAAAAATTCTTCATTAAAAATCGTATTAAAAGAAAACCACTAAGGTGAAGGTTGCAAGAACCCAACAATGGTGGGCTCCATGACCGATTTGCATCACCATTTCGCATTGTTAAAGACAGAAATCTCAGAACCCATAAACATTTCGTACAGGAAATTGCAATCATTTGGATGCGATTACAGTTTAGCATGTAAAGCTTTTGTAGTTTTATAGATTTTGGCCATTGCGAGTTTGAAGTCGGCCATGATGGTGGTTATTTGTCCGCAATGTTGTAGGCAAGTAGTTAATCAATGATTTAGTAGATCTTTTCACTCGACTATTTTGAGTACACAAACAGTTTATATTATAATCTTCCTAACAAAGTGAACAAGCAGAATTTTAAAATCGTCCAAGTTAGAACAATGTGTGGTTTTTCTCTTGCATATTTCGCAACCTGGGCCACTGTGCACTGTATGATACAAGTTCCGCCGCTCTATATACGCCTTGTAACGTATGTTTGTATGCAATTGAGGTTGGGTGCCTCAATGCGTGAATAATGAAGGTCGATTGACATGACTATTCCCAAGTTGAAAGGATCACATCAGCTTTTGTAAACAGAACATGTTTAAATTTTTGCTCTTGAATTGAAGTCCCTCTACAACAAAATCAGGTAAGGGAACACTTAACTTATCCAGTAGTGTTGTCAGCAGGCGTGGACATGGTTTGGAAAGAGCTTCAACTAGTTTTGAGATTCTTGAGATGATAGGGTAAAGACCGACTTAATCAGTTGCTGTGATATTTATATGCGGATAATAACGCAATTTTATGATACGAACGTAAACTCTATGCATCGGACTAATGATGTGTATGAATCATGATTTACCACAAATTATTTACTCTTATTTTGAATATTCAAAATATATCATCTAGCAAATCATCAGTTTCCTACGTGCTGAGGAGCTCGCTTAAATTTTGCATTTGAGTATTTTTTATTTGATCACGTGTACCAGAGGAAATGTATTAATCAGCTTCTCCTCACATTTAGGCTTGTTGCAAGAATGTGATGTTGAATATTAAGTTGAATTTATTGCATATTTAGATAATGCAAATCATTACTTATTTCATATTTCGTGCTATCATTTCAGGTTTATCTATGCCTATGATTATATTGTCCATCATCTGGTACTCTCAAATGCAATGAAAAAAATGTTTTGGAGTTGTCAACCAGTATTTAAGGATATACAATGCTACGAAGTTATGCGGCAATAATTACATCGCTTGTGCATTGAATTGTGCCCCATTTTCCGCTCCTCTTTGTTAACTTTGGCTTACCGGTTTTGTAACGTGAAGCCTGCTATCTCTTTCATTTTCTGTTTTTAAAACGAAGCATCATTCTTCGTCACAGTCGCTTTGGCTAACAGTACCGTAAGAGTTAAAGAAATGAGAAATACATTCAAATTTAATTCAAATGCAGACCATTTCAAATCCGTCCTTTTCAGGACGACCAATTTTATTTTAAGAGATTGTTTGATTTGAAGTTATCCAACACTAGATGAACCCGGTGCGAGCGCTGCTACGCTTGCAACGAAATGAATGCAAATTCAATAGAACTGGCACGTTTATGGATGTTTTTCGGAATGAGTTTTTTCTTGACTCAGCAGGGGTTCAAGCTTCTTTCAGAACATGCTTCTTAACCGGGAAAGACACGTTTTATTTTTTAGTAACCTGGATAATTCTCATGATTGTTTGAAATTTTTGTTTCATTTGTATATACAATTATAAGAAGGTGGGACGGTACTCAAACCACCATGCAATCATTGCCTTCAAAACCCCCACATGCCAAATTTGGTTCCATTTGTTTGATTGATTCTTGAGTTATGCAGAAATTTGTGTTTCATTTGAACGGGAGCCCCCTCTTCCAGAAGGCGGATGAGGTCTCGCACCACCATAGCAACATTTCTTGCCTTCAAAAACCCCCACATGCCAAATTTGGTTCGATTTGCTTGATTAGTTCTCGATTTATGCCGAAATGTGTGTCTCATTTGTATGAGAGCCCCCCCCCCCCCCCCCTCCTTCCAGAGAAAGAAGGAATATCAAACAGTCATATGTAAATTTCATATATAATTTTTTATGCATATATTTTTCATGTATAAATTTTCATATATACAGGGTGCGGCAGAAAATAATGCGAAAATGTTCAAACTTGAGTCTTGGGTTTGTTCGTGTAGCTAGTGACTAATTTCTGTCGAAAGTGTATTTGTTTATGTTTACTTTCAAGTGCTGCATCCAAACATTCTATTTGTATTATTGCAAATTCGTCAAAATGTTCACGAAAGAAGTGATCACCAGTTTGTTGCTCGCCCAGCAGAAGCCGAAAGAGATTGCCAAGGTGGTAGGGTGCCAGTTGGCAAGAGTTTACCGCATAAAAAAGTCCCTGCAGGATGGTCCTAAGCAGCGGAAGCCGTGAAGCGGACGTCCGCGCTTTGCACGCACGCCGAACGTGATCAAATCGGTCCGTGCAAAAATTGCTCGCAACCCGGTGCGTTCCATAAGAAAACTTGCAAAGGAAACCAATATTTCGGAGGAATCCATGCGGAGAATCATCAAAGAAGACCTGCATGCATCTTCCAGAGCCAGAGTGAAACGCCACTTCATTACGGACCGGGTCAAGGAACTACGAGTGACTCGTTCCAAGAGATTGCTTTCCTTGTTGAAGAAGGAAAAAATGATAATCGTGTTCTCCGACGAAAAGCTTTTCAGCATCGATGCTGTGGCCAACAGCCGCACGGACCGGTTCATTTCACCGCAGAAAATGGAGAACGTTCCGGAAAAACTGAAATTCAAATTTCGAACCAAACATCCAGCTGGTGTCATGATGTTTGGCTTGGTGGCGTGCAACGGTTTGAAAATGCCGCCTGTTTTCATTGATGCTGGAGTTAAAATCAATACCGAAGTGTATATCGGTATTTTAAAGGACCAAGTGCTTCCCTGGGTGAAGGCCAACTTCTCCGAGGAAAAAAAAAAACAGGTTGTCCTACAGCAGGATGGAGCGCCGTGTCACAAGTCCAATCGAACCCAACAATTGTTGAACGATAACATGAAGTTTTGGCCGAGGGATTTGTGGTCCCCTAGCAGTCCAGATCTTAATCCGTTTGGATTATTCGATTTGGGCATATGTTGAAGCACGAGCCTGCAAAACATCACACCCTAGTGTGAAAACCCTGAAGTCAACCATAACATGCACATGGCAGTCAATGTCGGAGGACTACGTCCGAAAAGCATGCTCTGGCTTCCGGCGTCGGCTCGAGGATGTTATTAATAAAAATGGAGGACACATTGAATAAATTTGTTTAAATGGACTTTATAAAGATAACTGCACTCGAAAATGTTGATATTATTGCTTGAACTAGTATTTTCTGCCGCACCCTGTAATATTCATATATAATTTTTTTTGCAAACTATGATCTGAATGTAAACAACATAAAATCACATGTTTTGGTGAAGACAGCATGTATATTAATGCATTCCTTGCAAAGTTAAAGCACTTTTTAACTTCATTTTACCGCAACTTTGACTGCACATAGGGAAGAAGGTGGCAAACCGGGAACCAAGAACAACTATTTATATTGAAGCTAAGATATAGTACTTTGAAGAAATGAAAGTTTGGTAATCGCCAATTCATAAATGAGTGAGTACGATCACATTGAATGATCGCATGTTTTTGACTTTTTCTATACAGAAACGAGCAACGAGCAAATTGAGCTGAACATTTGAGAACCAGAGGTATTCAGAGGTGTTTGTATGAGAAAATATGCAACAGGTCGATCAAGTAGTCCGTGTAGCTACAATAAGTAGGCGTCCTTTTGTTATTGTATCACGTAGTGGTAATTTCAACGACGAGAACGTACAAATTAACTGGTGGGCATCGTGTTGTTCACAGGTTTGAAATGCCTGTCATCTGCGAGCAACTTAAGCGAAGTCAAATTTTACTTGTTCTCTGGTGCTGTTTTGACAGCTCCTTTTCAATAAGACCGATAAAGCTAGCTACATGTCGCGTTGCGTTGCGTAAAGAAGAAAAACATTTCAGGGTATAGTCAGATCTTGCGCGATTTATGCGCCAACTCGTCCATTTAATGACTAGAAGTAGATTGTTTACAAAAAGTCATGAAGTTTGAGTCGTCGAAAGGCTGTATTTGTCCCATCCTAAAAGGTTCCCCAAGGGCATCCGGATTGTTCGGGAACGGTCAATATATTCATTGGTCCATTTCATGGCTAGAAGTAGACTATTCCTAAAAAATGATGAAGTTTGAGCTGTCGAAAAGCATGATCCGATGAAAATTTGTATCTGTCGTCGCCTTACGGATCGCGGCTTAACATACCCTCGTCCGGCACAGATTCCTTGTGCCCATTCAGGTAAAAAAGGGCAGTACTCACCAGAAACTGAAAATTGAGACTCTAAAAAGCATTTTGACTGCCGGGTCCGGGTCAATATGACTCGAAACACCTTATTCGACACAACATGTTAACACCCAAGGAAGGTTAAAAATAAAGGATACGCAAGAAAATACTGACATAATCAGTGAACATCAATTGATATCTTTGCTTAATTTTTTTTTCACTTCGTTGTGATAAACATTTTGTTTTTGTTTGATTTTGAAAAATAAACTAACAATTAAAATCATTTTAACTAGTCGTTAAAGGGTGTCCCATATCAAATTGCATCATGAAAAAAACGCAATAGAAAATTACCTAGTTGACCGATCCTTTTCAAACTTTCAGACAATAAAATATAACCCATTAGTGAGTTTTTGGCTTATTTATTTCATTCAACTTCATTACCATAACCGTACGCTCGCACCTTACGCTTAATTCCCCTCATTAGGTTCGGTACAACATCTGGCTGCAGCTTCTTCTGTAAGGAAACCCACTTTTTCTTCATGTCTTCCTCAGATTTGACCTCCTTGGGATGCTTCCGTAGTGTTTGCTTAATAATAGCCCGGCATTTTTCGATGGGCCTTAGTTCCGGTACGTTGGGGGGATCCATGTCCTTGGGCACGAATGTGACCCCGTTGGCTCCGTACCACTCCAGGACAACATTTGAATACTGGCACGAAGTTAGATGCGGCCTGAAGATCGTAAGGCCCTCGTGTTGCTTCAACAGAGGAAGCAGACGCTTCTGTAAACACTCCTTGAGGTAGATCTCCCCGTTTACAGTCCCGGTAGTCACGAACGGTGCACTCCCTTTGCCACATTTATTGGTAAATTTTGAAAGTTTCTGCTTCTTTACTTTCTCCGGAACATCAAACTTGTGCTGGGTGGTGAAGAACAGTAGCCCCGGAAGCTGCCGGAATGTAAGTCTCATCGTCCATGATGAGATAATGAGGCTTCGTCAGCATCTGGGTGTACAGTTTCCGGGCCCGTGACTTACCCACCGTATTTTGCCGTTCGTCACGATTTGGAGCCTTCTGAACTTTCTACGTATGCAGTCCCTCCCGTTCCATGGTTCTCTGAACGAAAGACTTGGACAGCTTCAACTTTTTGGCCACATCTCTGATCGAAGTATTGGGATTCCGCTTAAACGCTTTTACGACACGCTTGTGATCCTGATTATTAATAGAACATCCATTCTGATCGCATTTCTCCTTCCGTTCCTCAAAATTTTTCGTAGAAACGTTTAATCACACGACTCACCGTTGACTGCTCGATTCTGGGTTTTTTGTTCCGATGTCCGATGAGAGAGTTAAGGATTTTCCAGGTGCTTTTCGGGTGACGCCATTTTTTTCCAATTTTCGAAAAACTGACAGCGATAAAAATACAAAAAAAAACAACACTCTAAACTACTCCTACCAAAATTTTCAAGAGAAAATACCCAATTGTTCATTTTCTACAGCGTTTTTTTTCGTGATGCAATTTGATGTGGGACACCCTTAATAGATACCTTCTTTTTTTTCAATTGATGAAAATTTAATTTTCAGCTGAAAATCACGATTTTCATCATTTTTCTATGCATCTTATGTCAGTTGTCAGTTTAACTGAATACCATTATTTTTGGATTGCATCAATTTTCACATAAAATTCAACAATAGGGATTTACATGAAATGAAAATTAAATCGTTTATCAGTTACAGCTCACGTAATTTTAGTATGTTCAAGAGTGTGGTTGTGTTGAGTAACTGTTTTCTTATGTTCACAAGTGATTCGTTCACCATGTTATGGAATAATAATTTGACCCAAATCTGATCGGTGCTCGGTTGTGATGCCTTCGTTCCGAAAAATTGCTTGGAATAATTTGTTTTTCTTTTTCAAATAAAATTTTCCTAAATTGTAGAAATATTTCCAATTGTTTAATGGAAATCTAACGAGGAATAACTGAATCATCAATGTTCACAACCCGAACAGTTTCCGTGACGCTTCATTTTTCGTACGGTTCAGCTGACCAAGACAGATTTTTTGACCACCCTATGATTTATACGCACGAAAAAAATGTCATTCCAGTTACGACAGTTTATTTGTTAAAAACTTTAGAAGTTTGCGCTGAATTCTGTGCCTGTTTCAATTGGCTTCCAGCAACCCACTTGTTTCTATTCCTTGTCACCATCCGATAATGTAGGGTAATAAGGGGCCATGCATTAATAACTTAAGGGTCACATTTTTTCGATGATACCCCGTTTGGCCGAATGGACGTTTGTCTATTAGCATAAATGTATTGCAGAGAAAAGGAAATAAGAATCTAAAAAAAATATTTTCAAACGCATTAGATCTAAGATTGCAAGAACACAACCGAACAATGAAATGATTAAATTACAGTGACAGAATCATGGTTTGCAAAAGCATGGCACTCTTAGCACGAAACTTTTCGATCATTCAAAAGTCTACTTCATTCCAAACAGCAAAATGTTTCCATGACAACTATGACCTGTTGACGTAGTGTTAGAGCTCAAAATTTGCAATTTTCTTGAAAAGAATAATCCACTGGAGCAACTCTCAAAAATATATCGGGAAAATAAATATTCGACAGATATTCTCTTCACAGTTCAAGATGCTTGCAGTACAGCCTACAAGTGGCCGAAATATATCAAGAATATTATCGTATCCCGGACCTTTTGTTATGCGGAGAGAATCAAGCTAACAACCTTTTTTTTTTTTAATGTCAACGGATACCGGGATTGTGACGGTTGACTCGAGTTTTTGGTGCGCTTCAAAGGACCTTCTTTCAGTCGTTATGAACCAGAGCTGAAATCTCTTTCAGTTTACTACGCGTGAGGTGAAGTGCAGAATTTTTTATTCTCGTTTTGTCTAATGCATGGCAGGCATGAGTTTTTAGATGGATCTGATCGTGATAGTGAAATAAAATAGGTCAATGTATATTTATGTGAATTCTTCTTAATTGTGGGTTTTTCTATTTTGTCATTTGTTTGGTGGTATTAGGGGTATTCCTAGAAAATGTCGTATTTGCAGACAACTTCATATCTATTGTTCTGACATGAATTTTGACATTGACAGCTATCACATCCGAAACTTCATTCTATTCTCTAGTTATTTCAGTGTAAGTTACGCATCATTAGTGAAAGTAAACAAGTTTTTGTGAAGCCGAAAAATGTCGAAATTCGAGCCATCAAAGCAGCATTTGCGGGAAGTTTTAATTTTCCTGTTTAATTCGAAGAAAAATGCATCTCAAGCATGTGAATTGCTCTCCGAAACATACCCGGACTACAAAATCGACGTTCGAATGTGTCAACGTTGGTTTGCACGCTTTAAAAGTGGTGATTTTGTCACTGAAGACAAGGAACGCCCCGGCCCGGTCAAAAAGTTTGAAGACGTCGAATTGGAAACTTTGCTCGACCAAGACCCCTCACAAACGCAAAAAGAACTTGCAGCAGCATTGAGAGTTAACCAACCAGCCATTAGTAAGCGTTTGAAAGCATTGGGAATGATTCGAAAGGTCGGTCATTGGGTGCCATACGAATTGCGGCCGAGAGACGTTGAGCGCCGTTTTTTCACATGCGAAGAGCTGCTTAAACGGCACATACGGAAGGGTTTTTTGGATCGAATTGTGACTGGTGACGAAAAGTGGATCCATTACGACAATCCAAAACGTAAGGCAACGTATGGATACCCCGGTCATGCCACAACATCGACGGCCAATCCCAATATTCATGGCCAGAAAATCATGCTGTGTATTTGGTGGGACCAGCTGGGTGTGGTCTACTATGAGCTGTTGCAACCAAAAGAAACCATCACGGGCGAAGTCTACCGGCGACAACTGATGCGTTTGAGCCGTGCATTGCGTGAAAATCGGCCGCAATACGCTAAAAAACACAACAAAGTCATTTTGCAACATGACAATGCTCGGCCACATGTTGCACAGCCGGTGAAAACATACTTGGAAACGCTCAAGTGGGATGTCCTACCCCACCCGCCATATAGTCCGGACATTGCGCCATCCGATTACCATCTCTTCCGATCGATGCAACATGGCCTGGCTGACCAGCACTTCCGTAATTATGACGAAGTCAAAAAATGGATCGATTCGTGGATAGCCGCCAAACCAGCATCATTTTTCCGAGAGGGTATCCGTCAACTACCACAAAGATGGGAAAAAGTTATAGCTAGCGATGGCCAATACTTTGAACAATAAATGTATAACCATTTTTTCACAATAAAGCATCAAATTTGCAAAAAAAAAAAGACATTTTCTAAGAATACACCTAATATATATATATATATTTATGTATATTGTATTGTGAAAAGATTATAACAGCACATTGGGTTTGTTGTGAGATTAGAAAAATCATATTCTCTGTCAAATTCAAAAATAATAAAAAATAAATATAATTTTAATAGTCCGATGATTCACTTATACGTCTAGGATTTAAAGATAGAGCAATACAGTGTGGGACCAATTTAAGATCAATAATAACCAATAATAATGCTTTATTATGGTAGAACTCAACAACTAACGTATTGATACGTGATATGTTTATCGAACATTTCAATTTATTTTCGAAATGTCAAGTTAAAGTAAAAATTCACTTATCTTAGCACAACTTTAACACAAGTTTACTACATAAAATAGATTTTTACTACCAACCCTCATAACCCTAACCCATAACCCTAATAACCATCATGACAGAACAAAAATTTAATCAACAGTGCCAAAAATAAGTAGGACCAAAAAAAGTTGATTCGATATAAGACAATTTGATCTAAGATTACTTTCTGATGCGAAAGATTATTTTTATAAATATCCAAATAACGAGATAAAAGATTTATGTTAATTCTAGTTACGTTTTACGTTTTACTTTATATGTGGTACAACTGTAATTTACTCTCTTTCAGCCTAATAATTTACTTGGCCTTTCGACCTAATAACGCGTGGCCTATTGGTGTTGGGTGTAATGGCATAAGGCCTAATGACTCTGACGTAGGCCTAATGACTTAACAGCAATAGTTTCTGAAACTTAACTCAGTAACTATATCAAAAGAAACTCATAAAAAAATCATCTTTTTTGTTGGTGTGACCCGACTATTTTTAAACCATGCCCACTCGAATGTCTTAAGATTATGAACTTTTATAGCGAGAAAGCTTTGACATGATCATTTTAAATATTTATTATACAGTCACCAGTGTTAGGTAGCCACCATCCTTTCTAAAACATTGTCTTGTATGCAGCTCCACTTAGTAGCAATTCAATTTAAATTGTCGGTCTGAGTTCACAGTAACGCTGTGTGAAGGGCAAAAAATGGAGGTTTAGACCCGTAAGCAGAAACACTTACACGAAACCCGCGAAAACATAATATTCTCCTTCCAACGATACGATCCAGTAAGTTGAATTACTTAATTCGCAATACTTATTACGCTTTTCATTAGGCCAAATGTCATCAATGGGCCAACTTCAGCTCGAATGATACCCTGATGCTCTCTACCAACCCAGTGTAAAGTCAATGTCATATATGTCGTGGGAGTATACAATTGGTATATATTATATGAAAATCAGTACTCATATTTAACGCTGTATGACCACTCGGCTACTCCAACCATTGGCTGTTTAAGGATAGTTTACTATTTAACGATTCCATCTTATTGCTTTTACAATAAGCTTATTGCTTGCTCTC
The DNA here is from genome assembly GCA_024533555.2 of Aedes koreicus. NCBI lineage: Eukaryota > Metazoa > Arthropoda > Insecta > Diptera > Culicidae > Aedes > Aedes koreicus. Next base: position 12,799 of record JAHHFK020001561.1, read on the forward strand.
AACTTAGTGTTCCAAATGCACTTCCAAAGTTATTAATTGGTAGCTTTCGATGCCAGGTACAATGTAGGCATTAGTATGGTTGTGTGACAAGTATAATCATATCCTATGCCCAGGGAGTCGACCAATTTTCCTTGACGAAAAATTCCTAGACCAGACCGGGAATCGAACCCAGCCACCTTAAGCATGTTGTGTCTGTGTAGCTGTGCCTCAGGATTTAGTATGAGAAATTGAAGAATCTGTGGAACCGTAACAACTAAATCCAACAACAAGTTTGTTCAAAACTGCGAGCTATCGATCAAGAGGATGTCCTAATCAGTAGGGAGAAGACCTCTTTATTCCCAAACTATTAACGACTGGAAGATGGCATTCCCACTATCCCCATCCAGTCCGCTTCAACTAGGTGCTCTGGTGGATCCCAACTATTTGAATTTATACGTAAAGAGAATATAATGTATGTATGTACAAAATATATCTTATATTCACTGGTTTTTTATTGAGAAGAAAAACTATGTATGCATTATTATTTTGATAGTTCTGAAAAAACTGAAAAACGGAGTAAATTATTCCAATTATCATACATAAAACTTAAGAAATGAATATGATTTTTTTTTAATTAATAATAATGTTTTTAAAACGAAAGAATAATGTTTTTGAAATGGAAATATCCTTCCTATCAACATGAAACCCTGAGAGTGGACAGAAATTTCTGCTAGAATATATATATATATATATATATATATATATATATATATATATATATATATATATATATATATATATATATATATATATATATATATATATATATATATATATATATATATATATATATATATATATATATATATATATATATATATATATATATATATATATATATATATATATATATATATATATATATATATATATATATATATATATATATATATATATATATATATATATATATATATATATATATATATATATATATATATATATATATATATATATATATATATATATATATATATATATATATATATATATATATATATATATATTAGGGGTATTCCTAGAAAATGTCGTATTTGCAGACAACTTCATATCTATTGTTCTGACATGAATTTTGACATTGACAGCTATCACATCCGAAACTTCATTCTATTCTCTAGTTATTTCAGTGTAAGTTACGCATCATTAGTGAAAGTAAACAAGTTTTTGTGAAGCCGAAAAATGTCGAAATTCGAGCCATCAAAGCAGCATTTGCGGGAAGTTTTAATTTTCCTGTTTAATTCGAAGAAAAATGCATCTCAAGCATGTGAATTGCTCTCCGAAACATACCCGGACTACAAAATCGACGTTCGAATGTGTCAACGTTGGTTTGCACGCTTTAAAAGTGGTGATTTTGTCACTGAAGACAAGGAACGCCCCGGCCCGGTCAAAAAGTTTGAAGACGTCGAATTGGAAACTTTGCTCGACCAAGACCCCTCACAAACGCAAAAAGAACTTGCAGCAGCATTGAGAGTTAACCAACCAGCCATTAGTAAGCGTTTGAAAGCATTGGGAATGATTCGAAAGGTAGGTCATTGGGTGCCATACGAATTGCGGCCGAGAGACGTTGAGCGCCGTTTTTTCACATGCGAAGAGCTGCTTAAACGGCACATACGGAAGGGTTTTTTGGATCGAATTGTGACTGGTGACGAAAAGTGGATCCATTACGACAATCCAAAACGTAAGGCAACGTATGGATACCCCGGTCATGCCACAACATCGACGGCCAATCCCAATATTCATGGCCAGAAAATCATGCTGTGTATTTGGTGGGACCAGCTGGGTGTGGTCTACTATGAGCTGTTGCAACCAAAAGAAACCATCACGGGCGAAGTCTACCGGCGACAACTGATGCGTTTGAGCCGTGCATTGCGTGAAAATCGGCCGCAATACGCTAAAAAACACAACAAAGTCATTTTGCAACATGACAATGCTCGGTCACATGTTGCACAGCCGGTGAAAACATACTTGGAAACGCTCAAGTGGGATGTCCTACCCCACCCGCCATATAGTCCGGACATTGCGCCATCCGATTACCATCTCTTCCGATCGATGCAACATGGCCTGGCTGACCAGCACTTCCGTAATTATGACGAAGTCAAAAAATGGATCGATTCGTGGATAGCCGCCAAACCAGCATCATTTTTCCGAGAGGGTATCCGTCAACTACCACAAAGATGGGAAAAAGTTATAGCTAGCGATGGCCAATACTTTGAACAATAAATGTATAACCATTTTTTCACAATAAAGCATCAAATTTGCAAAAAAAAAAAGACATTTTCTAAGAATACACCTAATATATATATATATATTTATGTATATTGTATTGTGAAAGGATTATAACAGCACATTGGCTTAGTTGTTAGATTAGAAGAATCATATTCACTGTCAAATTCAAATAATACTCAATAATGAATATAATTTTAATAGTCCGATGATTCACTTATACGTCTAGGATTTAAAGATAGAGCAATACAGTGTGGGACCAATTTAAGATCAATAATAACCAATAATAATGCTTTATTATGGTAGAACTCAACAACTAACGTATTGATACGTGATATGTTTATCGAACATTTCAATTTATTTTCGAAATGTCAAGTTAAAGTAAAAATTCACTTATCTTAGCACAACTTTAACACAAGTTTACTACATAAAATAGATTTTTACTACCAACCCTCATAACCCTAACCCATAACCCTAATAACCATCATGACAGAACAAAAATTTAATCAACAGTGCCAAAAATAAGTAGGACCAAAAAAAGTTGATTCGATATAAGACAATTTGATCTAAGATTACTTTCTGATGCGAAAGATTATTTTTATAAATATCCAAATAACGAGATAAAAGATTTATGTTAATTCTAGTTACGTTTTACGTTTTACTTTATATGTGGTACAACTGTAATTTACTCTCTTTCAGCCTAATAATTTACTTGGCCTTTCGACCTAATAACGCGTGGCCTATTGGTGTTGGGTGTAATGGCATAAGGCCTAATGACTCTGACGTAGGCCTAATGACTTAACAGCAATAGTTTCTGAAACTTAACTCAGTAACTATATCAAAAGAAACTCATAAAAATCATCTTTTTTGTTGGTGTGACCCGACTATTTTTAAACCATGCCCACTCGAATGTCTTAAGATTATGAACTTTTATAGCGAGAAAGCTTTGACATGATCATTTTAAATATTTATTATACAGTCACCAGTGTTAGGTAGCCACCATCCTTTCTAAAACATTGTCTTGTATGCAGCTCCACTTAGTAGCAATTCAATTTAAATTGTCGGTCTGAGTTCACAGTAACGCTGTGTGAAGGGCAAAAAATGGAGGTTTAGACCCGTAAGCAGAAACACTTACACGAAACCCGCGAAAACATAATATTCTCCTTCCAACGATACGATCCAGTAAGTTGAATTACTTAATTCGCAATACTTATTACGCTTTTCATTAGGCCAAATGTCATCAATGGGCCAACTTCAGCTCGAATGATACCCTGATGCTCTCTACCAACCCAGTGTAAAGTCAATGTCATATATGTCGTGGGAGTATACAATTGGTATATATTATATGAAAATCAGTACTCATATTTAACGCTGTATGACCACTCGGCTACTCCAACCATTGGCTGTTTAAGGATAGTTTACTATTTAACGATTCCATCTTATTGCTTTTACAATAAGCTTATTGCTTGCTCTCAACTTAGTGTTCCAAATGCACTTCCAAAGTTATTAATTGGTAGCTTTCGATGCCAGGTACAATGTAGGCATTAGTATGGTTGTGTGACAAGTATAATCATATCCTATGCCCAGGGAGTCGACCAATTTTCCTTGACGAAAAATTCCTAGACCAGACCGGGAATCGAACCCAGCCACCTTAAGCATGTTGTGTCTGTGTAGCTGTGCCTCAGGATTTAGTATGAGAAATTGAAGAATCTGTGGAACCGTAACAACTAAATCCAACAACAAGTTTGTTCAAAACTGCGAGCTATCGATCAAGAGGATGTCCTAATCAGTAGGGAGAAGACCTCTTTATTCCCAAACTATTAACGACTGGAAGATGGCATTCCCACTATCCCCATCCAGTCCGCTTCAACTAGGTGCTCTGGTGGATCCCAACTATTTGAATTTATACGTAAAGAGAATATAATGTATGTATGTACAAAATATATCTTATATTCACTGGTTTTTTATTGAGAAGAAAAACTATGTATGCATTATTATTTTGATAGTTCTGAAAAAACTGAAAAACGGAGTAAATTATTCCAATTATCATACATAAAACTTAAGAAATGAATATGATTTTTTTTTAATTAATAATAATGTTTTTAAAACGAAAGAATAATGTTTTTGAAATGGAAATATCCTTCCTATCAACATGAAACCCTGAGAGTGGACAGAAATTTCTGCTAGAACTAAAGATGTGAAGAGTCCTATCAATACTTTCTCTTCACATCTTTGGTTCTAGTAGAACTTTCTGTCCAATCCTAGAGATTAATGTTGATAAGAAGGATATTTCCATTTTTTTAATACCGTTCTAATTACATTTCAATAATGGTAAATTGAGTTCTCAAAGAGCCCGGTTTGATGATTTCGGAAATAATGGAGGTTCTAATCAATATACCATTATACGAAAAAATTTAAATAAAATCATATACTGCTTATAAGTGCATGCGCGCAATAGTTGAGGTTCAGCAGTAGATGCAAATGTTATGCTGAAATATTGAAAAAAAACAAGTTGATAATTCAATGCTTATCATGCTGCTCTATAGAAATATTTATACAGTGATTCAATTTCATATTCGTACACTAGTAGCGAATTTAAACAACTCTCTCTCTCATTCATGTTTTCAATATTATTATTTCGAGGTTATGCGTCTATGTAATAGTGTGGTCTTTACCATTCATCAGTACTATTTCATAACTGTCAAATTGTCTTTAATGTGCGGATGCGCGTTGATTTATCTTGTAAACACTGAAAATATACACAAAACCGTATTCGTACAGCCGTGGTTTTCGGTAAAGTGCTCCAATTTATCAGCGGTTTTCATTGGTGGTTGACCTTTGTTAGGTAAATACATGCTGTAAGTACGGAACGGAGCTGATTTACATAGTGATTTTCGTTATGTTTGTAGTTTACGGCCACAATGGCGAGTAAAGGCAAACATACCGCTATTGTAGAGCGAGAGCTCGTCATCACGCACCACAAAGACGGAAAATCCCTCCAAGAAATATCAAACTTGGTGAAAAGACCAAGATCAACCGTCCAGTACATCATAAAACGGTTTTTAGAGGAGAAAAGGATCGTCGATGCACCAAGGAATGTGAACAGAAAAAAACTGACACCGCAAGATGAACGCTTTGTGATGAGAAAAATTAGAGAAAATCCGAAATCTTCTGCTGTCGACATCACGAAAGAACTTAATCAGCAAAATAAAGTGAAGGTTTGCCCGGAAACAGTCCGTAATGTGCTAAAAAGGAACAACTTTAATGCAAGGGTGCCTAGGAAGAAACCGTTCATCAGCCAGAAAAATAAAAACCTTCGATTTGACTTTGCTAAACAGCACGAGAACACCCCAACATCTTATTGGGAAGATGTTGTATTCGTAGATGAGTCGAAATTCAACATATTTGGCTCAGATGGTCGAAGGTTCGTTTGGCGGAAGCCGAATGATGAGCTGAATGTGAAAAATCTAAAAGCAACGGTTAAACATGGTGAAGGTGGGGTGATGGTATGGGGGTGTATGTCTGCTAAAGGTGTAGGCAATTTGGTTTTTATCGATGGTATTATGGATCAAAATGTTTACTTGAACATTTTGAAGCAGAATTTGAAACAAAGTGCCTGTAGAATGGGATTAGATCAAGGGTACAAGTTTTACCAAGACAATGACCCAAAACACAAAGCACTCAAAGTTCGTATGTGGTTACTTTACAATTCCTCAAAAGTTATCGATACTCCGCCCCAATCTCCTGACATCAATCCCATTGAAAATCTATGGGAATATTTGGATAAAAAAGTGAGAAACCATCATATTTCGAACAAAAATGATCTTAAGAAGTGCTTGATGGAAGAATGGACAAACATTCCTTCCGAATACACCAAAAAACTCGTTGACAGCATCCCAAAACGGTCAAAGGCTGTTATAACGAGCAAGGGTTACCATACAAAGTATTAAAAGTAACAAAATTGATTACAATCTCCAAAGTCGCGTAAATATTAATAATACTGTACGAATTTGAATTTGCCCGAATTTTGGCATATGTTTCAAACTTCAATAATTTTAAGTGGAATGATGGTTATTTTTTCAAAAACGAATTATATGTATTAGAACTCACATTTCATACTTTAAATATATGTAAATAAAGTTTCATAAAATCTACTCGTTTTCCTTCATATCGAAAAAGAAATGATTGGGGTGGTGGTGTACGAATTCGGATTTGAATCACTGTAGCTAGCCGGATGAAAGCTCTAATTAACACTGGTTTATTTTCTACATACATACATGGAATAATTGAAATTAATCAATATCCAAACCACCTTCTGGACAACCGATCACTGGAACCACGAGGTTTCATAGAAAATGGCTGACAGTTTGACAGTTAATAATACTTTACCGGGCTTCGGTTATTCAGAGTTCGTTTTACGTTTTGTTCGGTTAAGTTCTTACCGTATTCAGTGATTGTTTGTTTTTACCGTATGGATTGTATTTTTTTCTACCGTATTCGGTAAATAAAATTCAACATTACAGATCGTTCGGTAAAGTGTTACAAAATTACGGTAACATTTTTTATGTTTACCAAAAAATCGGTAAGATGTTATGTTTACCGAAATGTTTCGTCAATTTTTTTACCGAACAGCAAAATCGAATTTAAGTGTGTATGCTCTTAAGATACATGGTTTTGGAATGTTAAATGACCTCAAAGCGTGCTGCCGTTATTAATTAATGAAAATGGAATATATACAATGTGATTTACTGGTACACGATTTTCAGTCACACCCCCTCACTTCGCTATAGTCAAATTAACAAAATTGTACAGGATGCGTCCACCAGTGCCACCAGCAAACTGGCCAACTGGCAGTGATTATATGATTCGTATATAGGAACTTGAGGGGACCGGAGGCCGGTCGCACCCTTCGTCAATGTTGTCAACTCACCATTTGAAACCCATTGAAAAGGTCATACTTATGCAATTAAATACTCAACTAGACATATTTCAAATCAGGTATAGAAGTATTTTCAAAATTTGAGCTCTTGGAAGCGATAAGTATAAATAATAAGAAAAATTTATTTCAAAATAGAGATATCACTGAAAAAGGTCGAAATATATTTTATCAGAGATGCTGTATAGCAAAGAAATTTTGAGATAACTAAGACTTGGTGCTTATATGTACTGATAAATTGTAATTGATCAGTGATCTTGTTAAAATGATTTTCATAATGTTACCAGAGAATATGAGTTTCAAGCTGTCAAGTAGATTTGTTGAAATGCAGATTTTCTTTAGAAATACCAAAATATTCATAAAATGATAAATTTCACTGGAAATAATGCCCTGGGTTAGTTTTTTTTTAAACTTATCCGTATATCCGTCTTTGTAGTTCAGGAGCAATTATTCATTTCAATTTAACCATTATTGAGGGTTAGGATGACTATTGCAGTAAAGTGATTTAGAACCGACTATGATCATGGTGAAAACTACCATTAAAAATAGTTGATCCAACATTTGCCATAATGTCAGAATAGTCCTTGTTACCATGATCAAGCCAAGAATGCCATGAACGTGGTGGATTCGACCATTTTTATGGTTATTGTTACCATTATGTGTGATTGTCATCCTGACCATGATTTAATTATCGGTATAACGATAGAATTTTTCTCAGAGTAGAGCCTATTTTAAAACATTCGTCTTAATGAACATTTCTCTAAAAAAACTAGTTCTGAAAATATTTAATACCGAAGCAATACAATGTATCAGACTTGAAAGCTATAGATTATACCTTAAGAGGGTCATGTTTTCATATGACAAAATTTGTATTAATATAATCGTAAATTATTTCTCATTAAAATTCAATAGCCCACTGAAGTGACGGAGATCCAACATCTGTATATATTTCAAAACATCTTATCGACATTTTCTTCACGCCCTAGGACTTCGAATCGATGTTTTGAAATGATATGTGATGTCACACTTCCGTCCCATCAATGGGCATCTCGACTTATGTTGGTAAAGCACGCTGAAAAGAGAATGACAGCAAAGCGTAACAAATTCCTCCTAAAAGCATGCAACTGCTGGTTAAAGCTTTATGCTGGTAACGTCGAAAAAATGTCTAACCACGTCTAACTCTAACATTTTTCTTGCTGGGTGACCCCTACCCAGTAAGAAAGGTTCGTCTAACATTAGTCTAACGTTAGTGGAACACGTTAGACTGTTTGTCGAATATTTTGTTTAACATTTGGTTAAGTTGAGGCTGGTGAAAAATGAAAAAAATGGTGGGGGTGGGGGAAAAAAGGCAAAAAAGGTAAAAAGAGAGAAGAGTGGAGTATTTTAGGGGGGGGGGACCGTGGGGGGGGGGGTGATAAAAGTTTGTTGTGGGTTGTTTGCTGAGTGCTTGGGGAAGAGAGGGAAAAAGTAAAAAAATTTTTGGGGGGGGGGGGGGGGGGGGGGGGGAAAAAAAACGAAAGGATGAGTTATGTCAGTGACATAACTGCAAAGTTGACGTAGGACTGCTTGTTGATGTGAAGAAATTGATGTCACGAATTAATAAATTTCTACTATATTTTATTCAGTCTATAGAACCATCAAACCCTATGCTATTGGTGTGTGAGGCTCCGGTTCTTCTTCCGCTATTGGTTCTCCACGAAAATTTATAGAAACTGCAGTTCGGCTCGAATTAATGATATTTAATGATATTTTGTTTGTTAAATCAGCGCCAACATTAGATTGGGGCGAATTTGCTTTTGTAAACAATGGCTTTCGTAGTCATTTGCTCTTGAACAAAATGTCACAAATACAAATTAAACACTCTTTAAGGAAGAAGAGCTTTATTTCTATCCGCTGATATATTCAATTTGAAGGGATTGTATTCAACTTCCGATAAATTAGCAGACAAAGTGTTTGTTTACAAAAGCAGATTCGCCCTAATCGAATGTTGGCGCTGAAATGTCCAACGTGCTTCTAAGTGTGAAATGGATCCTGTGTTTACGGAGGGAACATGGTTCGCGATTTTAATGTTCTTATCAGTTTTCTTGGGCTGCAGGACTGCCTTAGTGTTTGGCGGCACGTGATACTACGATAAAAATAGGCATTTATACCGCCTGCAACTCGAGATTGCAAGGACTGAAGATTGAACATACAACCAAAAGTTGAAAAGGTGGCAAAAAATGCAATTGCAGTTTTTGCAATCATATCTTGAGAAATCCGCATGATTCAGAAATGGCAATTTTGCCCATTTTGATCCACAAAGCGTTTTATGGTACAAATGAAGCCATGCTAGTGTGTGCAAGCAACTGGCAAGCAAAAATAGCTCGAAACAAATTTATCGCTGTAGGATCCTTATTCAATCATCACCAACATATCAATATACAATATGGATGAGTCGATATCACAAAATGCCACCACGCTATTGGCCACTGTTGTATTGCCGCCGTCAAGTGTTCTATGTTTGTTCTCACTGATCATCGACAAAGCGTTTTATGAAATAAACAATGCCATGCAAGTTTGTTAGCGACAGGTTGCACATAGCTTGGTGGAAAATATGTCCATTTGCGTCATTGCTGTACCCTGAATTCCTCGCCAAGTGAACTAACTGTAGGGTTTCTATTCCCTATCTCAAAGCTTTTCAAAGTAGCTAAATGTTTGCCATCAATAGCCGCCGCGCTGATGATCACGGCTCGTTTCTCGATCACGTACATAGCATATTTTATTTTTGTGAGCCATCGGACTTTCGGACACTCATCTCTTACTCATCAACTAAATATCACTGCACACGTTCAATTTTTCATTGCGAATTGCTGTTGCTATTTTGCCCACAACTAATGTTAGATTTTTCATCCAAGTTACGATCAATAGCAAGAATGGAACAAAATCAAGCGAAATTGTATAACAATCTTACTTTCTTAGTTTAGGTGTAGAGTGAATTACGAACAACTTAACCTAACTCCAAGTGGACCAGTTTGGACATTTTGGTTTGCAAAAAGTTTCACTGGCTGGAGCGGGAATCGAACCCCTAACTTCACGACAACCGCTTGAACGACGGGCGACACCGCTAACCACTTGACCACGAAGATGATGTGGGCGATTGATTAGGCCATTTTCTCCGGGACGCGGCAGTTTAAGCAACGCCATGTTGAGCCGGTACGTGCTAATAAACCATTCGATGAGCTCAAGAGAAATTTCAATCAAACATACTCTTTTGTTGGCAAATTGATTTGGTCGTCCTGAAAAGGACAGATTTTAGTTGTTTACGGAGGGATGATTTACGTCAGCGTCGACGTCGGGCTTCTTCCGCTTTCCTCGTCTAGCGGACGAGCCTGCCATATCAGGCGGCGTCTACTCGATCTCCAGCCGCAAGGCGAAAAACTCGGAAAAGCGCTTTTTTTTATCACGAGAGCGGGATACACACGTCTGAACGTGTCGATGATCCAATCATGAATGATATAATGGCATATACCATTACATAACAGGAAGGGGGTTCTCAACGAGGGCAATGCGAATCAAATTTTACAAAAGGGGACGGGCTCAGTTGTTACGCCAGACAGCAGCGTGGAAATGAAATCATTAGTTTTCATTAGAGCGACAGGCGTTTTGGAGGTTAAATTCGCATCTTTTCTACTCAGGCAACAGAAAAACGGCCCTTGTCAGGGCCTCAGTACCCCATCCAAAGGAAGTTGAGATATAGACACACTTGCTTCTGAAACTGCAAAACAATAGAATTTTTAAATATTGGCCAGAAAAATTATAACTCACATTTTAAAACTACCTGCAACTAACCTAATCTATTATCTGCAACTAATCCATAATGTACCTATGTACAACAAGAACTACAATGAAGCTAACCTACCCCCTACACTGAATATGTGAAACACATAATTGGTCTGCCGTGTTGCAGTTCGGCTCAAATTAACTGTTAATATTTCGTTTATTGAATGTCCAACGTGCTTGCTAGTTTAAACATGGCAAATAGATATATATATATATATATATATATATATATATATATATATATATATATATATATATATATATATATATATATATATATATATATATATATACTAGCTGAACCCGGTGCGTGCGCTGCTACGCTTTCAACTAAATGAAGGAAAATTTGTGTTTAAGTAACCTGGATAATTCTCATTTTTGGTAGAAATTTGTGTTTCATTTGTATGGGATCCCTCCCTTCAAGAGGGGGGTGGTTTCTCAAACCACCATACAATCATTGCCTTCAAAACCCCCCACATGCCAAATTTGGTTCCATTTGCTTGATTAGTTCTCGAACCATCACACTGGGCTCATCGATTATAATAAAAATTTGAGTTTCATTTGTTGATGCCCCTCCCCCTCCTTCAGAAAGGGGAGGGGTCTTGAACTACCATAGAAACATTCTTGCTTTCAAAACCTCCCACATGCCAAATTTGATTCGATTTGCTTGATTAGTTCTCGGGCTATGAAGAAATATGTGTCTCATTTGTATGAGAGCGCCCCTTCCTAAGAGAGTAGGAGTCTCAAACAATCATAAGAACCTTCCCCAGCCCCAAAAACCCCTTCATATAAATTTTCACGTTGGTCGGTTCAGAACTTTCCGAGTCTATAAGGGTCTGACAGACAGAAATTCATATTTATGTATGCAGAAATCTAGCCTCCAAATATGGTTGGGGGTTATGCTAAAAGTGGTTTCATTTACTTAATTAGTTCTCGAGTCATGCAGAAATTTGCTTTTTATTTGTATGGGAGCCCCCCCCCCCTCTTCAAAATGGGGAGGGATATTGAACTGCCATAGAAATATTTCTTGCCTCCAAAAACCTCAACATGCCAAATTTGGTTTCATTTGCTTCATTAGCTCTCGAGTTATGCAGAAATTCGTGTTTCATTTGTATGAGAGACCCCTCTTTCAGCGAGCGGAGGTGTCTCAAACTACCATAAAAACATTTCTTGCCTACAACAACCTCTACATGCCAAAATTGGTTCCAGTAACTTGATAAATTCTCGACTTATTCAGAAATTTGTGTTTTTTCTGTATATGAGCCCTCCTTTCAGAAAAGGGAGGGGTCTCGAGTCACCTTAGAAACATTTATTGCCTTCAAAAACCTTTATCTGCCAACTGTGGCTCCATTAACTTGATTAGTTCTCGAGTTATGCAGAAATTTGTGTTTCATTTGTTTGACCCCCCCCCCCCCCCCCCTTCCAGACGGTAGAGGAGTCTCAAACTACCATAGAAACATTTCTCTCCTCCAAAAACCTCCACTTGCCAAATTTGGTTCCATATGCTTGGTTAGTTCTCGACAAAAATTAGTGTTTCATTTGTATGGGAGCCCCCCTCTTACAGGTGGCGGAGGGGTCTCAAACCACCATAGAAACATTTTTTGCCTTCAAAAACCTCTACCTGCCAAATTTGGTTCCATTTACTTGATTGGTTCTCGAGTTATGCAGAAACTTGTGTTTCATTTGTATGGGAGCCCCGCCCCCCTACCAGAAAGAGAGGAGGGGTCTCGAACCACCGTAGAAACATTTATTGTCTTAATTATCCCCGCAAGACAAATTTGGTTCAATTTGCTTTATTAAGTCTAGAGTTATGAAGAAATTTCAGTTTCATTTGTATGACAGCACCCCTTCTAGGAGAGGGGAGGGGTCTCAAACCACCATAGAAACATTTTTCGCCTCCAGAAAACCCCACATACCAAATTTGGTTTAATTTGCTTGATTAGTTCTTGAGATATGCTGAAACTTCTGTTTCATTTGTATGGGAGCCTCCCTTTCTAGAGAGGGGAGGGATCTGAAACTACCATAAAAATATTTCTTGCCTACAAAAATTTCCGCATGCTAAATTTGGGTTCCTTTGCTTGATTAGTTCTTGAGTTATGCAGAAATATGTGTTTCATTTTTTTTTTTTTTTTTCATTTTTTTTTTTTCATTTTGCTTTGACTCTACCTTGCGAATGAAATACTTTTCGAAAAATTTCTGTGGGCCAGAGAGGAGATATTATCGTTCAAAGTCTCCAAACCCGCGTAACGCTTGCGATTTCAGAAATTTTAGAACGGCGCCCCTATACAGGAATAGAAAAGAGAGACGTAAGTCCTACGTCAAAAGAATAACATCTGCGACGTAATTCATTCGAGCTTTAGCTGCCAGCGTTGCCATAATTATTTTCAATTATCTTTATATTGCGTCAACAGAAATCTGATTTCATATGTACCTCCTGCTCAAATATGAATGTGACTGGATAGATATTTATTTATAAGACGGTAAACAATAGTAGACCGTTTTGTTACATGGATAATTCTTACATGGATACATCCTTAGACTAAAATTAAATGCCTATGTTCCATTACTTCACAGAGTGTTCAAATATTTTTTCAGGTTGTCCTACACTGACCAAAGGAACTTATGAAGTTCATTCAAAAAACTTATGAAATTTAGCCACAAGGAATCGGTTTGAATTTCATACTTTTACCTTATGAATGCGAATGCGATGTTTTTGTCTTCATTACCAGCTATGTTTTACATATGATAACTACAAGAATTTCATAACACAGCCTTATGAAACACATTATTGTTGATTATGATAACCGAACGTGTCCGTTATGCATTTTAAAATTGATTTTTAAAAACAATTTTCACTTTCATGTAAATGGTTTTTAGGTAGATGGTTTATTTTTTAGAATAATTAAATGAATGAGACATCTTTATTTGTAAATAAAAGGTACCTTCTTATAATCCTTGAAGTGTTGATCTGTGTACAAAGTGCAACAAATTTTCCGATCCCAAACGGTGCAACAGATCCTTGAGGGCAACCAGCGTTTCGGCATCGGCCAAGCCTCCGGCAACGGCTGCAACTTTGCGCTTGGGGGCACCCCTCATTGCTTTGGGCGACGGTTATCAAAGCTTCAAATTCACCACTTGGATTGCGTAGCATGGGGGCAATCATACGTTGGCGCTTCAACCTATCACAAGCAAAGCGGGACTTGCCAAGCAAGCAAAGCAAAGCGGGACCTGCCAAGACTGACAAGCAAAGCGGGAAAGAATGAGTTTTTTTTGATAAATTTGCTTGAAATCATAAGCCTGAAAAAATATTTTAATGTCTATACATATTTCACAGGAATATTTTCTAACCATATAACCTTAATGTTACAACCATGGTTCACAAGCAGTGCTGTAAATAGTCATTACGATTCATTTGGATGAATTTACTGATAACTTGTTTCAGAAGCTAAATTTATCTATGTGAAGTACGATCAAATTGTAGCTCTTGACACACTTTACATCATTATGTAATACCCCATCAAGAAAAAAACTACATTACGTGATATTGAGTATTTTGAACTCAAATGCATATTATTTTCAGTGAAAACTAGATGCAAGAATGTTGATGTAAAGTAAAGCTATATCAAGTAATATAGTTGTATTGTGAACGGATTATAACAGTGCATTGCCCTTATTGGTAGATAGAAAGAAGCATATTCACTGTCAATTTCAGATAATACTCTATAATGAATTTCACTTTAATATATCGATATTTCACTCTTACGTCTTAAATTTTAAAGTAAGAGCAATACATTGTGAGACCAATTTAAGATCAATAATAATCATTAATAACCCAACAAATTGGCAATACGGCTCCAGGGGCTGATAGGATCAAGTTCAACTTGCTTAAGAACCTTCCATACGTCGCTAAGAGGCGCATGTTGAACTTGTTTAATCAGTTTCTGGAGCTCAACATTGTACCGGATGATTGAAGGCGGGTGAGAGATATTGCCATTCAAAAACCTGGTAAACCCGCGTCCAACCAAAACTCCTATCGACCCATCGCGATGTTATCTTGTATTCGAAAGTTGTTGGAGAAAATAATCCTCTTCCGTCTGGACAAATGGGTTGAGACGAATAACCTGCTTTCAGATACTCAATTTGGTTTCCGTAGGGGTAAGGGAACGAACGACTGTCTCGCGTTGCTTTCCACAGAGATTCGGTTAGCTTTTGCTAAAAATGAGCAAATGGCTTCTGTATTCTTGGACATAAGCTTTTGATTCAGTATCTGTTGAAGTTCTCTCAGATAAACTCCACGCTTGTGGCTTTTCACCATTAATGAATAATTTTTTGTACAATTTGCTGTCAGAGAAAAATATGAGCTTCTCTTATGGATCCTCTACACCTTCACGATTTAGCTACATGGGTCTCCCCCAGGGATCATGTTTAAGCCCCCTTTTGTATAATTTTTATGTCAAAGACTTTGACGGTTGTCTAAGTGACAACTGTACGTTGAGACAACTTGCAGATGACGGCGTAGTGTCTGTCACGGGACCCAATGGGGTCGATCTGCAAGGACCCTTACAGGATACCTTAGACAATTTGTCTACTTGGGCTCTAGAGCTAGGTATCGAATTCTCTACGGAGAAAACTGAGTTGGTAGTTTTTTCTAGGAAGCATAACCCTGCACAACCGAAGCTTCAAATTTGGGGAACACCAATAACTTATTCTATATCCTTTAAATATCTTGGGGTCTGGTTCAATTCAAAGTGCACCTGGAGATCCCATATTGAGTATCTGAAGCGAAAGTGCCAGCAAAGGGTCAATTTTCTCTGCACAATTACCGGGACCTGGTGGGGAGCTCATCCACAAGATCTTCTAACGTTGTACCGGACAACGATTTTGTCGGTTATGGAATACGGTAGTTTTTGTTTTCAGTCAGCGGCTCGGTCGCACTTCATTAAACTGGAACGTATTCAGTATTGGTGTCTTCGTATCGCGTTAGGTTGCATGCACTCGACTCACACCATGAGTCTTGAAATGCTGGCTGGCATGTTGCCACTCTCGGATCGGTTTTCAGAATTATCTCTCCGACTCCTCACCAGGTGTGAAGTAATGAACCCCCAGGTGATCGAAAATTTTGAGAAGCTCCTTGAGTTGAATCCTCAAACTAGCTTCATGACCTTGTACCATTTGTACATAACACAGGATGTCAGCCCTTCGCCGAACATTCCCAATCGTGTTTGCTTCTCCGATTTCGACAATTCGGTTCATTTTGATTTATCCATGAAGCAGGAGCATCATGAAATCCCAGAGCATCATCGTTCTATGATTGCTCCGGTAATATTTGCTGCAAAGTTTGGCCAAGTTGATCCCACTAAATCGTTCTTCACTGACGGATCTTTGATAGAGGAGTCAGCAGGCTTTGGTATATTTAATGAAATTTATAGCGCCATTCGTAAACTTCAAGCTCCTTGTTCCGTATATGTCGCTGAATTAGCGGCAATACACTTTACGCTAGAAATTGTTGCCTCACTAACACCGGAACAGTACTTCATCTTCACCGATAGTCTCAGTTCTATAGAAGCTATCCGCTCATTGAGGCCGGTAAAGCGCTCCTCGTATTTTGTCATGAAAATACAAGAGCTTCTAAGTGCTTTATCTTCGCGTTAATTTATCATCACCTTTGTATGGGTCCCATCTCATTGTTCAATTCCGGGCAATGAGAAAGCGGACTCGCTTGCAAAGGTGGGCGCTATGGAAGGCGATATTTATGGTCGACAAATTGCCTTCATCGATTTTTTTACTATTTTTCGTCAACAGTCACTCGTCAGCTGGCAGTATAAATAGAGTAAAGGAGATTTGGGGCGATGGCAACATTCTATCATCCCAAAGGTGTCGAAGAAATCTTGGTTTGGAGGGATGGATGTGGGTCGAGACTTTATTCGTGTGATGTCTCGCCTCATGTCCAATCATTATTCTTTGAACGCTCATTTATACCGTGTTGGGCTGAGCGACAGCAATCTCTGCGAGTGTGGACAAGGCTTTCAGGACGCAGTACACGTTATTTGGTCATGTGCTGAGCATCGTGGAGTCAGATCGGAGCTTTATGATTCCCTTCGGGCTCGAGGTCTATTCTAGAAGAAACAGCTGAATAGCTTCTCCAAATTTGCTTGAACAAGCTCTTATTCAACACCGATGTTTGTTGGGAATGCTTGATGATAGTTATCTCAACATCTTCATACGTGATATTTTGATCGAACATTTTAATTTATTATCGAAATCTCTAGTTTAGGTGAAAATTCACAAATCTTAGCATAACCTTAACAAAACTTTACTCTATAAAATAGGTTTTTGATAGCAAAAGCCTCATAACAGAGCAAACATTTATATAACAGTGCCGAAAATAAGTCGGGCCCAAACTTTTGATTCGATATAAGATAATTGTACATAAGATTACTTTCTGATGCGAAAGATTATGTTTATAAGTATCCTTATATCGAGGTTAAAGTTATGTTAATTCTAGTAACGTTGTTTGTTTTACTTTATTTGTGGTTCTTCTTAGCGTGTTCAAGCTTATTGCTTTCACAATTAGCTTATCGCTTGCTCTCATTTTAGTGTTCTAAATGCACTTCCACAGTTATTAATTGAGAGCTTTCGATGCCAGGTACCATTTTGCATTAGTATGATTGTACGGCAAGTACAATTATACTCTATGCCCAGGGAGTTGAGAAATTTTCCTTAACGAAAAATTCCTAGACCAGACCGGGAATCGAACCCAGCCACCTCCAGCATGGTGTTGCTTTGTAGCTGCGCCTTTGCTGACTGAGCTAAGGGAGGCCCCACTTTATTTGTGGTCTGACTGTATTTTACACTCTTCGATCTAACGGCATTTGGCCTAATGACCCACCACTTAATTAACAGCAAAAGTGCTTGAAATTAACTCAGTTACTATATCAATAGAAATACATGATAAAAAATCATCTTTTTGAGCCACCATCCTTTCTAAGACCTTGTCTTGCATGCAGCTCCACTGACCAGCAAAATCAATTTGAATTATCGGTCTGAGTTCACAGTTCTGTGTACGCTCTGGGAAGTTCCATAAACGAAGGAGTCGACCCGTAAACAGAAACACTTACATGAAACCCGCGAAAACATTAGAGTCTCCTTCCAGCAAAACGATCCAACAAGTCGAATAACCCAATTCGCAATACTGAAAAAGGTTTGCATTAGGCCAAATGTCATCAATGGTCAAATTTCAGCTTATTGCTTGCTCTCAACTTAGTGTTCCAAATGCACTTCCAAAGTTATTAATTGAGACCTTTCGATGCCAAGTACCATTTACGCATTAGTATGGTTGTGTGGCAAGTATAATCATACCCTATGCCCAGGAAGTCGAGAAATTTTCCTTGACGAAAAATTCCTAGAGTAGAACGGGAATGGAACCCAGCCACCTCCAGCATGGTGTTTCTTTGTAGCGGCTTGTGAAACCGTAACAACTAAATCCAACAACAAGATAGTAAAATTAGTCAAAAATACGAGCTAACCAACAAGAGGATGCCCTCTTGTTGATAAGCTCGTATTAGCGTATCAGTAGCGAGCAACCCGCTTAATTTACAAATTATTATTGACGGAAAGTGGGCATTCCAACTCATTCATACCGTTTTAGTTACATTTCAAGGATGGCAATTTCAGTTATCGAAGACCCTGGTTTGATGATATTGGGACAAAAATGGAAGAGTTAATCAAAATATAATCAAATACTGCTTATAAGCACACGCCAGGAAATAGTTGAGGTTAATAAGTAAATACAAATGTTATGCTCAAATTCTAAAAAAAAAACGAATTGACCCTTCTATGCTTGTCATGCTTCTCTATGCTCTGAAGATAAATGGTTTTGGAATGCAAAAATGACTCCAAAGTGTGCTGCAAGTATAAATCTAAAAAAAAAAATGGAAAATATACAATGTGACTTAGTGGTACACCATTTTCAGCCACACTCCCTCACTTCACTATGGTCAAATTGACAACATTGTCGAGGCTACGTCAACCAGCGTCACCAGCAGAATGGTCAACTGATCATTTGACTCGTAGATAGGAACTTGTGTTGACAGGAGGTCGGTCGCATCCTCCCTCCGGTTGTCAACTCACCATATATTTACAGTCATACGTATACGTATACGTATTTAATTTACAGTCATACGTATACGTTAAAATACTCAACTACACAGAGTTCAAGATCTGCTCTAGAAAGTGTGTTCGAAATTCAAGCTCTTGAAAACGATAAGAATGAATCATCAGTCAAATTTATCAGAAATGCTGTATATAAGGCAACAAAATTTGTAGATCATTAACGTTTGGTGCGTAAATGTTCAGATATATTGTTATTGCTCAGTAATTTTGTCAAAGGGATTTTCAAAACATTACCACAGGATTTGCGTCTCAAGCTATTAAGTAGCTTTGTGGAAATTCAGATTTTTTTTTGTAGAAAAATAAAAGGATTCATAGATTGATAATTTTCACTGGAAATATTGCCCTGTGTTAGTTTTTTTTAAAGTAACCTGTATATCTTTCTTTGTAATTCAGGGACAATGAATCAATTCAAGCAAATGGCTATTCATAGAGCATATCTTAAAACATGTGTCTTGGAGAATATGTCTATAAAAATCTAGTTCTGAGAGTATTTAATGCCGGAACAACCGAATGTTTCAGACCTGAAAGCTATAAAACATACCTTAGGAGTGTTATTATGACAAAATTAGTATTATTACTATCGTAAATTAATTACTTTTGTAATTCAATTATTTCATTACCAAGAATAAAACATAAACAGATGCTCTGGCAACGCTGAAATGCACCTAGTCAGATCATGAAGCCTTAGGCCGGGCGCCCACTGAAGTAACATCTGTATGTACTCCAAAACATCTTGTCGGCACATTCCTCACGCCGTAAGACTTTGACACGATGTTTTAAAATGATATGTGATATCAAACTTCCGTCTCATCGGTGTGCATCTCGACTTATGTTGGTAAAGCACGCTGAAAAGAGAATGACAGCAAAGCGTAACAAATTCCTTCTAAAAGCATGCAACTGGTGGTTAAAGCTTTATGTTGATAACGTCGAACAAATCTCGGGTACTTTTTCAAACAGACGTATGTCATTTTGTAAACAAAGAGGGGAAGTAAGATTCAAACGTAAATTTCTCGAAACCCTTAGCACTTTCATGCAAACTTGGGCCACCAATACAAGGAATAACATTGCTTTACATGATTGTGATGCTACTTTATGTGAGGGTACTGAGAATTTCGAGAAATTTACTTTTGAATCTTACTTCCCCTCTTTGTTTACAAAATGACATACGTCTGTTTGAAAAAGTTTCCGAGAAATGTCTAACCACGTCTAACTCTAACATTTTTCTTACTGGGCATTGACAAAGAGAAGGCTCCCATACTACCATACGGAATCAGCTGATATAAGCAGCTGTCATCGCCGGGATCGGCATCTAATAAGGAAAAGTTGTAATTTGTAATTCGCGGGTGTCGACCAGTGCAATTTAAAGTGGTGCATTTTGGGCATCGAGCGGGAGCGGCCTGAGTGTCTGCCACTGACAGTGTAATCCGACGGAATAGTTGTGTCGAATCGGAGCCGAAAATTACACTGTGAGCACCGTGAAGACGACGAACTCGAGTGGAGCTGGAAAACGGTTGGACGTTGGACGGTCCATAAACCAGATCATCGCCTGTGAAACTGGCGACTCTCAGCAAATACCGGTAATTTTCACTTACCTTTATTTTTACCTTTCCACAATAGTAAAAAATAAATTAAAAGAAAATTGTATTCAAACTATAAATTATCTCGCTGTTTTCATTTCTTGCAAACTGATTCCTTTTCATTCATCTTTTTTCTCGAGTGTTCCACCTTAGGTATACAGTTTCCGCCCAATTTTCCCCGGAGCCAAGAATCGACCCTGAATACCAGGTTTCAACCTAAAGGGGGGAAAAAAGGAAGTCCCCATCATAAATAATCTCTAACAAAATGTAAATACAAATTAAATTATTATCATTTTATGTTATAACATCCATCCACTACATTTTGTATGCTTTTTAATACGTCATTTTCAGCTTCGCATTTATGCATCCTTGTCAGTTATAGCTCATCTTACCTACGTTATGTATTTGAAAAGATAGGAAGGTTTTTAATGATGATGTTGTTTTTGAGAAGGAAATAATTTCTCATCACACGTGAGGCTCTAGGAGTAGACGGCACTTTTTTTTTGCTAGAACAAAGTTGTCAAGAGAAAGTATTGATAGTTCCGTTAGCGCACGGCAGGCTGTGAAGATTGAATAGAAGTATCTTTGAAAATTGAGCGGAGGGTATTGCGAGGTAGTATTTCGAAACAAGCACACAATCTTTTGCCAAGCATTCCTTGCGGGGTATGTCAAGGCAGGAACGAATGCACCACCTTGACTGGCAAAAGAATGTGCGCTTGATCGTGCTCATATACTACCGATAGCTTAAATGGTTCTAACGAACTGTCTATTCGTACCCCCAAATCCCCTACATGGGAGAGAAACTATCTCCCGCTCATTTTGGGTTTTATTTTTGGCATACGACTTCTGCTTTACCAGGTTTTTAATGTTTTTTTTTTTAGAAAGGATCTTGTTCGAAAAATTCTACTTAAAAAATGGTCTTTCCTTCTTCGTCAGAAATATATATTAATTCAAAACCTAAAAGTTTACAATCATTCATTTCCTATTTCACAGACATAAATAATTATTTATGGGTCCAGATGAACAAGAGCTATCGAAAAATTCAATTTTTTAATTTTTTAATTTATGTTTTATTAATATTCAGTTTTTGGAATTCATACCCTAATGAAATTTATTTCGCCTTATTATTAGCTGTTTTCAGTTATTCCAATATTATTATGATATTAATACACATCTAATTTTTATTTTCAGTAACATACCAGTAGATGTCAGATATATCTTGTACCTACGTTTGTGAAAACAAATTCTAATCTTAGTAGATCTTAATCCAATAGAAACTGCAACAGTGAAAGTCTTTCGATGAGTGGATGGTCAGCTTAGTTACGGATATATGTATTCTACTATAGTTTGCTGGCCTGCTGGCATTATTATTTTATATTTTAACGTCAGTTTATTATTTTATGTTATGATTCTAAATGCAGTGACATAATTGCATTGAAATTCATTTCAGTAAAATCACTATTTCCAATGAGACTCACTACAAAAATTATTGCAAGGAAAGGGAACAGCACATCGAAATTTTAGGTTTACTATTCTATTGCTATACAATTTCAGATCATCCATGGATATCCCACGTTTTATGAGATAATTTTAAATCAATTTTTTCTTCTCGCAGCTACATTGTCTTAACTTTCAGGTCCACAAATGAAATTGTTAGTATCATTCTTATATTCATTCACTATGTTGTTTGTCATTATAACATTCATTCACTATCTTTATAATTATAATAATTAAATTAACTATATTTTAAATATTACTACATGAAATTGAATATATATTGGGAGCATCAGGGTATCATTCAAGCTGGAATTGAACAATGGAGTGGTATGACAACCATCGTCAAGGAGGGAACAAACAGCATCATTTTCTTTAACCTACCGATTCGATTGTGATGCTGTGAATTCTACTCCAACCGTTTCAGCGAAAGTGACGCGCCCTTCTTAACAAGCCATCCCGTAGAAAGCTTAATAAGTATTGCGAATTGGGTTATTCGATTTGTTGCATCATATCGTTGGAAGGAGAATCTTATGTTCCCGCGGGTTTCGCGTAAGTGTCTCTACTTACGGGTCCGCCCTACCGTTTTTGTCCCTTCATACAGCGTTGCTGTGAATGCAACCCGGTAACTCAATTTGATCTTGCTATTACGTGGAGCTGCATACATGACAAGGTCTTAGAAGGGATGGTGGCTATTTTACATACATACATACATACAACATACAGTTGTCCTATCATGAAAACTTTTATTTATTGATTTATTTATTTATCGTCGTCAATTATAAGTAGACCATTTGTTACATTTTGTTCTTAATCCTAGTTTAAATCGAGGTTACAAAATACATAACATTACATAACATAACAGCACCTACATTATTCATATGGCGTGTTCTTCTTTAGCGTACAGCATTGATGTATTCTTTGATTGTTGTTTTGTTGTATTCTCCATATGCGCGGAGTAACGATATCTAATGATGAAATTTGTCAGATGCAGATAATCTCTCATCAACATGAGAGGCTCTAGGAGTGGACAGTAATTTATTGCTAGAACTAAGAGAATTGAAGAGAAAGCATTGATAGCTCCGTTTAGAGTAACGGCAGGTTATGAAAATTGAAAAATACAAGTTGAAAACGAGCGGAGGGCATATGAAGGAAGTATACAATCGGGCGCATAGTCTTTTACCAAGCTACCCCAGATGCAGGGTAGGCAAGGGGGAGGATACCCCCTTGACTGGTGTATTTATCCCCCCCTGGCCCTTTTTTAAGAATGAATGAAATATCGTTTATGAAAGGAATAAACAAAAGAGGGTGTAGATGGGATCCTTGGGAGACACCTGAGGAGACTTGAATAGGATTTGATTTCTTTCCTTTCAATCTTACTATTTGTTGTCGATTAGCCAGGAAACATTTGAGCCATTTGAGAAGACCTGGCTCAATTCCTAGTTTTTGTAATTTGAATAGTAGCATGGGAGTGTCAATCTGATCCAATGCCTTATTAAAATCTGTATAGAGAGCTTCTACTTGGATTCCGTTATCCATTGCAATCAACGTGTAGTTAACGATTTTTTGTAAATGTGTATTAGTTGAACGTCTTTTGTAGAACCCATGTTGATTGTTAGTATTCCTATTTTTGATTTGATAGAACACCTTGTCATTAACCATTGCTTCGAAAAGCTTAGGAATGCATGAAATAATGGCAATTCCACGGTTTTGATACGCACACTATGGCGGTTGAACCTTGGACTGAATCACGTTTTCGCTCTGGACAGCTTTATTGTAATAACTCTATTTTTAGAAGCACATCGCTTTTACAATCAGAATTGCATTTACTTTGTTTCCTTATTTCAAGTTACTCAGTTTTTGACATTAAGCTTGGAAATACGAAACTGAGTGAAAGTTACTCTATTTAGAGTAGATCTAAATGAACGTGTAGTCTGGAAAAAGCTTTTCACCAGTGTTTTATCCTCTGTAATGATTGTACTCGAAAAAAATGCAACAGACAAAAATTATCACCAAAAATTCATTTTAAGTCAGATATCTTTGAAACTGTCAGGGAATAAATAAACACACATTAATTGTGCTTTTGCAAAGTTGGTTTATTCAAGCTCGTCTCCTAGGCTAAATGCCCACACCTTGGACTTAACGCTACCCATCAAATCCAGTGCAACACTTGCGCCATCTTTCTTACACACTTTCATCCACTCTTTCTTCAAATTCTTTTCGTTTTTGAAAACCTTCCCTGTTTTCCAGAGCGTTTCATAATCGCCCAGAATTTTTCTGTTGGGCGAAGTTCTGGCAAGTTTCGCGGATTTGCCTCCTTTGGCACAAAAACAACATCATTGGCTTCGTAATTCTCCATCACCGGTTCCACGTAATGGCACGATGCCAGATCCGTCTGAAACAGAGTGTCACCTTAGTGAGGCAGGAGGAAGGGCAGCAGGCGCGTCTAGAGGCATTCTTCTTTATATATTTGGCCGTTAATGGTGCCGGTCGTTATGAACGGCTCGTTGAATTTGTCGCACTCACAGATCACCAGAGACACCAAGTAGTTCTTGGCAAATTTGTCGATCTTCTTCTTCCGGAACTTCTCTGGAACATCCAAGCGGGACTTGTTGACGTATAGCTCTAGGCTGGGGATCTGCTTGGCGTACGGTTTAATGTACGTCTTGTCGTTCACTACGATGCATTTTGGCTGCACCAACCACTTCTTCCTGGCACGGGATTTGGCCACCATATTCTATTTATCGGTTTGGTTAGGCGCCTTTCTTACCTTGAAAACCTGAAGTCCAGCCCGCTTTATTGTCTGCTGTACGAACCAGACGGAAGAATTGGCCACGTCCTAAATCAAATGGTTCGGATTGAGCTTGTAGTAATCCCTCCCCTCCTTTGCGTTCACGGGGTTGGTCGTCTTCGTTTTTCTTCCGCTGGCAGCTCGTTGCTGGGTCATCTGGATCTCCTTGAACGATTTTACCACACAGGGTGCGGTCAAATTTTTGATTTCCAACTGTCGAAGCACTACTTGCTTTGAAGCAATCTCGATAATCACTTGACAGATTACGACGAAATTTTTCACATGTAAACATTACACTAGTTTTACCAAAAATATCATCAATTTTTACTCATGCAATAGTTATAGGTGTTGAATATTTTTCGAGGACAATATATAGAGGATTTAATGGTGGGACGTCACACTGGTAGAAATCTGATAGAAGATTAATGTCTACGCTGCTCTGTGCAATAAATCGGAGGTTTTGGATACAAGAAGACGCATTGTCATAAAAAATAATAATGGCATTCGGGGAAACGCCTAGCTATCTACGGAAATTTTTCAATTCAATATGGAAGGTTTTGTATAGCAATTTTCTATTTCTAATTATTTTATTTAATTTAACACCGCTTTTTTGTTTTATTTTTGCATCTGTGTTTTCTGAACTTTTCAGAAATGTTTTAACGCTTTTTGTGATGCACTCATAGCAATTTGTGGTACTTTCAATGGATGATTTAGTTTTTTTTAATGGAAACTTACAATTCATTAATGATCATTTTAGTTTTGCTTATGAAAATTATCCTTTTCTTCATTGCTACCACCTTTGTTTATCTACTTGTTATTTTAGATTTTCATGCAAATCTTAAATTTTTTTCATGAGTCATTTATGTGTAAATCAATTGTGGAATGTGGGATTGAAAAAAAATAAGACCCGGGGTGGTGTTGTTTATAACATCTCACAGCAGTAAGGTTTAGAACTTGCCTTCTAAAATGCTTCTTAATAGTAAAAAAAGGAAATTTAAAATGGCGTGTTGTCCAATGTAAGGTTATTTGAAAATTGTACAAATAAAAAGAAAATAATTATGAATCATGATACTCTCAAATAATTCAAAATTTTCAAACGTCTATCATAAAGCTGCTTAAAATTAATTTGAATTTGTATTTTTAGAAGCATATTAAGATATTGTTTAGCGCATTAGTTGTGATATATGTGATAGCAATATTCCAAACAAATTGTTAATATGACTATAAAGTGTTCTGTAGTTTCGAATGCTAATAAAAATGTTTTTTTCTCGTAGCCATATAATAAAATCTATGAAAGTGTTGGTATATTTTGTCCGCCAGATCAGCTTGATAAAATGTGCATGATAGAACGCGAGGACATTCTCTTTAACTGGACTGATCCTATTTATATGAACTTCACGCACGTTGGCATAATGAACAAAATGGATAACATCATTCGCACAAAAGTTAATGGACAACTAGTTGGTCGCATCTATGGGGATATCTACGTTCAGGAAAAACCATCTGAACTGGAGCTAGAGTTGGATCCAATCCCAATGAATGAAGCTGCTATCCAACCTTTACGAATCAGAGATGTGAATCATATCCATGATTTATATCCTGCGAGGGATATTGAAAGCATAGAGCTATTTGAGAAATTAATGAACAAGCTACCAGGCTTTGGAATGTTTAGTAAACCTAATGATGAACTAGCTGCGTGGAGTTTACAGTCGTACTATGGTGGAATGTTTTCAATGCAGACTAAACCGGAGTTCAGGCGAAAAGGGTAAGTTGTTAATTAGTTTTATGAAGAATGATCGAAGTTACAGTCAGAGCACATAATTATTGAAATGTCACATTTAAAAAGAAAACAACAATCTAATAGCAAAATTTCAGTTAAAAATAGAGTTGTGCTGTTATTCAGCTCTTTCAAATCGGGCCTTGTCTCTCGTTGTAGGACCAAAGCGAACCAGAATATGTATTGAAGTGCTCTATCACAGCGTCGTCACCGTATGTCACTCAGTCCGAGTATTTGTACGAAATTACACATCATCTAAAACTTCATCTTCTATTGTGATCTCGTCTAGACCCTTGCACTCAACTACTATCTCCTGAGATAGCCCTCTCGTGGTATCATGTATGGTAAATCATGTGCTTGTGATTTTTCAACGAACACTTTACAAGCAGATTTCTTAGAAAGACATAAGGACGTCTTTTACGTTCAGTTTTTACCACGTTTTCTTCCATCTACTGCATCTCCGAATGATGTCTTACTTTGCGGAGAATAATACTGTGTACGTCATTTTGTCGTTCGCTTTTACGATCAGTACGTCCCTTGGTCTTAAGAACATTCGGGATCAAGTCCCTATCACTTCGAAGTTTTTTGAGCACAAACCTCAAATACTATTAGGATTTCAGGCGTGAAATTTTCAAGAATCGTTTGCTTCGCTGGAGCATTCATTGGTTAGCAATTTGAGCGTTGTTTGTTTTGTTTTGTTTGTGATTTTTAGTCTCAAAAATATGAAGTGATAATTAACCTAACCTATAAATCATATGGAAAAAGGACTCCCTCCAGTTTCACGTTAACATAGGTCTACCTTTCTCTTTTCTATACCGGGTGTCATTTCAAAATTTTGAAAAATTAGAGCGTTACCTAAAATGAATGGCTTTTGACCGTTAATATTCGTTCGACTGAACAGAATGACTTCATTCATACACCACTTGCTCAGAAAAACTTACAGCTATTAGCATAAGTAGTTCAATTTTTTATGTCAGTAAGTGACTTCTTTTTATGTTAGTAAGTTTCATTCAATATTTAGCACAGAAATAGCCACACCCCTTAGCTGGAAATCATTTTGCTTTGTTGCTGATGTCTGATTTTGTAAATGAAGCCCTTTCCCTCTTACGGGTTTTGCTTCGTACTGCATTTTCGTGCCTCTCTTCTTTCTGGGTTATGCTATCAACGATAGTATATAGCACGCGAGACGAACCTAAACTGTTTGACACTAGCTCTCAGCTGGGGGTTCAGACAGGGCTTTGTCACAGTCCGTTCGGTTGTGGAATGGAGGACAGAGTCTTGAAATACCGGCTATCTGGTAGGTGCCGATGTAGATGTGTCCATGTCAACTCACAGCAGTGATTACATTTAAAGCCACAAAAAACCTCAAGGGCAGAAAAAGATGCGTGTGTCAACTAAAATACCATAATCATCCCATGTATCTTGCTGCCGGCCATTCTCCTCGTCGAGCAAAATTAATAAGAAGAGACGGGTCAAAGCCAAATTATTTAAAAAATCTATATTATCCAACCATATGTGTTACGATATGTATAAACTAGATGATACAATTAACAGCAAAGTGGTCCGTCGTGAACCTAGCGGTTACATCCTTAACTCTCATTTTTTTTTTATTTCTCTAACGAGGCCTAAGTTTTATTCTGCCTTGTACATTTTGGTTTGATTTTTCTACCTGTTTGTTTTTTGCATTTCTCACTACTCATTTTGACACTGGAGAGTACGTCGTTGATTTGAACATTGATCCTTGTCATTTCTAAGTGTTTAAAGTTCTTTTTCCTCGCCTATCCTTCTCTACTATGTTTTTCGTAAGCTTCTGTCATCTGTCATAAACACAGCACCGTATTTGAAAGCGAGTACAAAGTAGAGGCCATAAACGTACAGTTTGCATGCACTAAGAAGGATATATTATACATTTTACCAAACTTGCATGCAAAATTGTTTACACACTTTATTATTTATACCGGGCTCTGTTAAAAAATTACCGATTTCTCAGCTAAGCTAATGCTTTGTTCAGACTACAGACTTGTATCATAATACAAGGGTGTTTTGAAAACTATCTACAAGGAAAATGTCATCAAGATAGCCTTGTATTATGATACACCGCTGTAGTATGAACAAGGCATAAGCTCCCGGTGGAAACCTCTGTAATCAATTTCAACTACTGACTCCTCGGTACTTCATAACCTTTAGCGATATGTCAAAAATTAGCGAACTGATCTTCAAAATTAACTGAACAATCTTAAAAAAAAGTCGTACATGTCACCACACCAATATAATCAATTACTGAGAATCTTAGTATTAGTTTTCCTGTTATTTTTTTGTAATTTAATCAAATACCAAACGATATGATAATATATAACCCCATTTTTTGCTGTGATAATAAAAAAATAATTTCACAGGCTGGACACTTTTTCTGAGTTAAATTTGTATTAATTAATAACATTTATTTGAAATGCTGGTTGATTCACAATATTTTCAAATTACCTATTCGAAACCATTCACTGCATCGATCGGAAAAACTTTTCATCGGTTGTGGACAACGCACCGTCGTTCTAATGAACGTCTGTAAAAATGAACGGCTGCAAAAATGAAGGAATAGAACTGTTTGTTCTCAGGACCTCCATTGCAATTAAAGACGTGAATGTCTTCGCATAAAATGCATATAGCATCGGACAAAAAAATCTCACTTTCGGATGTGCCATACAATGTGATGGCTCAATCCATCCAGAAAACCCGGGACAGGACGTCGACAAAAGAAGAAAACGTCGCCTCAACCATTTTGCTGTAGTTTCAAAAATGTAAATAAAAATAAATCTTAAGTTAATGTACTAAACAATTCAGCAATGCTGTTGTTCACTTCAATCAACGATTTTAAACAGAAAAAAAATCAGCAAAAAATATAACCGAGCAGAAATTATGAATTTAAGTGTGTAAGCGAGACACGCTAGCTTTTTTTCCGTGACAAGCCTGCAAGATGTCGTTTTTGAGTTCCGTTTCGATATTATTTAGAATATTGATTCAAAGAGATACATCCGTTTGTCTGTGCTAATATATACACCGTTATTGAGCATAACATCAAGTATCGAGACTAGTGAAACTCCTGTGGAGATCATAATCAAACGGTGTCTTATATCTGCATTTTGGACGTCGATCATGACTACAGCGCAATATCGATTTATCCTTTCGGTGTGAATGATTTCTCAGCTATCTTAATCTCCGGACTGCATCCACCGTAAAACGGATCGAAGCTTATTTTTCCACAAACCATGTGCACTCTTCAAACATTACCGGTTTGGATTGATAAATTACTATGGCTTTTCATCGTACATGTATACTAATGATAAGTAAAAAGTGTTTCTATTAAACCATTTATTGATTAGTTGATAAATGGTCAGTTGGAGTGTTCAGGAGCACAATGGACACATCCAAACTTGTTCCGGAAACCCTCGGGAAAGTGACTAGTTTCAAAATTACACCAAAATCTATCATTCGACACCTTCAAGCACATAATAATTCAATTATGAGTTTGTTTGTACTCCAACCTAGTCATACATGGCAAATTATCGTAGCCCAGGATAGCAATTAAATAAGAATGAATCCAAAATTAATTTCTATCGACTTACATCCGCACTTGCGAGGAGGCGGTGAGCCAACTTAAATTAAAAAACAGCTTACTTTTGTAAATTCTGATATATGATAATTAGCAGTATATATTGGTTTTCAACCGAGGATCTTTCGATAGTTAGATCTTTGTTCATCACCACCGGGCCTTACAATACCCGATATACAGGTATACTGGTGGAGCAGAAGTAGGCATTCGATTGTAATAGTAGCAAACAATATGCAAACATTTGACGATAACGTAGAAGTCTTAAAACAAACCAATTCATCGAAACACGGCGTTATACGGCAAGCTTGGTCGTGCTTGATGGAATTTTGCCATTTTACCAACATTAGTTAAATATTAATATTGCATTAACACCAATATTTTCTCACCTGTATACACCTTATTGGCTAAGCACGGTAGGTACTATGGTCTACGAACACAGTTCAGCGTTTATCAAATTCATAAATCTCTGGCTAGATGTCAATGAAAAGTATTCATGGCGAGAAACTAATTTTTGGCTATAATTATACTTTTATTATTGGCTTCAGTATTTCGTACTTCGGCAAGTATGTGAGTCGAGATTTTTGAGCTTCAACCAATACGAATTTTCAGAAAACATCAAGGACTCCTATCCTGGATGGTAAAATCACGAACCCACTTGTACGCGGTGGTTTTCTGCTGTTTTAGTATCTATTTTATTGTTTAGTAACAAATGACTGTTTTTGTCAACCGTGTGTTTTCGTTTTTAGCCGAGGCGTTCAACGATGTGGCGGATAATTGACATCTAATTATATGTCTAAATTTATGTTTTGAAAGGTATTGTGATACCACACGGCAGCCATACCAGCAGAAGCTTTGTCTTATGTGTCTTTAGTATTCATAATTACCTAAGCGTAGGTAGACAAACGGTGAAGACACTGACACTTGAGGTTGGTCACAGGTTGGAACGGCCACACGCTAGGAGCACGAAGGAGGCACAACTTCACTCCTCCGACTACCACACGACCGTCAGACACGCGCTTAACCCCAATCCCACGCGGTCGAGACACACTATCTATCGGAGGGGATTGGGGACCGGTTCGATGGCAGCTGACACTGGCGCCGCGTGAGGGATTCGGGATGATAGTCCCTGAACTTCGATTCCCGCACTTCCGAACCCTGGCTTTTTCTTTAGGCCGGCTAGTCGATTAGCCTCTTCCACTGGCCACACTTCACTTGCGAATCTAATCTTTGATTCGTTCTCCAACACTCGACCGGTTTTCCGCGCCTCCGAACACTTTTATTTCTCACATACTAAAGAGCCATGAGGCAGGAGGCCGATTTATCCTCTCGCTCTCTCGCTATCGCCCGAGAGCATTTCCTCTTACCCACGGTGACCAACCCATGAGAATGGATGGAAGAGGGTGCTCGAGTACAATCGAGCAGTTTGGTAGCGGACGACGCGTGAATGGGCGAATTTTTATAAATAATATAATTTCTAATCCTAACTCGTTTGCAC
The DNA here is from genome assembly GCA_024533555.2 of Aedes koreicus. Classification (NCBI taxonomy): domain Eukaryota; kingdom Metazoa; phylum Arthropoda; class Insecta; order Diptera; family Culicidae; genus Aedes; species Aedes koreicus. The sequence continues at coordinate 44,729 of JAHHFK020001561.1, forward strand.
CAATATAATTTTTAGGATATTTAATTTAATGGGACATGGTCTCATTTCCCCCGGGGCACAATAAAAAAGAGCAATTATTTCTTTCTAAACATACGATAAACTCAATCATGCACCAAAACAACAAAATAAATAAATAAATAAACAAATACATATAACAAATAGAAAAATATTAAAATCTAGGAAATTGAATAATTTCATAATTGAATAATCTAATAATTTAATAATTTAATAATTTGAATCCTAATGTGTTGATCAGTTACGTGAACTTCATGATTATTTATTAGATATTCGAGTCGGGTACACGCAATTGGGAGATCCCCGTAATCTGGCACGCCATCACGGTGAATCCAAAATAAGTCATTCGGAACTCATCGTATACCCGTTTCGCTCAACTTCTCGTTGAGCCATGCTGGTTGACTATTTATCTTCGTCCCACCTACGTAGGTATGTTGCAGCAACCTCTTGTTACCTGAAGAGGATGAAAATCTTTCGGTAGTGGATCTCGTTTTTATTTTATTTTTCACACCCGTTCCGTTCAGAACAGAAACCTTTAACAGTACACATGCCATTTACCATCCCCTCCCACCCCCCACAGGATTGATCACTTAAGAATTCCCCAACCTTTACCATCTTTCCTTATAAAAGATTACTAGACTCTTCTTACAATCGGTTGAATTTTTATGAATCACTAGCTGAACCCGGTGCGTGCGCTGCTACGCTTGCTACTAAATAAAGGAAAATTTAATATAACTGGCACGTTTATTTTTTTTTTCGAAATGAGTTCTTTTTTCTTGAATTAGCAGGGGTTCAAACTTCTATCAAAACATGCTTCGTACCCGAGAAATACACGTTTTGTGTTTAAGTAACCTGGATAATTCTCATTTTTGGTAGAAATTTGTGTTGCATTTGTATGGGAGCTTTCTCAAACCACCATACAATCATTGCCTTCAAAACCCACCACATGCCAAATTTGGTTCCATTTGCTTGATTTGTTCTCGAACCATCACATTGGGCTCATCGATTATAATAAAAATTTGAGTTTCATTTGTTTGAAGCCCCTCCCCCCCTTCTTCAGAGAGGGGAGGGGTCTTGAACTACTATAGAAACATTCTTGCCTTCAAAACCCCCCACATGCCAAATTTGATTCAATTTGCTTGATTAGTTCTCGGGTTATGATGAAATTTGTGTCTCATTTGTATGAGAGCGCCCCTTCCTGAGAGAGAAGGGGTCTCAAACAATCATAAAAACCTTTCCCAGCCCCAAAAACCCCTTCATATAAATTTTCACGTTGGTCGGTTCAGAACTTTCCGAGTCTATAACGGTCTGACAGACAGACAGACAGAAATCATTTTTATGTATATAGAAATCTAGCCTCCGAAAAAAACCCCATATGCTAAAAGTGGTTTCATTTACTTGATTAGTTCTCGAGTTATGATGAAATTTGCTTTTTATTTGTATGGGAGCCCCCCCCCCCCCTTCAAAATTGGGAGGGGTATTGAACTGCCATAGAAACATTTCTTGCCTCCAAAAACACAAAATGCCAAATGCCAAATTTGGTTTCATTTGCTTCTTTGGCTCTCGAGTTATGCTAAAAATTATGTTTGTTTATTTTTATGGGAGTCTCCCCTTCCAGAAGGCGTAGGGGTCTCAAACCACATTAAAAACATTTATTTCTCTCAAAAACCTCCACATGCCAAATTTTGTTCCATTTGCTTTAATTTTTATCGAGTTATGCAGAAATTCGTGTTTCATTTGTATGAGAGACCCCTCTTTCAGTGAGCGGAGGAGTCTCAAATCACAATAGAATCATTTTTTGCCTTCGAAAACCCCCACCTGCCAAATGTGGTTCCATTTACTTGATTAGTTCTCGAGTTATGCAGAAATTTGTGTTGGATTTGTTTGTAAACTCCCCTCCCTCCCCCTTCCAGATGGCGGAGCAGTCTCAAACTTCCATAGAAACATTTCTCTCCTCCAAAAACCTCCACATGCCAAATTTGGTTCCATATGCTTGATTAGTTCTCGAGTTATGCACAAATTTGTGTTTTATTAGTATGAGAGCCCCCCTCTTACAGCGGGTTGAGGGGTCTTGAGTTACCTTAGAAACATTTCTTGCCTTCAAAAACCTCTACCTGCCAAATTTGGTTCCATTTACTTGATTAGTTCTCGAGTTATGCAGAAACTTGTGTTTCATTTGTATGGGAGCCTCCCTTTATAGAGAGGGGAGGGGTCTCAAACTAACATAAAAACATTTCTTGCCTCCAAAAACTTCCGCATGCTAAATTTGGGTTTCTTTGCTTGATCAGTTCTCGAGTTAGAAATATGTATTTCATTTGTATGGGAGCCTCCCTTTCTAGAGTGGGGAGGGGTCTCAAACTACCATAAAAACAATTTTTGTCTCCAAAAACTTCCGCATGCTAAATTTGGGTTTCTTTGCTTTATCAGTTCTCGAGTTATACAGAAATATGTATTTCATTTGTATGGGAGCCTCCCTTTCTAGAGAGGGGAGGGGTCTCAAACTACCATAAAAATATTTTTTGCCTCCAAAAACTTCCGCATGTCAAATTTGGGTTTCTTTGCTTGATCAGTTCTCGAGTTATACAGAAATATGTATTTCATTTGTATGGGAGCCTCCCTTTATAGAGAGGGGAGGGGTCTCAAACCACCATAAAAACATTTTTTGCTTTCAAAAACTCACACATGCTAAATTTGGTTTCTTTTGCTTGATTAGTTCTCGAGTTGTGTAGAAATATGTGTTTCATTTGTATGGGAGCCCCCCCTTTCAGAAGAGGGAGGGGTCTCTTACTATCTTAAGAACCTTCCCCGGCCCCAAAAACCCCTGCATACAAATTTTCACGCTGATCGGTTCAGTAGTCTCCGCGCCTATTAGGCACAGACAGACAGACAGACAGACAGACAGACAGAAATCCATTTTTATATATATAGATAAAACTTATGAATGTACCGGCCGGCTTTAAAGCAAAGATTTTCCGTCCAAGCTTATTCAGGCGAGAGATAGCTCTCCTGTGTTGGCTTTTTGGTTTACACTTCTCCTATTGAGAGGCACACTAGACACAACACATGGAGAACTGTTTCACTCACAGCATGCAAATAACGCTCTCAGCCTGTGTGAGAGAAAAAGATACTGAGATTGAGTGGGGTGGGTGTGAGCTTTTATTCACTGCTAAAGGTGTTTTATTCAAGCGAACAGAAGACAGAATTAAAAATTTAGTAAGAGATCTATCGATTGCAAGCGTAACGGATTTTATGCAATTACGGTTTTAAATGCTCTGCTGGCCAAATTCATATATTTTTCCCATATGGATATTCTAATTCATATGAACTAGAACCATGTTTCGCCACGACCTTACAAGGTAAATACATTGGAGCCAATTTTGCATTATAATAATCTCCTGCATTCGATTGCTTGAAATTTCGTCGATACACTTGCTGACCCACTCGAAAGTCTTCCGGTCGTGTGCGTTTCCTCATGTTGTTACGCTGAGTGCCGGTTAGGTAGGCTTTCGTGAGGTGCTTCTGGACGATATCATAAATCTCTCCACTTTCTGCGCATCCTCAGATGGTCTTCTCCGCTTACTGCGATTTCGTGTTTCCTCGTCACGAAAAACTGGGTAAATCCGGTAGTGGAATGAACTGAGTTGTTAAACACATGCTCAATGTCCGCGATTTTTACGTCCCAGCTCTGGTCTTTCTGGCATACGTTTGGATAGCAGCGTTAATTGATCGCTTTAATTGCTCTACCGGGTTTCCTTGACTGTGGTGACGAGACGTAGTCCAGCGTATGATGCTATACTGAACCAACAACGCCTTAAACTCCCTAGAGAGAAAAGTGCTTGCATTGTCGGTCAACACTATCCCCGGACTGGAATTACGGAGGAACCATCCTTCCCGCAGAATTTTACAGAGATTACCCGCATCGATTTTACGTACTGTGTGAATCAGGCACCACTTGCTGAAAAGGTCCTAGATTACCAGTATATACATATTTCCAGTTTTACTTTTCGACAACGGACCAATGTAGTCCATCGCTATTATCTGCCAAGGGTGGCCGGCTATTTTTTGTTTGCCCATCATGGGGACCGTTGGAACGGTGGCTGGCTTACTTTCTTTACATACTACACATCTCAAAATCCATTTCCTTGTATCCGATGCCATGTGTGGCCAGTAATATCTAAGTTGTAGACGACTCAAAGTCTTCTCAACGCCCAGATGAAAACTGTTTACATGTTCGCCTTCGACAATACGCAGACGATTTTCCGGCAGTGAGATCATCTTCCACTCGAACCGCAAATCGCAAGGTTCTTCATCGACCGAGACATACTTCCACAACTGACAGTCTTCGAAGCGGAAATCGGCGTAGTTCTCCGGCTCTTCTTGTACCTTTCTTATCAGTTCTTCATATGATGATGCACCTTGAGACCTGCAAAACTTAGACTTTTCTACGTTTATCTAAAAATTGGAGTTCCTCAGCCTTTTGGCAACCTCTTCCAATAGCCGAATATGATCCTCGAAGCTGTCACTCGTCACTATGATGTCGTCTAAATAGACGAATACCCCGGGCTTTAGCTGTCCAGCTCCAAAGATTTTATCCATCAACCTGGAAGGTGGCTGGGCTGTTAGTCAAGCCAAACGGGAGGTGGGTATACTGGAACATTCCTCGTCCCTGAATGCAAAATGCAGTGAGAGGTTTAGATTCTTCACTTAGTGGTACCTGGAGAAAGGCATCCTTCAAGTCTATCGTGCTTAAGTATCGAGTTTTCCCCAGACGCCGAAGTATGTGACCGATATATGCCAGAGGATAGCTATCGCGCTTGGTTATAGCGTTTAACTTGCGTGCATCCAAACATAGGCGTACTGATCCATTGGGTTTTTTAATCGGAACCGCGTTTAGTGCCCTATCGGAATTAGACTCTTCGATTATTCCGAGTTGGAGTAATGGGTCGATCTCTTCGTTCAAGGCTTTGCTTATAGCGGGTGAATGCGGGAATGGAGATACTCGAACTGGTGCTGCGTCTATAAATTCATCCTTGAGTTCTATGGTGTGTAGGGTCAGCGAGGTTACCTATGACCGGACATATCTGGTTTATACTTCTGCTTAACAATTTCTAGTGCCGCTATCTGTTCGGAGCTGAGCTCAACGAAATCAGAAGGGTTACTAAAGGGCGATACGGTCAAAATTTGGTCAATATCAACTTGACGTATTTCTTTCAATTTTGCATTTAAAAAACCTGAACACCCCTCATTTTGAAGGTGTGTGTGTGTGTAGAATGTTGCTCCTATTTTGATTTTGGAATTCACTCTTCAGTTGTCAAAATGCCGTCCAAGCAAGAAGAGCAGCGTATCAAAATTTTGCTCGCGCATCGCGAAAATCCGAGCTACTCGCACGCAAAGTTGGCAAAATCGCTAAAAGTTGCCAAATCAACCGTTACAAATGTAATTAAAGTGTTTGGGGAACGTTTGTCGACAGCCAGGAAGTCTGGATCGGGGGGAAATCGAAAACCGGAAGCCGCTGAGACGACAAAGAGAGTTGCCGGTAGTTTCAGGCGAAACCCTAACCTATCTCTCCGAGATGCCGCAAATAAGCTGGGTGTATCGTCTACAACCGTGCATCGAGCCAAAAAACGAGCCGGACTATCGACTTACAAGAAGGTAGTGACTCCAAATCGCGATGATAAACAAAATACGACGGCCAAAGCGCGATCCCGGAGGCTGTACACGACGATACTGACGAAGTTTGACTGCGTGGTAATGGACGACGAAACCTACGTCAAAGCCGACTACAAGCAGCTTCCGGGACAGGAGTTTTATACGGCAAAAGGAAGGGGAAAGGTAGCAGATATTTTCAAGCACACGAAACTGTCAAAGTTCGCAAAGAAATATCTGGTTTGGCAAGCCATCTGTACCTGTGGCTTGAAAAGCAGCATTTTCATAGCTTCCGGGACTGTCAACCAAGAAATTTACGTGAAAGAGTGTTTGAATAAACGTCTGCTGCCTTTCCTGAAGAAACACGGTTGTTCCGTACTGTTTTGGCCGGATTTGGCATCTTGCCATTACGGTAAAAAGGCCATGGAGTGGTACGCCGCCAACAACGTGCAGGTGGTTCCCAAGGACAAGAACCCTCCCAACACGCCAGAGCTCCGCCCAATTGAGAAATACTGGGCTATTGTCAAGCGGAACCTAAAGAAGACCAAAAAAACTGCTAAGGACGAGCAGCAGTTCAAGGCAAACTGGCTTTCTGCGGCGAAGAAGGTGGACAAGGTGGCTGTACAAAATCTGATGGCAGGGGTCAAGCGTAAGGCCCGGCAATTCGGATTTGGAAAAGCGGAAGCCTAACTGAATATTTTTTCCTGAATTTTATACTAATTGAACTTGAAAAAGAAATTTAATTTGATTTTTTAAATAAACGATTTCACCGATTTACACGCGTTTTCCCTTGACCAAATTTTGACCGTATCACCCGTTATCAATGGGTTCCTCCGAATCCACCAGGAAAATAGTTTCCTCTCCTTTACTTATGTGGATGTCAAAGGCAGAGGAGAAATCCATGCCTGCTATACACTCAACTGGATGATTTTCAACAATGGTGGTTTCCAAAACTTTAATTTCTTCCCTGAATCGGAACGGTGGATAAATACAACCAGAGACATTCAGTGCATCTCCGGACGCGCTGGTGAGTATCAGCTCGGGAATATTTTGGTTTTAGGACCCTTCCATAGTGATACAATTTCCGAGGAATTAAGTGTATTAAAACTTCCACAATCTTAAAGAGTACGAATAGGACGACCGAAATATGGACGATTATCTTTAATTATCGACAAAACTGATGAAATAGGAATGTCCCTGTCAAACTCTTCCGAAGAGTCGGATCCTTGTTTATATCCGAGCTCTGTCAAAATTTCGGTTAGTGATAACATTTCTGAGTAGTTTTTTTCCTGACAGACAGCTATTTCAAAGGGCCTCTGTCCTTCTGGCGCTGGCCGTTTTTTGAACAATTTGGGCAGCGATGGGTTGGAAAACCCTGAAATCCAAACACTTGGTAATGAATCTTGTAAGGTTGCGAACATTGGTCTGTCAGATGCTGCTGACTACGACAGTTGAAACAAACGAACTTGTTGTTCCTTGGTAAGTGAGATCGAAGCTGGGCTTCTACTCCTTTACTAACGTCATTTACCGGCGAGCTTTCTTGTGACTCGGAATCACTGGTATTTTTCTTTTCCGTCTTCTTCGGCTCAAATGATTTCTTCTCCTGATACGATCGGGGTTGATCCTTTTGAGACGGCTGCTTACCCTGTTGGTTACTCGAACTGGAGCCCTGGTTTGGTCGGTTTGACGAAAACTTTCGTTGCTGGTTTGAATCCTTCAGTGATTCTTGCGACGTTTGTCCACATTTGCGATTATTGTTCACGGCCTATATGAGCCCGTTGGTAGTCTGGGCGCAGGTTCCGACGCACCGCTTGCGAATTTTCCTCTTCTGATACTGCTTTCGCCAAACTTTTAAATTTCCTTCCCATATCCAGGAAAAATTCCAAGAAACTTTCGTTCTTCTGCTGTCTTCTCTGATGAATTTCTAAAAGCACGAAGTGGTCTAGATCGGGATGCCGGAATGTGACTTTGAGGCTTTCCATCAGTTCTGAAGAGGTTGTGAACAGGTGCTAGTTGCTCATAAACCACATTTTTGCCATTCCTGTAAGTAAATTGCCGAATGATCTCAGCAACTCTGACTCAGAAATCAGCTCCGATTGTGTCCTGTCGTTCACTTCCCAAAGAAACGTATTTAGACCTGCACCTCTATCCTCTCCTGCATACCGCATCGGATATTTTGACACCGGAATGGTTTTCGTACGATTTTCCACCGGTGTGAAATCTACCTCTTGATAAGGGTTCAAATTAGGAGTAGAAATAGGCATGTTGGGTCTGGGATTTGGGTAATATGGTGAATTCACTGGAGGCATATTGTAACCTCTCGGTTGATATGGGTTGATGATGATGATGATGATGGTCCCGCCGCTTACCCCTACAAAGGTTTGAGCTAGACGATTTATCTATTAGATAATTTATTTAAAAACAATTCAACCAGTTATGCAAAATAAAAAACGAACTGATTTCATCTACAGATGTAAACTTCTTCCAAAACTGTTCATTTGCTTTACAGCGATATAATTGTGAAAAGCTATTGATGTCAACCACGAATGTTCGCAAGTATTCCTAGCGATCAGGAAATCCTATTGCAATTCAAATCACAGAATCCCGTATAAGGACATTATCAAAAGACACGCCAATATCCGATCCTGCCCGCTACAAAGTCAATGGGGTTCCAACATTAATGGAACCGCCACCTTAGTTTTGGGCTGACCAAGGATATCCCCAATCAGGGAAATCGAGAAAATTTTCAAACAGAAAAACCCCTGGACCGGCCCTAGTCAAACTTTTACTTTCAACCACAACCGAATTGACAAGGAGTTCCCCGATAATCAGCCAGACAACCCACTACTACTTCATGGCATCTTCTCAAGCATCAAAGGTCAATATTCTATTTATAAATTCAAAAAGAAGTCCTTTATACCTGTATACCGCGCGCGAGGCTCAAACTTTTGTAGACTACACAAAAAATAAAAATAAAAACTACTTTAAATAACAATAACAAATAAAAACTTTAAATTCATCATCATCATCGAGGTGAAAAGTATAGTTTTTTTTGTGCCCCATGACAAATATAAAACATTTAACAATAAACCATACAAAAATATCCGTTGTAATAACATCGTCAAGATACAAAATTAGTCAAGAGTAAAAAGTTAACAGAGTAGCTGTTCAAAAGGCAGCTTTGATGTGTGAAATACATTTTCTCTTAAAATCTGTTAGTGTTGCTGCACGTTTGATGTGTATAGGCATCGAATTGAAAACATTTATACCTTAAAAAAACAACGAATTTTGTGAAGCTCCGTACAAAAAATATGGTGTTCTAACATCATCCGCGTTTCTAGTGTTATATCTATGAATATCACTTCCTCTTTCAATTCGATTACACAAATATCGAGGCAGCAAACCGTTAATTACTTTAAAAATGAACACCATTGTCAAATACACAACTCTCTGCTTCACCGATAGCCACTGTAGGGCATCTAACAAAAAAGAGGAGGAAGTGAACCTATTGCATCTCAAGATCAAATGCATTATCTTATTTTGCAAACGCTGTAATCTCGATATTTGTGTTTGATTGGCTAAAAACAAAATGGAAGGGCAAAATTCAATGTGAGGAGAGATGATAGATTTGTACAATTGTATTTTACTAGCAATAGTTAAATCGTTTTTCAATCGGCAGAGAATACCGTACCGTGGCTATTTTCTTGATGACATCGTCAATGTGAGAGTCAAATTTTAATCTATCATCAATAATCACGCCAAGATATTTAATCTCACGAACGCGATCAATTGTCTCATCATCAATTTTAACAGAGACTTCTTCGATAACTCGATTCCGTGAAATTACCATGAATTTAGTTTTACTTATGTTCAATTTCAACTGTTTGTACTTCAACCATCTACTTAGAGAACGTAAATCTGCATTCAAATGAGAAACGGCCTCATCAAGGCTTTTAGCTGCAATGAACAACACGGTATCATCAGCAAAAAGATTAATATCACAAAATCGCAAGACTCGTCGCATGTCATTAATATATAGAATGAATAAAATGGGCCCTAATACACTCCCTTGTGGTACGCCAAGGCTGTTCTCCACAGGGCTCGAAACAGAATCATTAAAAGCCGTCCGTTGAGTTCTGTCAGACAAATAGTTTTCGAACCATCTGTATGCAGAACCCGAAAATCCAAAGCGCCTGATTGTTTCTAACAACAAGGGCCGAGAAATCGTTTCAAAAGCGCGTTTCAGATCCAAAAAAAACAGCAACAATCGTATCTTTACGCTCTACATTTTCTTTCCATTTTGCTAACACTAAATTTAACGCTGTTTCACAAGAATGACCTTCGCGATATCCCGATTGTTCTGGTGCAATCAAATTATTACTATTTAAATACGTTAACAGCTGGCCTTTTACAACAAGTTCCAATTTTTTTTCTAAAGTGTGCAACATGTTAATAGGACGAAACTCATCGGCTTTAATCGTTCCAGCGACTTGTTGAATGGGAATAACTAAAGATTCTTTCCAAACTTGTGGCACGTGCCCAGTTTGCAGCGATTCATTAATAAGGTCCAGCAGGTTGTTTCCGATGACATTAAAGCAATCTTGTACTACTCTTGCATTTACGTTATCTACTCCAGCCGTTTTGTTCAATGAAAAGCAAATAGATTTTAGATCCTCTAACGTTATTGGGTGAAAACATTCAAAACTACAGTTAATATTAATCGGCTGTTTTATTTCGTCTGGTTCATCTACCAGATCAATGGATTGATTGATTGACAAAATACTATCGACGAAATATTCATTAAATCTACATGCAATGATGTCCTCTGACTGTTCTAATGTGCCATTGAAGGTTATGGATCGCGGTTTGCAATTACTAGGTTTTACCAAGGATTTCAAAATTTTCCATAACTCTTTGCTGTTGTTTTGATGCAAATCAATTTTCCTCTGAATATATTCACAAGGAGTTTGTTTAACTGATTGCGAATATTTATTACGCGCATCTTTGTACCTATTCAAAAATATATGCCTATTAGTTCTACGCCATTTCTTGTACAGCTTGTCTCTTTTGCGTTTAAGACGCAAAAGATCCAAATTGTACCAGCTGTTCGAGTTCTTCACTAAAACAAATTTATTTTCGACTAGTTTATTGGTACATATTTTTAAGACGTCTGTCAAAACAGCTGATTTCTGATCTAGAGAACCGGTATTTGTTTGAAAATCCACACTTCTTTCAACAAGTCTTAAAATAGCTTGTTTCGAATACTTTTTCCAACACTTCAATTTCACATAATCACCCTCACCACTACTATTATCTTCAACGTTAATAATAATGGTTTCATGATCGGTTACTTTCAAGTCAGAGTTGATAACAACACTAACAGAATCAAAATTACAGTACACATGGTCAATCAAAGTTTTACTGTGTTTGGAAATACGCGTATATTCATTAACCAATTGTTTCAAATTAAAGAAATCTGCTAATCGTTTCAAATGCTTCGAATTATTATTGTCACAATAATTAATATTAAAATCACCAGCAAGCACGTTTAGTTTACTTGAATCTACAAAAATCTCATACCAGTTTTCCAAAATTTCAATAAAACGCTGGTCACTAGAACTGGGAGAATGATAGAGTACACCATAATTACCAATCTGCATGCCACGAACAACTGCAATGCTTAACCGTTGTGTGGCCGAATGGGTACCCGGGTACCTTTTCGGATTTCAATTCACGATATTTAAATGGTTTTTCATTGTACAAGATTTAAACTCGGTTAGATCCAAGAAAATGACGGTCAGAATCGATTGCACAATTTTCCGGAATTTTTCAGCAAGCAGGGGTGAAATGAGGGGCTCTTACTTTTTTTAACTACGTAGATGGCCGGATGGGTACCCGGGTAACCACGAAACTGAAATGCTTATATCTCAGGTGATTTTAGGCCGATTTGAACAATTTTGGAATCAATTGATTCAAATTTTATTCTTCTATCAAGCTGTTATCGGAATGTATCGATCCGATCATTCTGATTTCCGGAAAATCTGGATTTCCATGGACATGTCTTGATTTGATGAACTGATCGTGGAATTCGGTAAATAATCAGCAATGTTGGTATCAAACTTCATGAAATTTCATCAGCAGGTTGGATTTTACTATCAGACGTGTGAACATCCTAGTGGCCATTCCGGAACAGGTTCCCCGCGGGGCCATGGGTGGTCATAAACATTTTTCATTGAAATCCCAGCAATATGGACATCAAACTTCTTGAAATTTCATCAGCAGATTGAATGTTACTATCTTGGGTCCATCAGACGTGTAAACATCCTAGTGGCCATTGCGGAACAGGTTCCCCGCGGGGCCATGGGTGGTCATAATCATTTTTTCATGGAACCCCAACAATATGGGTATCAAACTTCTTGAAATTTCATCAGCAAGTTGAATTTACCTTGTGTCCATCAGACGTGTAATCATGCTAGTGGTCATTTCGGAACTGGTTCCCCGTCGGCCATTGAACCATTTTTCAATGAAATCCCAGCAATATGGGTTCAAACTTCTGGAAATTGTCTCAGTAGTGAGTTTCTCATATATTTGGGAGGTGAACGAGTTGAATGCGCAGTGGCCTATTCGGAACAGTTTTATCGTGGAACCCTCAGTGGCCATGATTCTCTTATTGTTATTCTCACACTTTTTGAAAGTGCTTCATTGAAAATATTCGTTTTAGCTCCTCCAGACGTGTAAACTTCGCAGGTATTTAAAACTTTTCTATGGCAAGAAACACACTTAGATTTTTTTCAACGGAGAAAATATGAAATATATGAATAATTAGAGTATATATTTTTTTATGTTGGAATGGCTTCAAGAGGAGGTTTTTGATCATCACGAAACCATCAGATGTGCCGGTTTAGAGTGATTTTTTGGTGTATTTGATAAAATTAAAAAACAACAACATTTCAATAAACAAAATCTTCTTTTATTCAAAGGTTTAACAAAAAAAAAAAGCTTATTCTTCAAAATAACCAAAAAAAGAAAAGAAAAAGAATCAGCTTCAAACTCGAAGCATAGAACAGTTTCAACAATCGTTGCACACGTCTTTGCAATGTTGTTTGCAAACTGGTTTCAGGCAGCACTTACATGTTTTTCTTGTCTTCCTACGTTGATTGCCCTCAGTTTTACATATATGACAGATACCTACTTGGGGAAGTCGTCCTGTTAAGTCATGCTCTGGATTGGCGTTTTCCTTTTTAGGTGAAGGTTCCTTTCCAAGAACCAACTCAATGGCCATTCGCGTGGAAGGGTTGCCCATTACATTTGGATTCTCCACCCGTCGTTCGATCAGCGGCATACATAAATGCAACGATAATTCCTGCAGAAACTTTCTGCGCCGATTTGTCGAAGTAGCTGTATTGTTGTGCTCGTGGTAAATTATGTAGGCAGCCAAGGCACTTATGTTCAACATGTTATAAAACAATGCCAAACGCCATCGCTTCGTTCTGCGCTGAACGGAGAATTCGCTCAAAAGTTTGTCCATGTTGTCCACTCCTCCTTTTGTCGCGTTGTAAAACTTGATGATTTCTGGTTTTGCAGTAATAGATTCTTCAACTTCAGCCTTAGTGTGCATAGTAGAAATCATAACAACAGCCTTGTTTTTCTTTGGCACATATGAGCATAGCGTAGCTTCTCTGTTGAATGCAAACTCGGTTGTATATTGCTTTCGACTTTTATGTGGCTGCATGTTGGATGGGGGAAATCTCTTGTTCTTCCTCACTGTCCCAACCATCGTCAGATTCCAACTGTTGAGCATTTAGGCTAAGCTGTATCCTGAATGAAATAATTAAGTCATTAAAATTAGAAGAATAAACATAAATTCATTGGGAGCAATTTGAAATTATAGATCATTATGTAACCGAAATAAGTAGTTTAAAATCGAAATTAAGAGAAAGAATTGAAAAAAGATTTTTCAGTACAGTTACATACCTGTAAAAAAATTATCCATGGTTACAGTTCGGCCGGAATTTTTATAAGGAGCCACCAGATCCATAACTGTCCTCTCTCCAACGTTTGTTTGTCTCTGTCCATCTGTTTGCTTTCCGGTGTAAATCATTCCTTTCAACGGGTAAGAAGTCTTGGCATCACAAACCCAAAATGTTTTTATTATTTTTCGGGTTTCGCTGGCATGTATTGCGTAAACTTTGTCCTTCCGCGGTATCCGAAGAGCTGTTCGTCGACAGTAACCGTTTCAAATGGAGAGAAACCGATCTTCAAATTATGGTTCAGCATATCCCACAACTTCCTGATTGCTGTTGATTTGTCGGCCTTCAATCGTTCGTCACGAGTAGTTCCGTCGTCAAATCGGATGAAGCGAAGAAATTCGCGGAATCGATTACGTGCCATTGTGGCGCGAAACATCGGTAGGTGCTGAGGCTTCCATAGTTCGTCCACGTGCTCCTTGTTGGAACGGTGTACACCAGCAAAAAGGAGTAATCCGAAGAACGCATTCAATTCATCTGCGGAAAACGGGACGTGTTTTCCATTTTCCCCCAGCACTTGAGCCGCTTTCTTGTTTGTTTTGGCCAAAATAATTTCACACATTTCTGGGCTGATGATACTCTGGAAAATTTCCTTAGCTGTGAGCAAGTTGGAGAAATTTGCGGCACCCCCTTTCTGCCGAAGGATGTTCCGTTTTCTCGTACGGGATGTCGGCAGCGGCGTGGAGCTCCACTGTGTGCCATCCTTCGTCGACAGATCAAAGGTTGCTTCTTCTTCTCCACCGTAATCGTCAGAATCGTACTCTTCCTCATCGTCGGCGATAAATTCAAACACATTCTCAGCATCGGAAGCATCGCCGTCGTCTTTGTCACTGTCTTGACCACTGAAGATTGCATGATTTTCGTCTGTATGAAGTTGGCATCGGATGGATATCAAGGCTTCGGGTAAATCTTCCTCCTCACTGTCCAGGCCACTCAGAATGGATCGGATTTCATCCGAGGTCAGGCGGGGCCGGCTGGGTCCTGGTTTGTCCATCACAGTTGTTTTTTGAAGAAATTCAGTACAATCCTATTTATGCAATCACACTACTGGAACTTCTTAACACCCCGAAGATTGAAAGTAGAATGAAAGGGAACGGAACGAAGCAGCATATATACACAAGCGGTACGATGGATAGAGAATAAATATATACTCGCTACGTTTGGTACACTCGCAATCACGTGCATGCACCGCGGTTGGAAGCTGGGATGTGGAGAAAACATGAAAAAATGGCAACGTTGTCGTCGTCCTTGTGTGTCCTTCGTATCGTCTCCCATCAGATGATTTCATTTTGGATAAGAAATACCGTAAGCATATTGCGTTGAAATATATGTATGTATATATATGTGTGTATATATACATAAACATTTATATAGCATGATAGCATATCTGATGGACACACAATAATAAAATTCAATCTGCTGATGAAATTTCAAAAAGTTTGACATCCATTTGACATATTGTTGGGATTCCATGATAAAATGATTATGACCACCCATGGCCCGCGGGGAACCTGTCACGGAATGGCCACTAGAATGATTACACGTCTGATGGACCCAGGACAATAAAATATAACCTGCTGATGAAATTTCAAGAAGTTTGATACCCAAATTGTTGGGGTTCCATGAAAAATGTGTATGACCACCCACGGCCCGAAGGGGAACCTGTTCCGGAATGGCCACTAGAATGATAACACGTCTGATGAACCCAATATATAGAAATTCAACCTGCTGATGAAATTTCAAGAAGATTGATGCCCATATTGTTGGGCTTCCATGGAAAAATGTTTATGACCACCTATGGCCCCGCGGGGAACCAGTTCCGGAATGGCCACTAGGATGTTTACACGTCTGATGGACCGAAGATAGTAAAATTCAACCTGATGATGAAATTTGAAGAAGTTTGATACCCATATTACTGATTATTTACCGAAATCCACGATCAGTATTATCGTATAAAGACATGTCCTTGAAAATCCGGGTTTCCCGGAAACCAGAATGACCAGATCCGATAACATCTCGATAGAAAAGGAAATTTCGATTCGATGGAGCCCAGAATTGTTCAAATCGGCCTAAAATCACCTGAGATATAAGCATTTCAGTTTCGTGGGTACCCGGGTACCCATCCGGCCATCGACGGGTGTTTTTTTTTTTCGGTCACACAACGGTTAAAAACCAATTGCCGTCACAAACTTCGTTCAATTGAAGCTTGAATTGAACTGATTCTTTAGCATAAATAGCAACGCCGCCAGTGTGTCTAGAATGTGATAAACAAGCAGCCACATTATATCCCGGAATACTATACTGATCAAATGCTTGCATGTCAACTATATGCGTTTCTGATAAAAAGACTAAATATGGAAGCTTTTCCTCTACAATCTGACGCAATTCTACGTAGTTGGTAGACAACCCGGCAATGTTGAAGTACAAAATATCGAATTTACTCACATTACTACTGGAACTTGGCTGCTATTCATTGAAATGCAGGCTGTTTTTTTTTCGTTCATATAATCGCTTGAAAATTTCACATTCATAACTAAACGCGCCGTGGTTCACGTCCCAGTTCGTTTTACGTTCGTTATTTGTTTTTTTACAATTAATACATTTCAAAACAGTTGATGTGCATTCAGATGTCGTGTGACTTTCACTACACTTAGAGCATGCTACATTATTTTTACAATCCATGCTCATGTGTCCAAATTCTCCACATTTGAAACATCTCAAGACTCGAATTTCAGGAACAACACGACACCAATCAAATTTAATATTAACGTGTTTCGCGGTCAATAAACAATTATAAGTGTTTTTATCAACTTCAATTACCGTATTAAACTTGTTGTACTTGAAGCGTGGATTTTCATACGTTCTTATTATTTTAACTTCATTAATCGCGATGTCTTCATTTTGATCTTTTAAAATCCGAATGAAATCATCGGAGGAAAATTTCTCACTCATGCCCATCACTTTAAGTCTTGGCACCGATGAGGGAACAACAGCGTTATAATTTTCACCCAAATCGCATATAATGCCATCTTTCACAACATTAACATTACATCCTGTTGCACACTCAGCAATAATAGAGCCATCTTTCCCATTTCTAAAGTTACGGATCTTGTGTGTTTTTGGATCCTGTTTACTATTTAAAAACTTGCGAGTATCATCGCTGTTCTGATTGGACTCTTTCGGTTTGATCACAATCACCGGACGAGCCTTACGAGTAACTTTTTTAAGATCAGTATCAATGATTTTTCCCTTATATGTTTTACTATTATTATTAGCCCCAGAATTACATTTAACTGCATCCGCGAAACTAATACCTTCCATAAAAACATCATTTGACGTCTCGCTAACGTCTTCCTGAACTCTACGCTTTTTGCCTCTGGGATTCAGGCTCGGCTCCGATGCCGTACTTGATGTACCTTGCTTTACATTCATTGCAGCTACTTTTTTGATCGAATTAAATTCAAAAAATGAACATTTTATACTCTCCAATTCTTTACCCACTGATTTATTAAGTTCAAAAATTGCCTTCTCTAAGGTGCTATTCAAAATTTTCCCCAATAAATCCATACCGGTTACTAACGCGTTGTTTATTTGAGCAGCAATGTGCTCCCGAACGCCACTGATCGAATCAGAGAGAGAAGAAATCTTCTTCATCTCCTCTTCGAACTTTTGGACGGTCGGAAGCAATACATTCTGCTCGCCACAACGCTGGCCTAACAAACAATCACCACATTTGAACAGTACATTATCGTTCTCACTGACTAGTTTGGCTACCGCTTTTGTCAGTGGAGTGCACCTATAATGGTATACTCTAGCACAACATGAGCAAGCAGTAGGGATATCACTCGGCAGTATAGAATCCCCACACTGTTTGCACTCTGCCATTTCGCTTACAACCTATACACATCAAACGGACGGCATGCAAACAACACCCAACACAGAGAAATGAAAAGCAATATGCAAAAAATATTTACCAGCCGCCAGCCGTCACTGGGGCAAAAATTATCAAAATTAAACGAAAACCAGCACGGGAGACCAATCTTCTCCAACTGATCTGGTTGAAACAACACTTTATGTGCGCGATGAAAATTATATTGCGGCACAAAATTCACTATTTCACACTAAATATTTGGTAATTAATCACTGCACTGCAGAAACAAACTACACTGTTCACCATCACCATTCCAATTGGTTCAGGTTTGGAGTCGGAAATGATCTATTATTTGGTCGCAAATCAGGCCGTAATAGATCGTCCGGATGAAAATCAGTTCTGTTCGGAACTGGATGTACGAAACGATTCGGGGTGGGTTCTCTCTGGGGCCATCCTTGATATGGATTAGGGTGGTCGTGAGAGTAAAAGGGATTTAGATAAATGCGATGGCGATTTGAAGGCATACTAGTAAATTGTCCAAAATGACTATTCAGATCATTCATCTCGGCTGTTCGCGTTGTCGGAAAATCATATGGATGAGGCGACTGAGATGCACCTGGTGGAAATGTCTGAGAGAATGTGGATGGATTCTGATGCAGTTGCGGTGCGGTTACAGGAAAGTCATTTGAATTGGAAAACTGTGATGGAACTGGATAAATATTCCTTGTGATTGTGGGTGGGTTGCGACTGAGTTGCGGTTGGATTATTGGATAATCAACCGGATTTGACCATTGAGAGGAAACGAATGGAACCGTTTGAGAAAACATGGGTGGGTTACTTTTAAGCTGCGGTTGGGTGTCCGGAAAATCACCTTGATTGGCCCACTGGGGTGAAACCGACGGGACACATGGTACAAAAGTGGTTGAGTTCCTTTGATGCTGCGTTTGCGTTGGATGATTGATGACTTGGGATGAGACCGGTGTACCAGCTGATGTGGCTGACTTGTAATTTGGTTGTAGTGTCTCATTCACAAGGCTGTAAAATGGCTGGTTCTCGCTGGAACTGATCCTAAGCTGCGATCCCGATCCTGCTGCACTGCTAATGTTCATTGAACTCATTGAATAAACCACATTAGCTTGAACCGGTTGGTTCGCTCCCGTAGATCGCAAAAGGTCTAATAAATTATCTGACAGATCACGAGCCATATCAACCCGCAATTGCCTAGATTGTTGGACACGAGACGTAAATTGATACTGTGGTGTTGACCACGCTGTCTTTAAAACACTATCTGAGCCGACTGTGACAACTGCTGTATTCCCTTTTGGCATAAATCCGGAAATCGACGATGAACTTATACATAAGTTCTGTAACAGAGGATCTATTCCCGGAGCAATGTGAAATGTTGCGTCAGGGAGAGTTCGATTTATCACCGAGGATACTGTCCTCTCTGTGAGAACAGGTGTCATCACGAGAGGAGGCGTTGTCACCACCGGCTCTTCCAAACTAATCACCTTTGGAGCCTGTTCTTCTGCTTGCACCGCTAAGCTAGCTGCTTCCTGCAGATGCAAAGAAGTGGAATCCGCTGCAGACTCTGTTAATGGCGAGTCCATGGCTTCTTCATTAAAGTGTGTCAAATAAGTTTGAACCACCTTTGAAAAAATCCAATTGGCATCATTAGCCCGCCTGCTAACACCATATGTGCGGTTGAATAGCTTCAGGCGATGATAAAGATGCAACAGAGCTGTCTTTGACAACAATGGATCTAAAGAACGTTCTCGAAGATCATTCCATATATGCTCTAATTTTTCTCTGCGAACCAAAATTTCCATTTCTGGATTACGGTTATAGGAGAAACTACGAACAAGCCCATCCGCTTCCTCTCGTAAAGCGTTCTTGAGTTTTCTGCTGTTTACACTTAGGCTTCGTTCTTTCCACCCTAACATATTCTTTATCTCCAGGTCAAAACATACAGGGGATAGACAAAATAATCGGGACAGGCAAATTTTTGATCAACTTTGCAGTGCTCTAACTTCATGAAATATTATCCGATTTCAATTGTCCAAGGAGCATTCGACGGGGAATTCAATGTTTTTTTATGTCTTGGTAACAAAATTGGCAATGGTCACCGGATACCAGAGTTGTTCCGGGTTTCCGGAGGGGCTATTTTACATGTTGACTTTGCGATGAATTTTCGTACAAGATGACGTTGTCAAACTTTTTTGTTCAGTAAACACACGAAAAAACAAAACATTTTCCAAGCGAATGAAAGGTCGATCACAGGAATCGGCCTTAAATTGACCGAGATATGGCCATTTCCGTGAAACAGGTTCTGATGAAGGGTCCTGTATGCGGTCAGTTCTTTATTTTACTCAAAACATGCTATGTCACAGCTTTTTTTCTTGTTTTTTACCACAAAGCTTATTATAAACGAAAAGTGGATCTTTGGCAATATTAGCCCCTCCCGGAACCACCAGAACGACCCCGGGGGAACCTGTAGTAGGGGCCAATTACGATTTTACTCGAAAGCATGCCGTGCAGCAGCTCTATCTTCATGATTTTTCATAAATATGATTTTTATACACTTGAGAAGGACATTGGCTACATTGGCCCCTCCCGGAAACACCGGAACGACCCCGGGGGAACCTGTAGTAGGGGCCAATTACGATTTTACTCCAAAGCATGCCGTGCAGCAGCTCTATCTTCATGATTTTTCATAAGTATGATTCTTATACACTTGAGAAGGCTATTGGCTACATTGGCCACTCCCTGGACCACCGGAATGATCCCGGGGGAACCTGTAGTAGGGGCCAATTACGATTTTACTCCAAAGCATGCCGTGCAGCAGCTCTATCTTCATGATTTTTCATAAGCATGATTTTTATACACCTGAGAAGGCTATTGGCTATATTGGCCACTCCCTGGACCGCCGGAACGACCCCGGGGGAACCTGTAGTAGGGGCCAATTACGATTTTACTCGAAAGCATGCCGTGCAGCAGCTCTATCTTCATGATTTTTCATAAGTATGATTTTTATACACTTGAGAAGGACATTGGCTACATTAGCCACTCCCTGGACCACCGGAAAGACCCCGGGGGAACCTGTAGTAGGGGCCAATTAAGATTTTACTCCAGAGCATGCCGTACAGCAGCTCTATCTTCATGATTTTTCGTCAACATGGTTTCGATGGACTTGGGAAGGCCATTGGCTACATTAGCCATTCCCTGGATCGCTGGAACGGCCCTCGGGAGAACCTGTAGCAGGGGCCAATAACGATTTTACTCCAAAATGTGAAGTATAAGATTCACTAGCTAGCCTGAACCAGCTTCCTGGTAGCTTCAAGGATCCATTTATTTAGCTTTGGTTCGGATATGCAAGAAATAATTTGATGAAGTATAGGGAAGAGTGGGTTTTATTAGTAGCGAGTGGGTCCTCCGTCCGCATCAAGAACGGCTTCAATCCGCCTTGAGATGGAGCTGTAGAGGTTTTGGATCACGTCTACAGGTATTTTATACCACTCGTCGATCAAAGTTTTCTCCAGTTCCTTCAAAGACGAAGGTGGTGGGAAAACATTTCGCACCCTTGCTTCCAATGTTGACCACAATGGTTCAATAATATTAATGTCCGGTGACTGAGCAGGCCACTCAAGGTGATCGAAATCACTTGCGTGATCCTCATACCACTTCTTGATGGACTTCGCTGTGTGGATGGGAGCGTTGTCATCCTGGAAGACGCCGTTCCCTTCTGGGAAAATGGATCGCATCATGGGAAGCACCTAGTTGAAATTTAAAAATAATAACTCTTTGTAGTGTACATATGTCACCAACAGTTGAAATACCTGCTCATCCAATATAGTCCTGTAGTGGTCAGCCTTCATTTTGCCTTTTACAGCGACAATTGGACCAACCCCATGCCAGGAAATCGCGCCCAGACCATTACCGACCCCCCACCTTGCTTCACAGTGGGAAGCTGGCAATCTTTGTCGTACTCCTCTCCAGGAGAACGCCACACGTACACCCGCCCGGTTGTTGGGAAGAGCGTGAAAGAGGATTCATCTGAATAGACTTCATTCCTCCACTGGGCTTCTGTCCAAGCGGCATAGAGCTTACACCAGCGCTTCCTCTTCGCTGCATTCGCTGGTTTTATAAGCGGCTTGGCAATTGCTGCCCGCCCACGCAGTTTCATCCTGAGCAGCTCCCTCCGGACAGTCCTTGTTGATACAGGTTCTTCAATTGAGTCGTTCAAGGCTGCTGTTGCTTTAAAAGCCGAAATCCTTCTATCCGCCTTAACAATCCGTTTCAACGCCCGTTGCTGTCGACTACCAAGCTTTCGTCTCCGTCCAGTACTTTTACCGGGTGAAATTTTTCCGGCCTCATACTCTGCCATGATTTGACAAACGGTGGTTTTCGAAACGCCGACGA
Organism: Aedes koreicus; assembly: GCA_024533555.2. Taxonomy (NCBI): domain Eukaryota; kingdom Metazoa; phylum Arthropoda; class Insecta; order Diptera; family Culicidae; genus Aedes; species Aedes koreicus. The sequence goes on from JAHHFK020001561.1 coordinate 66,707, forward strand.
TTTTGCACGTTTCGGCAATCGAAGCTCCTGCCTCTCGCGCACCAACGATCCGGCCACGTTGAAACTCGGTAAGAGTCGTAGCCATCGTGAACTGTGTTATTTTGAAAACTCGCGTAAAAAATGAGCAAAAAAATTGACAGTTCAGGTAGCTTGTTTACATGTTTTGTTATTTCGAAAACTCGCGTAAAATATGAGCTAAAAAATACGTGTAAAAAGGATTTGGTGTAGAACATTGCATCATGACGTCATTTGACAGTTCAGGTAGCTTGTTTACATGTTTTGTTATTTCGAAAACTCGAGTAAAAAATGAGCAAAAAAATACGTGTAAAAAGGATTTGGTGTAGAACATTGCATCATGACATCATTTGACAGTTCAGGTAGCTTGTTTACATGTTTTGGAGTAAAATCTTAATTGGCACCTACTACAGGTTCCCCCGGGGTCGTTCCAGTGGTCCAGGAAATGGCCAATGTAGCCAATAGCCTTCTCAAGTGTATAGCAATATGTCAAAAGGGCATATAAGCTTTTGTAAACAAACTTTTTACTCAGCCTAAACATCCCCCTATCTGTTAATAATCTTGTTCTGCGTGGGCGGCTTTTGGTTGGCGAGAAAAAAGGCTGAGTAAAAAGTTTGTTTACAAAAGCTTATATGCCCTTTTGACATATTGCTATACACTTGAGAAGGCTATTGGCTACATTGGCCATTCCCTGGACCACTGGAACCACCCCCGGGGAACCTGTATTAGGTGCCAATTAAGATTTTACTCCAAAACATGTAAACAAGCTACCTGAACTG